>JAHNEJ010002906.1:0-52629 GCA_022559845.1 Amorphophallus konjac | reverse complement strand
TTCACAACTTTTATTTGTTCTTCATTTTTCTGGGCCTTGAATTGGAAAATAGATGATGTAGATGTTTTAGGCGGCCCAGAGCAGCTTGCAATGTCAGAGCTGCAAACAAAAGTAGTGTACAACTTTTTCTTAGTGGCAGAAAAGTTCTTGTGATGTACAACATTTACTTTTTCCACATACTTGAGTGTTGCCTTTTTCTTCATGTTATCATTCTTTTTCGATTTTTTAATTTGTTTTTGGGTTTTCTGAACAATGGGCTGTTTGACCTGTTATGTTGTGGCAACATTTGAAGCATTTACAAATGATGTCATTACTTTGTTCTGAAAAGCCTTTTTATTTAGATTATTGTAGCCCAACCCTTCCTTCCTGACATTGACTTTTACACCTAGTAGCTTGTCTAGGTTTTCTTGCCCACTCACAAACTTTGACAAAGAGTCTTTTAGATCCTTGATTTCGTTTTCCAAAGCAGCGATGAGTAGTTCATAGTCAGCATTTTCTTCATCACTACTTGCAAGTCTTTCACTTAATGAGGCATTAGCATTTTTAACATTTTCGATTTCAGCTTTAAGCTTGTCCAATTCTTCTGAGTTGTCGGACATCACACATTTACCCTTTTCAAATTCCAACAACCTCTCTGACATGGTGATGTTCAAGTGTTTTAATTTTTCTATCTCCTCCTTGAGTTTGTCGTAATGAATCAATTCATTTGTTAGAATCTGATCATCCGGATTCACTTCATGCATTTTTCCAATTTCAGATTCCTTCAACTTTCTTTGCAATTTTTCAACGTCTTTGTGTAACTCCATGTTTACAGATTTGATGGCGTCAAATTTTTCAGTCAGCAAATCATTCTCTCGTTTAAGTTTCTCTAATTTTTCTTCATTTTCTTTGGAGAATTTCCTGAGATAATCTTTTTCAGACTTCAGCTTGTTTAAATCTGAGTTCACACTTTCGAAATTTTTCAGCAATTTTTCATACTGGTCATGATAGTTAACAAGAGTCTGATTATCATTATTTGAACTGAGTTTCTCTTTGAGTTCAGATATCTCATTTGCAAGTTCTTGACTTTCCGTTTTTAGCAATCTAATTTGTTCCAGCAGCTTTTGATTATCAGACTTATATGCATCATGAGATTGTTTCAGTTTTGAGCAGTTTTCACATGATAAATCACAACAATTTTGATCAATCTTTTTCTTTAGTCTTTTGTTTTTAGATTTTACTTTTCTATACTTTTCATACAATTCAGCATACATTTCCTTTAAATCATCAAAAGTCATTTTGTCAGAATCAGATTCAGAATTTACCTGATCTTCTTCTTCATTGCTTGAAGTGCTTCCTCTTGCCGTAAGACATTTTTGGTTCTCACAAAATGTGATCACTGAATCCCAGATTTTCTTCACAGTCCTACATGTAAGAATAGAGGAAATGACATTAACGTCTACAGCATTCTTCAGAATGTTCAGAACTCTTATATTCTCACTGTTCTTTGTTTATCCTTCTAGGACCATTTACTTTCCTCTCGAGGCAAAACATGTGGACCATATTCAATGAGATTCCACAGTTTTGGATCTATAGAGTTTATAAAAACACATAGACCGCCTAACCATTTCTCAAAGTTAGAACCATCAAAAACTACAGGTGGTGCCATTATAAAACAATCGAGTAGATTTAGATCTATGAGCTAGAAGGCAATATCAGAAGAATGCACCGCATTGGAACTGTAAAGCACGAAATCAAATCAGCAGGATCCTCTGCAGATCGTTGGATCTGGAGAGTCAGAGACCCGCTCTGATACCAATTGTTAGGACCGGTGCGATGGATTCAGAGGGGGGGTGAATGAATCCCTCTTTAAAATTTTGCTCAATTAAAAAATATAGTTTGCTAACTAGACAAAACTAGACAACCTGAAAAGCTGATCAAATCTTCTGTTAAACCAATAAGCAAACATGTGGAGCGCACCTATGCATTCACCTAGCGAAGACAGAAAAGAACATTCAAACCACAGTGCACAAATGGTTTTTAGGTGATTGATCAGACGCCAATATACGTTGTGCCCTTGTGGTTTTGATGATTGGTTTTTATGTGAGTCAAACACTGTGAGTCACCATGTGATGTTCAGTCATTCTGTAAGGTTTATGCATTTCTCTGCTTGTGGAAGCCCTGCACATTGCATCACTGCATACACATTGCCTTGCTGCATTTCACACGCATTAAGTATGTACAGGGTCTTGTTGCAGGCACGGCAAGTCTATACATCTGTTAGCCTGGCCTTATGCACACATCAAGTCTGTACATCGTGGCATACAAAGTCTGCACATTGGTTTCTGTTATGGTTGTGCATCATTACAGCATGCAAGCCTTCGAAGTCTGTACATCGCATAGCATGCATGCGTTCAAGTCTGTACATTGACTTACTGTCTCACCCAGCGTCTCATGCAAGTCTGTACATTGACTTACCGTCTCACCTAGCGTCTTATTCAGCGTCTTTGTGAGCCTATACATTGCATTCACGCTAAGTCCATACATTGTCCTGTAGCTTGCATGAATTAAAGTCTGTACATTGTCCAGCGTCTCACTCAGCGTCTAAGTGAGTGTGAACATTGCATCGCTAAGTCTATACAATGCATCGTCTCATGCATCGTCTCATGCATCGTCTTTCAAGTCTATGCATTGTAAGACCAAGTCTATACATTGCAGCCTGTGTGTTGCACGAACCAAAGTCTATACATTGTCTCGCACACACACACAAGGTCTGAACATCAAGTCTGTACATTGGCCAAGTCTACACATCGTCGCCTGTTCATGCATCACTTCTAAGTCTGTACATCCTTTGACTGCATGCCTGAGCATCCATTTTCGTTGTGCATACTTTGATAGATGCAAAGTCTATACACTCGCTATCATGCATTCATTATCTGGTCGCACACACACACAAGTCTATACATCCTTTGCTGTTATGTCCCTGCGCCAGTTCATCAAGTCTATACATGATGCATTCATGCATTAACGCTAGGTAACAAAGTCTGTACATTGCTTGACAGCATGCCATAGCCTTGCATAACAAAGTCTGTACATGGCTCTGCACATTGTATACAAAGTGTGTACACTCGCTTGGTGGCATGTCTGAGCACTCATCGCCAATGTATATACTTTCTCATATGCATTCAGAACTTCACGCCATCAAGTCTGTACATTGCATCGTTTGTTCATGCATTGTCTCAACAAGTCTGTACACTCGTCCATTGCTTCACTCGACCAACTCTGTACAGCCATGCACTGCCTTGCTTGCATGAATGAAGCCTGTACAGGGTCTTACTGACTTTAGCTGATATTGTCTTCGACTGATTATCTGACAGGACTGCTAGACGAGGGAATTAAGACTGGCACGTGATCCAAGGCTGCAAGGGCTGACAGGATGATGACACGTGGATTGAAGCCTGCTGAGATGCTTCCACGTGTAGAACCTTCTGGGCGGGAGATGTGGAAGACTCACGCCCAACACCTGCTGCTGCTATATAATAGAAGACTTCTTCATCTGGAGAAGGATGATGGTGATCGAGAGAGAAGCAGAAGAAGAGAGCAGCAGAGAGGAAGAGAAGTAGCAGAAGAAAAAGAAAGAGAAGAGTAGAGAAGAAAAGTGGCAGAGTGTGAGAGCAGCAGAAGAAAAAGAGAAAGAGAGAGAGCTCGTGAGGATCGAGAGAAGAAGAGTAGACAGTGAGAGAAAGAAGCAGAGAAGAAAAAGATGAGTAAGAAGAAGAGAGATCGAGAGATAAGAAGCTTCATCAGAAGATTAGATCCTATTGGACCGTGGATCAAATCCAGGCCAGTCAGCTCCTGCGAGCGCCAAATTGTGATTTCGTTTTCCAGCTTTCTGCTTGCTGTGTTTTTATCATTTCTTGTTTTTCCTTTTCATTTGATCACTATGTTTTCCGATTCTCTGGTTTGAGATCGGGGTTCCTCCTGTGGTCTCAAGAGAAGGGAGACTTGGTGTCTCCGGTTGCAAGTGGCTGGTGTCACTTGTGGGTTCCCTCTGGTTTAGAGGAAGGGAGGCTCGCCCTCCGGTTCTGGTCTTGTGGGTAGCAAGTCCAGGTGTCAAGCTTCTGTGGGTTGCAAAGCTTGGTTTGAGGGATTTGTTTGCAGACTGAGTCTGTGGTTCTAGCTGTTGCTAGTGGAAGCCTCACTCTGGTTCGGAGTGAGGGGTGGACGTAGGTCTGGAGGACTGAACCACCTAAAAAATCATGTCTACTGTGGTTTGCTTTGTTTGCTCATCCATATCATCTATCTCCCCTTCACAGGTTGCGTGCGTGATTATTTGAGTTATCCTGGGGAGTTAACTTGATTGTGAAGTGCTTGTTCATATGCTCAGTAGAATTTCATCTGATATGTGAGTTTGTGTTTCTCTGTTCACGGTTGTGAAAGAGGAAAAGCTCCGTTGTTTCATTGTTTATATTGAGTTCAGTTAAAAGTCTCTTCTGTGTGACAGCTTGCTGTTGAGTGCTCAATTGATTAAGCAATCTGAGATTTTAATTCCGCAATATTTTTTTATCGGGGATTCATTCACCCCGCCTCTGAATCTGGGCCTTGCACCCTATCAATCATTTCATGTAGTCCCATCGTTCTCTCTTGTTTGCATGCATCATCTTCTCCACGTTTCTTCCATAATTTTCTCATTTTCATACATGATTCATACACCCTCCTATCTTTTTGACGCCCCCGGGGGTTTAAAAATCCCCAGGTATCCCCCATTTCATTTAGTCATATTCATTTCTTTTCATTTTAGCATTTGCTACACTCCCTAGTTCTAATTTGGGTTTCCTTTTGTGTTCTACACGTGGTTTTGCAGGTCAGCAACACACTAGCACGAGGCCCATCCTTTTCGACTAGCCGAAAAGGGTGGAGGTTGGACTCTTACAACTTCTGGCGGGGTGGCCTTACGCGGTTCCCAGCTGTCCGTTCAAGGAGACGTGCGGTGGTATCTGGGCCGTTCTTCTTCTCACTGCGGTTGGGTCGGAACCGTTCATCTGCTAGAAGTTCTTTATCCCACGTACTCTGCAGCGCCTTTAGACGGCCTGTCATGCGGACGCTCATCCTTACATGCGGTTCCTCTTGAGCCGTACATCCTCTCAGCGCTGCTCTTAAGGCGAGTACCTCTTCCCCTTTCCAAGATACGGCGTGTTCACCACGTTCGGCATCTTGGTGGCGATCACACACACTCCACACCCTTCCCCTTGTTATCTACTTATTGCTTAGTTCTTCACATTACACCAATAAAGAAGGGGTTGGAAGGGTCATCAAAAGGGGAAGAGTAGGAAAAACACGTCAACAGTTTGCATGTTATACCATAAAGTCTGTGCATCTCTTATGACTCATGTTCACAAGGCGTTTGATGAAACATCCTTCTTCCAACTAACAGGATCAAAGCAGCACGTAAGCTCGAAACTGAAGCAGGCACGTGTTCCCAGAAAGGCTGGAAGCTGGCACGTGGAAAGTGAAAGTGCTGAGATTACAACACGTGGAAGGAAGAGATCCAGATCTGCATGGAAGTCTGGGCGGGAAATGTGGTTTCCACGCGCCCTCGTCTCGCAAAGGCTATAAAAGGGACATGATCCCTCAGATCAAAAGGAGATTGAAAATTGAAGAGAAGAAGAGAGACAGAGGAGACAAATTGTTGAAGAACGAGCAGAAGAAGAGAGAGCAACGAGGTGAGGGAAAAAGAAGAAAAGAAGTGTGAGCAACAGAGAGCTAGCAGAAAATAGAGAAAGAAAAAGAATCAGAGAAAGGTTTGAGAGAAGAGAGCCGTGAGAGAAAAAGAGAGTTGCAGTAGCAAAGATCGAAGAAGGAGAAGACAGATCCTTATCTGAGGATTTTCAGCAAGAAGATCTGTGGCCTCTGGATCAGATCCAGACCGCACTGCTCCTGAGCGAGCTACATTATTGTGCTTCATTTCTAGCTTTCTGTTGTTGATTTGTTGCATGCTTATTTTTACCTTTTTACATTACATTTTAGAAGCTGTGAATCAGGGGTGGCATAAGCTGTAAGGCCCAGCGGTTTGAAGCTGTGAATCAGCGGAGGCTAAGCTGTAATGTCCAGCGGAGCAAGCTGTAAGTCAGCGGTTGTAGGCAAGCTGTAAGGCCCAGCAGTTTAAGCTGTGTATCAGCGGAATCCACACTCTGGTTGGAGTGTGGGGTGGATGTAGGTCTGGAGGACCGAACCACCTAAAAATCTTCTGTGTGCTGTGGTTTGATTGTTCATTCATTTACGCTAGATGAATGTCTAGGTTTGCTTTCAATCAAGTCTGCCTCAGTGAATCATGAATGCATTGCATACCTGAAGTGTTTCTGTTAACTGCACAGTTGCTGTCGAGTAGTCCATTGCATAGACCTACGATCTATTCTTTAGTGTGCCTCAATATAGCTCACATTCAGCCACCCAGTGTTTGATCATGTGCTTCATACTTAGTGGAAGTCAATCAGTTTTAATTCCGCATAGCTTACCTATTAGAGCTTAAATTGGGCAGAATTTTTTTAAGGGGATTCATTCACCCCCCCTCTGAATCCGTGTGTGCACCATTGCACCTAGTCCTCACAGACTAACATGCCACCCCGTTGCCAATCCTCATATTGTTCGGGGAAGCGCACCCTCCAATCAACACAGGTTGCTGGCCCACGTGTCTTCTTACCGACGCGAGGCGGTGCAGTCCTGTCCACCCATTCCTGGGCAAGCCCTAGGGTCCTCATGGCCAACCGTAGCCGAAGTGGCTCGATCTCGTTAAAACAATGGAGCCAGAGGTCCCGTCCAAACCGGGCACTGCTTGTTAAAACCCACGGCTGGTCGGCGTTGACCATGCCCGAATAAGGCCTCCAGTTCACCTACGTTAGGTTGCACATATCTTTTTTTAACTAATCAAAAAAAAAGAGAAAAAAGAATCCTACCATCGCTGCAGGGAACTCCTGCATCTCGCGTCGTAACACCATTAGTTGGTAGGATAGAGGTGCTGTGCTCATGATGGGTTGCCACCATCTAGCTAACGACACCATCACTGGTAGCCAATGCTGAGCCCTCCCCATTGGGAGGTAGTAATATCTCCATAGCTGTGCCATTATGTGTCATTGGCATCAAAAAAAAGAAAGAAAAATATATATATTACCTAAATGAGTGGCGTAAAGCCACTCACTGTCACCTCTCGGTCTAGCCCTTGGGACAGACCCGCAAATAAATGCGCCAGTACGGCAGCTCCCCAGGCGTACTGCCCAACCCTCTCAAGGTCTACCAGAAGCTCTAGGAAATGACAATGAATGGTGTTTCCTTTTGATCCCAATAGCAACCTCCCTAACAGGAAAAGGAGAAATCTTCTTAAATCCATATTTGATCTCTCCCAATTGCTGGAATCCACACAGTACAAGGCACGACATCTGTTGGGTATTGCATTCCCACATTGTTTTTGACCTTGGTTTTGATGATAACAAAATATTGTGTGTTTATGGAGCAAATATTTATCATGCTTTTGGAAAGGCTTGAAATGTCCATTGAAAGTACTCACTGATGTGAAATTGAATATCTATCACTTGGAGTTTCTTGTTGTTGAGCATTTGGAAGGATTGGTAAATACAAGAATTCTTTTTGTATGTTTGAGCTTCCATGGTTTTATACTCCAATGCTTAAGAGATTTAAAGTCTATTAAATGCCAAAGATGGTGGTTCATGTTTTACAATTTCATTTACTTGTTGCAATGTGCATTTGAAAAATTATAGATATGGAGTTTTATGTGGAAGAATCAAGTTAAGGAGAACTCAATTTTTGATAAATAAACTAACTTGATGTTTGTGTTTTTACAGGTTCAAGGATGGTTTTTAAACCCTCTCATGTCAAGTGGATGATGGTAACATCTAACCATTTGTTTTGTTTGATTTGAATAGGGTTTGTATTGTTTTTCCAACCATTTCTGGCATGGGTCGACCCATAGGGTCGACCCCCAAGTGTTCTGTCTGGACAGAACACATTTTTGTGACCCAGTGTCTAGGGGTCGACCCATGGGGTCGACCCACACCGCATGGGTCGACCCCTGGGTTCTGGGTCTTTATTTTGCTTTTGCTCGTCCTCTGGTTGTCCAGGGGTCGACCCATTCCGGCACGGGATTTGCGAACCCGATTAAAACCCATTGAAAACCTTTCTAAACTTTACCAAAACACCCCCCATTAGTTACTTATCATGTTTAGGTGTTTCTAACACACTTTGGGAGGGTTTTATGTGTCTTTTTCCCACCCCTCTATATATATCATTGTGAACTCCGAATTTGACAAGAGAGACCCTAATGTGCTATCTTTCTCTTATCTTGTAGGTGAAGAAAAGGAGAAAAGGAAGGAGGGGCTATTGCAAGGTGGATTTCATCTCCAACAAAGCATTTCTGGAGATTGTGGAAGAAGAGAAAGAAGAGAGGATCGACGAGAGGATCAAGAGGAAGCTTGAATCACCGTCATCCGACCTCCCTCCGAACCGGGAATCAAAGAAGATCATTTTCAGCCCTTTCTACATATGGGGATTCATTTCTTCACTCTTTTCCCATCTATCCTAGTCATTTACTCTTCGTTTATGAGCATGTATTGAACATATCATTTATTTCTGAACTTTAACTCTGTGTGTGGTGAACCGTCTGCGTACGGTTGTGATCATATCTTGTCGCGAGTGTTGCGGTGTGTGTGTCTGGATTGATCCCGCTGTTGGATCGTTGTGGAGACGAAGTCTCCGTGTGTGTTGGAGTATATTCTCCGTGTGCTTCGTTGTGATGCAAGTGAAGCCTCACCGGTTCAGAGAGGGGTGGACGTAGGGAGCCCGTCGTGGTCCCGAATCACCTTAAAATCCCCGTGTCCTGTGGTTGCTTGCTTGTACATTTTCTTATTCCAACACATTCGAGTGTGCTCGGAGAGATTGAGTGAACTAGATTTATTTCTATTCAACTTGTCTTTCATCAATCTCATTAATTTCACATATTGTTTAAAATCTGTAATTTCGTGTGGGGGACAATTCAACCCCCCCTTCTTGTCCGCGTACATTGTTATCTGGGCCAACAACATCCCCTTTCAGTCCTCTCCATGAACTCCTCCAGGGATTCGTCGTCACGAGGATGAGTTTCAGTAAGCCCCAGTGCCTCCATGATGGATGTCTTGTCTACCGACCTGCTCTTTCGGTCCTCCAAGTTCAACCCGAGTAGTTTTTGGGCCCCTTCCCGGGAATCAGGATAAGTGACCCCGGTTACCTCCTCGCCATCCACTCTGAGGCCCGTAATTCGGGCTACATCTTCCAGGCTAGGCACCATGTGTCCCCAAGGCATTAGGAAGGCCCGACTCTCTGGGTCCCATCTTTCACGCAGTGCCTGAATGAGGGCAAGATCGAGCTTAATCGGCTCGACTCGGAGGAAGGCTCCGAATCCCATCATGTCTAGTCAGGCCTTCTGGAAGTCCGGAAGACCCCGATATGCGGCCACCACCAACTCCCATGAGATGTGTGATCTCATCATATCCTGCGCATACATAGAAATGAGAAAGGGATGCACTCGCGGAAGGACAAGAGAACGAGAAAGGAAGTAAAAGACGTTCACTTACAAGCTGAGCTTGGGTCCTCTCACTGAGATGCCCTTCACCGTAAGAGGGCATCATGGAGCTCACACTGGACCTGCTTCTCTTAGAGGAGTGGGAAGATTCACCCTCCATTCCTAAGCTTAAGAAATCTTTGCTCCTCCTCCTCCTCAGAAACTTTCACTCTTCGAGTTGGCTTTCATTGTCTCTGGGGAGAATGAAAAAGGAGGTATTTATAAGATTGGAAGACGTTTGGGCCGACAATCGCCATTATCTTTGCCGGTGACCCTCGTGATAGGGCGTCTTCTTTTCAGTCTCATATGAGCTGCGAAGTGACATGTCGACCTGCTCCCTACACAGTAGGGGCGGTCTGATCCTTGTCGGCCACGTGATTGAGTATAACAACAAAAAGAGGAAGAAAATGGATGCATCGGTAGGAGGTTTGAAAAGTTGTCATTGCTGAAAATTCTCACAGAAAAAGGGATGCATCTGTCCGGAGGTTTGAAATGTCACATGAGAATGGAGCTCAAAGTCGTCATTGCTGAAGATTCCTGCAGAAAAAGGGATGCATCTGTCGGGAGGTTTGAAATGCCGCATAGGAATGGAGTTAAAAGTCGTCATTGCCGACTCCGACGCAAGATTCCCATTGAAAAGCATGCCCACAACGAGACAAGATTCCTCCATTTCAGGGCGAAATCTTGTCAAACAAATCACATGGAAACAACGTGGAAGCAAAGAGGCGTAGAGGAGAAGGAACACGCAAAGGGCATACAAGTAGCGCGAACATGAGCTATGTCGTTCGTAAGCCTATATAAGGCACCATGTATGCCATAAAGCAAGGTGGTGAGTGCACAAACAACTCAATAACTCTCATCACCGCCCTCCTTGCCATTTCTCTCCTCCCTCCTAAGACGGGGATCCCTAGCTAGGAGGCCTCATGGGGGTCTGCGAGGTAGGACCAGCCTCACCCTGCGGTGCCTCATCAGCCTCGGCGACGCGACGCCACTCCCCTGTCAAAGTGACAAAGAAGCTACCCACAGAAAAGGAGGCGGACTAGAGAAGGCATCCCCTGAGCTCCCGTGACCTCTGGTGGCGCTTCTCACTCTCTCATAGCCTCTCCTCCGCCACCCCAAGGCTCAACCGGAGCTCCATCATCATGGTCTCCGGTACCCTCCTCTCGCGGGCAATCTGGAGAGAAAACCAATCTTCCCCTGCCCTCCTCTCCGGTATCATTGCTCTGCCTTCCCCTGCCCTCCACTCTTCTGGCAATCTGGAGAGAAACCCTTAGCTTCAAGACATCTTGGGGTAGGTCCTCGTGTCGTCATTATTCCTCCTCCAACTCCGTTATCCGAGCATCGTGCTCTGCCACCTAGCAATACGCTCCTCCTCACTCCACACCACGCGAGTCAGGGCATCTCGAATCTCCACTGCTGGCCAGAGATGATCCTTAAAAAAAACGGGGGGGGGGGGGAGAAGGTGAAAATCACACGCATTAACCGTCAAAAGTCCATGCTTATTAGATACAAAAGGGTTAAGGGCTGGGCACTCTAGGCCTCAACTTCCTCAATTAAGTTACATAAGCTGTCCACAACTCTCGATCTTTCTTTATATGCACCATCTTCTTCCGTGGAATGCTTGTCTTCCACGATGTTTTGATCGTCTTCACGACCTGGGCATCACCATCCGTGCCCAGCTCTCTTTTCTGAATTAAAGCAAAGTTGGAGAATGCAGAAAAAACATGGCGAGGGAGGCCGATTTGAGAATGATACCGATGCGCGTTATAAAGAACAACTTCGGTTGCACCGATGAATTGGAGTTCCGCATCAGGAGCAGATCTCGTGAGCAACTCATGTGAGAATAAGCATGCCGGTGCATAAGTAAATAGATTTTGCGCCATAGTGCCGAAATGAGCCCGCCACTCTCCACGTGTCTTCAATTGGGGCACGCGATTAGTCACATTTCCGCTAAAGCCCGATACATCGGCCATGTAAGAGAGGGGGCTTTGTTGGATGATCCTCGAGGGAGTCTGCGCTCCCTCACGATGGTTGAATTTGAAATGAAGATCGATCCAAAAATTGAGAAGAAGCATGCACCCATAAGGAGGTTGGCCCAGGCTGGAAGCCATAAGACCACTGTAAAGGTAGGCTAGGACGGTTGGCCCCACTCTTTTTCCCTGCCAAAGTCCACAAATTGCACCCACTTGATCTTCCTCTATGATATTATCGGTGCAAGGGAATAGGAGGGCTTCCGCCAAGCAAATTGTAAACCCTTTCATGAGTCCCTCCAGACATGCATCATCTGTCGGTTCTACTAGAGCACTCAGAGTCCATTCCGCAAGCTTTTGCAGGTTAATTCCCCTTTGGGTCTGGACGCCCTTGACGGCTCCGGAGGGCATAAAACTTTTGAGGACTTCTTCGGAGGTCATCTTTTTCAGCATGGGCAGGATCTTTATCTTGCTGTCTCTCCTGAAGTTTTTCAAGCCAAGTAGAAGTTCTGCTTCCTCAAGAAGGACCATCGCTTCGAAGGTCGGGAAAATGAAAGTATGGGTTTGAGAATGCCAAATCTCTACCAATGCACCCATCGTCGCCCAATCCATGAAGATCTTATTGTAATGCTTGGCGTGAATAACGAGCCCTTGAAGGTGCCATTTTGTGACGATAGCCCTCATACCGATAGTGATGTTGGAAGTGAGCTTTGAAAGCCAGGGTAGTTTAGAGAATTTTCGCGGACCCGGAGAGAGGGGGTATGGCTGAAAGAAAGAGCCAAGTGAATTAATGCAGAAAAGAGATGAAAAGAAATAAAAATGTACCAACTCACCATTCGCAAAGAAATCCTCCCGCTCAAGTGACCCTCGATATCGCTGAGCCTCTTAATGCCATTGTCCAGCCTGCTTCTCTTAACGGGACGGGAGAATTCACCTTCCATTTATCTAGGACTAGAACTTCCTTTCTCCTTCAAAGGATTCAACACCCGAAACCACACCTTATGCCCTTCCCTAGGCCAAGGGGGGATATTTATAGGAAGGAAAGGAATAAAAGAAGTAATAAAAAATGTTGATGCGGGGTCGCCATGATGGACTTCGTTTTGTCTTTTTGTGATGTTCTTATGTGATGGAATGGTTATGTCTTGCTGTGTTTGCTTTTGAGTGCAAATTGCAGGTTGTTTGCAAAGAAAAGGAAAAGAAAAAAAAGGAAAAGGAAACAAAAAAGAAAGAAAAAACGAGTATAAAATAATAAAAAGAGAGAGAAACAAACAAAATACAAAAAACAAACAAACAACAAAAAACAAAAAACAAAAAAAACAAACAACAAAAAACAACAAAAAACAACAAAAAAATTTTGCCACCACATATCACATTTGTACCACCACATATCACATCATGCAAACCTAGCATGCATGCATGTTGGACATTGATTTCACTGTGGAAGATCATTCATTTAATTCAATTGTGAGAGTCGTTATGCTTAAACTGAATATGAGATATTCCATTCTGAATTGAGTATTGAGTTTTCCCGACGCTGTCTTAGGTTGTTTTTATGGAAGAGACCCTTGTTTGGATTTATCTTCAACTGTTCCTTTATTTTTACTCCATTCGGACCCACCTTGGCTGTAGCACCTCCACATTAGCTGGTAACCGCTCCCCAATGGTGAAACTTGTCGGTTCATGACCAACAAAAACTTCCACGCACGGAAGTTGGTCCCTTTTCTTAGTCATGCCTCAGCACACATTATTTCATTTCCTTGTTTGTTTACCATCCAAACAATCGTTCATTTCAGAGGACCTTCTTAAGGGTTGCTTTGTTCAGACTTGGGAAAGATTCCAATCAGGAAATGTTGAAAGCGTGTCTCATCACACCTTGGCATCTACTTTTTCAGTCCACTCCCATACTTCATTCCATTCCGCTACGTGTCATACCCTTGCAAAGCAGACGCCAAGGCGGGGCAGCTGTAGACACGCCATTCTCGACATTTTCACGAGTATATCTCATATTACACCGTGACGCCCCGAAGTGGCTTGCACGTTGGGTTGTTTGAATGATTTTCATGATAATTATGAGTTCCTAAAAAATAATTTTCTTTATGATCAATGAAACACCCTTTTTGATATATAATAATAATCATCATCATAAATCATGGAATTGTGATGCTTATAAAAAAAATAAAAAAAAATATATATATATATAAATAAAACAAAAAAGCTATATATATATAAATAAAAAAATATAAATAAAACAAGAATATATAACAAAAAAATAAAACAAAAATAAAACAAAAGAAAAGAAAACATATACTAATAATCCTTCCTGTTGGGTCCCGAGGTGCAAGGAATAGGATCTATGAAGAGGGGGGGGGGTTGAATAGATCCCTTTACAAAACTATGTCCAATTAAAATCTTATCAGATTTCACATAGCGGAAAGCTTACTATCGATGATGTGAGAAATGATCAATCGTGAACCAAGGATGAAAATAGTTTAAACAAATGAGATATGCAAATTGAAATAAATCCCTGTGAATGGGGTAGAAGATATGGAGACAATCACACCATCCAAACCACAAGGCACACGGGTTTTAAGGTGGTTAAGGACCACGACGGACACCCTACGTCCACCCCTCACCGAAACCCGGTGAGGCTTCACTCCTGGAACACCAACACGGGGACAACACCCCAAGACGGAGCAATGCTCCAACCACACGCAGGACAAGCCTGCACACACGGAGACATACTCCAATACAAACATGCAGGTTTGACCCTGCACAACCACGGGGATAAACCCCAAACGTCCCGGGTCTGAAACCCAGTGACACACACACACTCAAACACTGCTCAGCTCCGAGCCTGTGCAAACCTTGCACAACAATACACACACAAGGATATATCGTTCAAAGGTGCAAAAACAAACAACAGATAAGCTTGACAACAATTGACAAAAAAATAGCTTCAATGAAAAACTTCATAAACCCAAAAACTGATGCTCAGATTCCTTGCAACAGCAGGCGAGATTCTTCTTCCATGTCTCTGCTTCTCTCTTCACTCATTCTTCAGTGGATGAGACTTTTTCTTCACAGTTCCTGCTAGCCCAATAGGTTCACCTTCGTCTTCTATCCTCCCTTGCAAACACCACTGGCCCTTTGTATATCTAGATCTGCAGCTTCGTCTACAGCTCCCTTTCTCTTCTTCTTTGTAGCCTCTCCTCTTCCTTCTCTTCTGTCTTACAACGCAGGTAGCAGCAGTAGCACCTTCTTCCTCTTCTTTCTTCTGGCAACGAAGGCAGTAGCAGTAGCTCCTTCTTCTTCTTCTTCTTCTAGTAATGAAAATCGGCAACAATGCTCCCTCTTCTTCTTCTTCTTTGGACAAACTCCTCCTGCTTCGAACGTATCTTCTTTTTCTTTTTCTATGTTCGCCCATCCTCTACGATGGAGAGACGATTGCTTTTATATCAAGGGGATTTCATCTTGGCCCTTGATCTTTGGAGAGATATACCCTGGGTCATTTGATCAGCAGATCCCTTCTGATCGTAGAGAGGATGGCCACTGATTGGCCCTTTGCAGATGAGGCACGAGGCCCTCCTATTGGACAGCCAATGAAAACCAGGCAGTACTGTCCACGTAGGAGTCTGCTTCCCCAAGAAAAGAGGTGAACCGTATAGAAGCTTCTACTTCTTCCATATGATTGGTCCACCAGAAAAAGTTAATTTAACTTTTCATAAATTCCTTTGTAACCTTGGACCATCGAACCAACATCCTCTGCAATGATTGGAGCATGGATTATGTGCCCAAGCCATCCCACGTGTTAGAATCGAACCACCCAAACTAGAGGAGAAAACCGGTTCTTTCCTCAAAGTATGATCAGACCTTTGGACGTTGAAGCCAAGTGTGCACAGACTTGTTAGCTCAGACCTTGTAAACACGTGAGCTTAGACTTGGTGTGTCTCATGTGCACAGACTTCAAAACCTGCACCGACCTTTGTTTGTTGGAGAGCAGGACTAGCATTGACTTGTACAGTAACTGCATCAACCTTCTTTAGTCCCCAGTAAACTAGCACCGACTTGATCCCTTTGAAGTTGAAGCTTGCACCGACCTCATCTGCCTTTAAAATCAAAAGACTGCACTGACCTTGCTTGTGCTAGCGAAGAGATTGCACTGACCTTGCTTGTGCATGGAAGGCATTGCACCGACCTTGCTTGTACCGCTACAGTACCATGCACCGACCTTAAGTTCTTCTCCAACTAAGGTAACATCAACCTTAGCCTAGTCAGTAAACATTGCACCGACATGAGCTCTGTGCTGGCCAGAGTTGCACCGACCTTGGTCTGTGCTGGCAGGAGGTGCACCGACCTTGTGGCAGATGTGCACCGACGTTGTGCACTGACCTTAGCTAGTGCTGGCTGCACATATGCACCGACGTTGTATGGGTGATTAGCTGAGGTGCACCGACCTTACTTCCTTATATGCACGGACCTTATATGGGTGATTAGCTAAGGTGCACCGACCTTACTTCCTTATATGCACGGACCTTCATGAAGGTGCTCATACCTTGTGACAGTGACTGCTTGAACTGTCTGGAACTTTGACAGGCTAACCAAGACTGTTGTCTTTTCTGGTTGACTGGCATTGATTGCTCTGACCATGTTGACTTTTTTGTTGACTGTGCATTGACTTTGGTTTTCATTATTGACTTTTCATATTCTTTGTGCAACTTGAACCTCTTAGCAACAAAAGGAGAAACATGAGAGCATATGCATGATTCTTTATGAACTAAGCACATTGATTGAACATATAAAAGAGTATATATGACTTTAGTTTTTGACAACATCAAACACAGGGACACAACAATCTCTCCATTTTTGATGATGGCAAAACTATGAGTCATTACAAGTCATTTCAATCACTTTCAATCAAATAACTAACTAGTCCCAATCAATGAATCATCAATGACCTTTATGCATCATGCAACACTCCATTCTTATGACCTCTCAATGACCTTAATGACTTACAAACTATTCTCCCCCTTTGACAACATCAAAAAGAAATAGTTTGAGAGAAGAAGTGAAGCAAGAGGGCTTGGAAGGTAGGATCATCAAGAAGTGAGGCCAGAGGGCAATCAGACAGAAATGAGTTGCATGTAGGCCAATGTAGCAGATAGGAAAGAAGGAATTCACAATCAAACGCATCCATGAAACAAGCATGCAAATCACAACTGAGCAGAAAGTTAGATCTAAACAAGACAAATCAATGTATGTGACATTTTCAGAACCATCTCAGAATCTTATTTTCAGAGGATTTGACTTGAGGATTCAAATGTTCTTCCTTAAAGATTAAATGCAGGTAGTTCAGTCAAGATCACCCCTTATGTATGTGCATTGAACTGCCATATATGAGATGAAGATCGTGCAGGGAACTTAGTTCAGACAAATATGCATGAATTGCAGAATTTATTTTGATAGAATCCCCTTGACTTTGTGCATTGTATGACTAAAATTTAAGTGACTCATAAAAATCTAGACTGCTGTAACATGCAATTTGACCCATGGTACTTGGCGGAGGACTTGGTCTAAAGACCACCTCACACATGGTTAGAACCTCAAGACAGACTTCATCTGCCCTTTGGCACTATAACATTTGATATACCTCTGGGTCAGTCATGAGACAACATGCAGGCAACAAATTCAGTCAATTTAGAAGTTTTGAAGTGCAATTTATTTTCAGCTCAACATTTACAGACAACTCAGTGTAGGCATTAAGAGACATGAATGCTCATATTAGATGCAAATGAGGACGTGCATGCAACAGACCAAACATAATATGCAACTATCTAAACAGAATTTAGAAGACTCAAATGACCAAACCTGTAAAGGTCAGAAATGGGGTTTTACCACACTTGGGTGCCTTGGTTTATTGAACCCCTTTTATTCTTCCGCTCCCAGGGCACTCCTGCAAAACACAGATCTCATTTTGCAATTTTAGGTACCCAAGATTTCTTGGGTTCTGTAGTGTTAGTAGCATCTCTGAAGGATGCTCTCCACAACTTTTGGGCTTTCATATCATCAAACATCATTAGAGAACAATCATTCATAGAATGCCCAACTTTCCCACAATAATGACATGAGACAACAGGTTTTGTGTTCCTCTTATGCATATTAACATGAGCATGGACTTTCTGACCATAACCAACCATGTTATCATATCTTTCATGAGAAGCTCTATTCCTTTTCCCATGCCAACAGTCCTTGATTGTATGGCCGTGCTTACCACAATTGAAACAAGAACACATATTTCTTTTTTTAACAGCCGACCAGCAATCATTAGCCCTATGGCCTAGCTTTCCACAGTTGAAACATGCAAAAGTTTTTCCTTTAAAAATAGATTTATTTCTATCAAAGACATTTTGATTAGTAGGGAGATTGACAGGTTTCGAATTAAATCTTCTCCCTTGAACATGCCAACAGTGAGTAGCAAGGTGGCCTAATTTGCCACAACTATAATAGTGAATTCTCTTTTGCATAAGTACATGATTCCTATCATGAGAATTACTGGCATTCTTTGCACTTGCATTTAAATCATCTTGTTCCATCAATCTACACTCATGTATCAAATGACCAAATTTGTGATAATAATGACATGGCATTTTATTTTTGTGGGCATGTGTATTTGTGTTCAAGTTGTGTATAGCATGCACAGTTCTAGCATGAGTGTTTTTTGGCCCTTTTTGCATGTGATCATTTTTTATCACTTTTTCAGTTTGCTTCTGAGTTCTCTTGACAGTGAGCTGTTTATCCTTTGAGGTGGTGGCTACATTGAATGCTTTGACAAAATATGTTGTCAACTTATTTTCAAAAGACTTTTTCTTGACCGGATTGTAGCCCAACCCCTCTTTCCTGAAATTAACTTTTGTTCCTAACAGTTTGTCCAGATTTTCTTGTCCTTTTATAAATTTGGACAATGATTCTCTTAAGTCCTCAATTTCAGATTCGAGTGAAGAAATGTGCAGCTCATAACTTGCAATTTCTTGTTCGCTGCAATTGACACATTCATTCAACACCTTGTTTGTAATTTTATAATTTTTAATTTCTATCTTAAGACTGTCCAATTCTTCTAAGCCGTCTGACATCACACACTTAACTTTTTCAAAAATCAACAATCTATCAGATATGGTGGTGTTTAAATGTTTGAACTTCTCATTCTCTTCAGCAAGTTCTTTATTTAAGATCAATTCATCAAGAATGTGTTGATCATCAGACATGGATTTCATCTCACTTTTAAGCTTCATTTCATTTTTCTCTAATTCAGAAATTTTAGCCAGTAAAGTTTCATTTTCAGTTTCCAAACTACCAATTTGTTCCTTATCCGCATCGACGTTGAGCATAAGAGTTTCATATAGATTCTCAAGTTCAAAACATTTATTACAAACATGATTTTCATGAAGGGTATTCTCAAGTTTCTTTCTAAGCTTTTTATTTTCAGACTTCAAGTTCTTGTACTTATCCATGAATTCTTCATAAGCATCAAGGAGTTCCTCAAATGTAAATTCTTCGTTATCAAAATTTACCTCCGAGTTTTCTTTGCTTGAGGTGTCCTGTTTGTTAGCCATGAAGCACAGACGTTCTTCCTTCTCTTTTTGAGCTTTCATCAATCCATCTATGATCTCCTTCGCCGTTGAACATGAAGAAACAAATGAAAATGTGTTAGGATTCACAACAGCCTTTAGTAAACTAAGAATTGTAATATTTTCATGGTTTCTCAACTTATCCTCTTCAGACCATGTGGTCTCATCCAGAGGCAATTTGTTTTAGGGCCATAATATATCAATTTCCAGAGTTAAGGATTGACAGAGTTAATCAACCCACACATTTTTCCTAACCATGAATCAAACTCTTCGCCATCAAAAATAGGTAAGCAACTCATCGAAGTATGATCAACTAAAAGTTCATTGTACTTGCACTCGGATCACTCTGAAGATCGTTAGATCTAGGGATAGCAGAGCCTAGCTCTGATACCAATTGTTAGGTCCCGAGGTGCAAGGAATAGGATCTAGAGGGGGGGTTGAATAGATCCCTTGACAAAACTATGTCCAATTAAAATCTTATCAGATTTCACACAACGGAAAGCTTACTATCGATGATGTGAGAAATGATCAATCATGAACCAATGATGAAAACAGTTTAAACAAATGAGATATGCAAACTAAAATAAATCCCTGTGAATGGGGTAGAAGATATGGAGACAATCACATCATCCAAACCACAAGGCACACGGGTTTTAAGGTGGTTCGGGACCACGACAGGCATCCTACGTCCACCCCTCACTGAAACCCGTTGAGGCTTCACTGCTGGAACACCAGCACGGGGACAACACCCCAAGACGGAGCAATGCTCCAACCAAACGCAGGACAAGCCTGCACACACGGAGACACGCTCCAACACACACACGCAGGGTTGACCCTGCACAACCACGGGGATAAACCCCAAACGTCCTCGGTCTAAAACCCAGCGACACACACACACACACACACTCAAACACTGCTCAGCTCTGAGCCTATGCGAACCTTGCACAACAATACACACACAAGGATATATCGTTCAAAGGTGCAAAAATAAAAAACAGATAAGCTTGACAACAATTGACAAAAAAATAGCTTCAATGAAAAACTTCCTAAACCCAAAAATCGATGCTCAGATTCCTTGCAGTAGCAGGCAAGATTCTTCTTCCATGTCTCTGCTTCTCTCTTCACTCATTCTTCAGTGGATGAGGCTTTTTCTTCACAGTTCCTGCTAGCCCAGCAGGTTCACCTTCGTCTTCTATCTTCTCTTGCAAACACCGCTGGCACTTTGTATATCTAGATCTGTAGCTTCATCTACAGCTCCCTTTCTCTTCTTCTTTGTAGCCTCTCCTCTTCCTTCACTTCTGTCTTGCAACGCAGGTAGCATCAGCACCACCTTCTTCCTCTTCTTTCTTCTGGCAATGAAGGCAGCAACAGTAGCTCCTTCTTCTTCTTCATCTTCTTCTAGTAACGAAAACTGGCAACAATGGCTCCCTCTTCTTCTTCTTCTTTGGACGAACTCCTCCTGCTTCAAACGTATCTTCTTTTTCTTTTTCTCTAATCGCCCATCCTCTACGATGGAGAGACGATTGCTTTTATATCAAGGGGATTTCATCATGGCCCTTGATCTTTGGAGAGATATACCCTGGGTCATTGGATCAGCAGATCCCTTCTGATCGTAGAGAGGATGGCCACTGATTGGCCCTTTGCAGATGAGGTACGAGGCCCTTCTATTGAACATCCAATGAAAACCAGGCAGTACTGTCCACGCAGGAGTCTTCTTCCCCAAGAAAAGAGGTGAACCGTACAGAAGCTTCTACTTCTTCCATATGATTGGTCCAACAGAAAACGTTAATTTAACTTTTCATAAATTCCTTTGTAACCTTGTACCATCGAACCAACATCCTCTGCAGTGATTGGGGCCTGGAGTTATGTGCCCAAGCCATCCCACGTGTTAGAATCGAACCGCCCAAACTAGAGGAGAAAATCGGTTCTTTCCTCAAAGTATGCTCAGACCTTTGGACGTTGAAGCCAAATGTGCATAGACTTGTTAGCTTAGACCTTGTAAACACGTGAGCTTAGACATGGTGTGTCTCATGTGCACAAACTTCAAAACCTGCATCGACCTTTGTTTGCTGGAGAGCAGGACTAGCATCGACTTGTACAGTAACTGCATCGACCTTCTTTAGTCCCAAGTAAACTAGCACCGACTTGATCCCTTGGAAGTTGAAACTTGCACCGACCTCATCTGCCTTTAAAATCAAAAGACTGCACTGACCTTGCTTGTGCTAGCGAAGAGATTGCACCGACCTTGCTTGTGCTGGGAAAGCATTGCACTGACCTTGCTTGTACCGCTACAGTACCATGCACTGACCTTAAGTTCTTCTCCAACTAAGGTAACATCGACCTTAGCCTAGTCAGTAAACATTGCACTGACCTGAGCTCTGTGCTGGCAGGAGGTGCACCGACCTTGTGGCAGATGTGCACCGACGTTGTGCACTGACCTTGGCTAGTGTTGGCTCCACATATGCACAGACATTGTATGGGTGATTAACTGAGGTGCACCGACCTTACTTCCTTATATGCACGGACCTTATATGGGTGATTAGCTAAGGTGCACCGACCTTACTTCCTTATATGCACGGACCTTCATGAAGGTGCTCATACCTTGTGACAGTGACTGCTTGAACTATCTGGAACTTTGACAGGCTAACCAAGACTGTTGTCTTTTCTGGTTGACTGGCATTGACTGCTCTGACCATGTCGACTTTTCTGTTGACTATTCATTGACTTTGGTTTTCATTGTTGACTTTTCATATTCTTTGTGCAACTTGAACCTCTCAGCAACAAGAGGAAAAACATGAGGGCATATGCATGATTCTTTATGAACTAAGCACATTGATTGAACATATAAAAGAGTATATATGACTATAGTTTTTGACAGCATCAAAACACAGGGACACAACACTTCCCCGTTAATTGCTTACCCCACCCCCTAATCTTTAGGATCTAGTCTCCCCCATAATATTCTCTCTTATGTCACCATCCCTCTCCCCATCTCTATTATAGAACGCACACAACCCACGCAACCCAGGACCCTACCCCACCTTCATCTACCGACAGAACCCTCATCCTCTCCATTATTCACAACCCACAACCCATCTCCACTCTCCACACCCTCACTCCCCTTCTCAACTCCCTCTCCCCACTCTCATCTCCCACTGCCTTGTTCTCTCAACACACACACACCCATTCAACCCCCTGTCGTGGCCACCCTCACTCCCCTTCTCAACTCCCTTTCCCCACTCCACTCTCTCCCATTCCCAAGCTCTCCCCACTCCTCTCTCTCTACGTCCCTTACCTTCTGGCCCCCCACACCCATTGCCACCACCGCTAGTCACCACCCCTCCACCTGCCAGCCCGTCGGCCACCGCCGTCCTCACCGGTCACCACCCCTCTCCCACTCTCCCTCTCCGGCCGCCGTGACGCTACCGGCCAACCTCACACCCGCCGCTGCCGTACCACCTCCCCTCCAGCATCGAGCCTCCCATTCCTCCTTCTTTTTCTCACCACTCCTCTCACTCACCCATGATCCCTCTCTCTCTCGTTCTCCATTCTCCTACACCCTCACACTTCCCACGCTCACCCCACTCTCTCCCTCCCTCTCTTTTCTCCCAGCCAGCCAACCCACGTCCCTCACCTCCCCAGTGCCTCCACGTCCATCCCCCTCCCCACCGTCTCAGCCGCGGAAGACCTCTCCCTCTCTCTTCCCCTCGCGCCTGCACCTCCCACGTGACCACCCTCCTCCCTTTCTCCCCTTCACTCTCTTCACCTCCTCATATTCTCCTCTTTCCCCTCCCTCGTACCTTCCACGTTCACCTCCTTCACCGCCACCTCCTGCCTCCTCCTCCGCACCAACCGCCGCCCCTCCCTCTCCTCTACGTTGCGACCCCCGTCGCCGCTGCTAATCCCCAAGCCACCTAAACCCATACCCAGGAGCCTCCTCACTCTCTCTCTATCCCTCTCTCTCACCATTGACTCTCTTTCTCTCTCCCTCCCTCTCCCGCACACCTCTCTCTCTCTCTCTCTTCACAACTCTCTTCTCTCTCTAGCCTCCCCACTGTCGACCTCGTCGCTGCACCCTCTCATCGTCGACCTCACCACACCTCCCTCTCTCCCTCACTGCCGGCGACCACCCTCCACCTGCACCACCTCTCCTCCGCCGCCTGCACCTCGCCGCTACCCCTTCACGTGAACCTCCACGCCCACCTCCGTCTCCCTCCATTCCCTTCCCTGCGGCAACACCACCGCCCCCTCCGGTCATCAACGCACCAAGTCCACCGACCACCGCCGGGACCCCTGTCGCCACCCTCCACCTTTCACTCCCTCTCCACACACCACCACCCTCTCCCCCTCTCACTCACTACGCCACCTCTCGCCTCTCCCCCTCTCTCTCCACTATGCCACTACCTTGCCGTCCATCTCTCCACGCCACCGTCGCCCACAGCTGCCGGCCACCTCCATCGGCCACCTCCGCTCCCCACAGCTGTCAGCCACCAGCGCCCTCCCCACACTACCGTCGACCTCCACTCACATTCTTTTCTCTCCCATCGTAAGCCCCCCATGCATGCCATCAACCTCACCTCTCTCTTTCTCTAACTTGCCACATCATCCGCGGGTCTTCACCCCCACCTCCGGCCTCCACTCCACCATCGCCCTCACAGCCCCCATGCCGACCTCTCATCTCACTCTCATCCCTCTCCCTTTCTCTCTAACCCTCCAGTAACCCACGACCCACACCGCTCCCCGTTGCACCGCCGTCGAACTCCCACCGTCGCCCCCTCCATCCTTCTCTCTCTCCCTCACTGCACTTCGCCCTCTCCACCCATGCACCGCCTGCATCACCTTCGCCGCCGGTGAGCCCCCTCAACCGCCCGCGCAGTCACCTACACGTCCCTCACCTCGTCGCCGCTGCACCCTGCCGTCACCCACCGCCGCCGATGAGCCCCCCTCAACCACCCGCGCAGTCACCTACACGTCCCTCACCTCATTGCCGCTGCACCCTGCCATCGCCCACAGCCCCCGATCGCCCACCTCGCCGCTGCTATCCTTCCTCTCTCACGGTCCCTCTCTAACTCTCTCTCTCGTCTCAACTCTCTCACTCTCTCTCCATCTCTTGATCTCGCTCTCGCTGTCTCTCTCTCTCTCTCTCTCGGTCTCTCTCCCCCTTCCACTTTCTCTCTCTAAATCACTCTCCACTTTCTCTCTCTACCTCTCTAATTCTCCCTACGACCCCCCTCTCTTTTCCTCTTTCTTTCTCTCTTCATCTCTCAACCCCTCTCCCGTTCTCTCTCTTGGCCCCTCCTCAAAATAAAAGAATAAAAAAGATATAAAAAGATATAAAAAAGATAATCTTTCTCTCTCTATATATATTCTTAGTAATATTTAATATTTTTGTTATTATTCTCTATATCTCACTCTCCCTCTCTTTCTCTCCTCCCAATTTCTCTCTTCTATATCTCTCTCTACTCCACCATGCACTTTTCAATATATATATATATATATATATATATATATATATAATTAAACCCTCATCCCTCCCTTCATTTTTATATTCCTCCTCTTTTGATTATTGTTTATTATTAAGCCTTCACCCCCATCCCTCTCTATTTTCTATCAAAAATAAAAAAAGAATCTTTCTCTCTCTCTCCCTATATATTTTCTTAATAATACTTAACATTTTTATTATTATTCTTTATATCTCACTCTCTCTATATATATATCTTTTCACATCTTGATTTCTCTCTTCATTTTCTCATATCTCTTGATTTTTTTTATTCTCCCTCTAGATCCCTCTCAAAATAAAAAAATATAAAAAACAAACAAAATAAAATAATAAAATAAAATAAAATAAAATAAAGAACAACATCATCCAGGGTAACCGAAAGAAGGCCCTCTTCGTCGGCCGGCCGACAGAAGAGGAAGAAAGGACTCGCACTGTTTCCACTCCCGTGACGGACGCGATCAATTATTTCCATTGTGGGATTCTCAGCCCCTGGCGATCACACCACTAACACCGTGCGTAGAGTCATTTCTCGCGGTGGTATTCCTGCGTAAACCCGCGCGGAGAGTCAGTTCCCGCGGCGGTTCCCCTCCCTATTTTATTTCAGTCATTTCCCTTCCCCAATTTAATTTCAGCACTTTCCCCTCCCTCCGAGGTCGCGGTGAGTCACTTCTCGCTATGGCCGTTTAATTTCTGTAATTTACTTTCTGTACACTAACACTAACCCCTAACACTAACTTAATCAAATCCGCGACGAGTTACTTCCCGTAGTGGTCCTTTTATTTCGATAATTTACTTTTAGCATTTAATTTCTGCACACTCCCATCCCCCAATAAATCCCGCGGAGAGTGTCACCTCTCGCGGCAGTTTAATTCTGTCATTTTCATTTCTGTTCATACCCCGCGGAGAGTCATTTCTCGCGATGGTTTTTTTGTTTAGATCCCACGGAGAATCACGTCTCACGGTGGTTTAATTCCCATCATCTCTGTAATCTCATTCTATTTCAAAATCCCAAAAGACACAAGTTCTCGCGGTGGTTTTTATTTCTGTCATCTTATTGTTCCTGTTAATCTCCGTGCGTGTCGTGTTGTGTGTTCTCATATCATCCTCCAATTCATGCTACGATTTCATCGTCCACATCTGGCACGCAGTGGTACGCACGGGACCGTGAGGGCCAATGCGTCCCACCCACGTACCACGGCCCGGCCATCCAGTAATTCACCTGGGCCGGTCCGGGATGGACGGTTCGGGCCGAACTGGGACGATTTGGTAAACCCTGATGTATAGTAATTTTTATTTTACTTAGATTTCATAAAAATACATGGATCTACGTGTGTTGCATATCAGACTAAGTATAGTGAATGCATTGAAGGTCTACGACAAACTTGCTGCGAGCCAATCTTGTAAGTGTGACATACTCATATTCAACTATTTTCTACCAACGCCGTGAGAGGGGTCCCCTCCCCTGCTCCGGCAGCTTTCCTCCATGGCTCTTTAGCCCCCACGGTGGTTCCTTCTGCTGCTACGCCGGTCGGAGTACTGGGCGTGCGGCTTCCCGACGCTTCGGTGGAACCCCCCTACCGCCCCCTGTCCGAGGTTTCTGCTCCTGCCGGTGGACCTTCTGCGTAGGCATCGTCCCCTCGACAAAGGCAGATTGCAACCCCTACCGCCGTACCCCCTTCGGCTGGTGTTGCTGGCCGGCCTCAAGCTTTGGGCCCTCCTCCTGCTGCTCCACAGCCCATTGGTGGTGCCCGACCACGTGCAGCTGCTGGCCCTTCATGGCCGGCGAAGGGAGCCGCCACGGATGCTGGTTTGGGAGGGCTCCTCCATGCTTCTCAGACCACAGGCACCGCCCCCTCTTTCTCCCATGTGGTCCTGGCCTCCTTTACCCCGGCCGGTGTTGCCTCTCTCCGTCCATGCTCCCGCCACCACCGACTCCGGTGAACCGGCGGCTTTCTTCTCTTTGGAGGAGGTTCAGCTAACCTGCCAACCCCTTGCTTTTGCTGTCATCGCTAGGACTCCCAAGGGGAGGCCTCCCTTCGCTGAAATCCGGGCGCACCTTGCCCAATGATTTCAGTTTAAGGAGGACTTCCTGCTCAGCGCCATGGACCATCGACACCTTCTTCTTCGCTTCTCCAACCGGGAAGACTACTTGAAGGTCCTGCTCAAAGAGTCGTTGCTCGTCCAAGGGCGCCCCTTCTGGTTCTTCCAATGGGCTCTCGACTTCTCGCCGGAGCAGGACTCACCTCTGGTTCCTGTCTGGATGGAGCTTCCGAGCCTTTCTGTTAACTTCTACCACGAAGCTTCCATCCTCTCCCTCGCTGGCAGCATAGGGCCGACCCTGAAGATCGACCGGAACACGCTATGCCTCACCCGTGCGAACGCTGCGCGTGTGTGTGTCCTGCTAGACATCTCTAAGAAGCTCCCCCACCGTCTTTGGGTTGGCATTGGCTCAGGCGGTTTTTGGTAGCCGGTGGTGTTACCAGATCCCCCTCTCTTCTGCTCCAACTGTCGCCGCTTGGGTCACGTGGCCGGGGACTGCAAGAAGAAGCCCCCCCCACCGCCGGCCAAGGTGGTGGTTACCGCTGCTCCTGGTGGCAGGGGACACCCTCCTACCTCCGTTGTTCCTCCTGGACCGATCTAGAAGCCCACGGGTGGCACCGAGATTCTGCCTGCGCCTGACAATCCGTTGCCATCCTTGGGCGCAGCTGCCTTGGCTGGGCCCTCTACTTCCACTCCCTTGCTAGCTGTCTTCACGTCCCAGCCTATTCTTGGAGGCCCCGGCAGTGCGTCTTCAACTCCGGTATCAGCTGCGCCTGCTCCGGGTGTCGCTTCTCCAGCCTTGGTTCCAGCGGCGTCTGTAGCTGCCCCGGGAGCCTCTCCCCATGTGGGTGTGGATAGCCCTCATGAGCACCTTGCGGCCTGTGGGGCTCCCATTCCCTCATCAGCTGTGCGCGTCCAAGGGCCGGAGTTGGTTCCTCCGGTTGACCTCGCAGCATCATCTTCCCTAGCTTCCTCCACGGGGATTGTCTAGCCCCCTGTTCCTTGTGCACGGGTGGATGCCCTCTCTTCTGTGCACTCCGCTGCTGCCGTAGGGGAGCTGGGGCCCTGGACCCCACCAATCTCTGTTGGACCGGGCCCAGCTGCTGCAGAGGGGACTAAGGCTGTGGCGCCCCATGCCTTTGCCCGCTGTGGGGAGCCCAAGCCGGCTTCACTACTCTCTGCTCCCTTGTGCTCTGTCTCCGTGATTCATGGTGGCGATGCTTTTGTGGGAGCCAGCCCTTCGTCTTCTCCTCTCCCTGCTGGTCGGGTGGGACTTTCTGTGACTGGTCGTCCGGCCCAGCCTTTGCCGGACTGCCACCCCCTTGCCCCTATGGTGGCCGTTGCTCCTTGCCCTGTTGCCTCCCAGGGGCTTCTCGCCACCCCGACTTCCACTCAAGCTGCTGGTGTCGAAGGTTTACAGCCGCCCTCCTTCGGCTTAGACCTTGCAGGTGGCCCATCCTCATCCACAGTGGTTCTCCAACCTGTGGCTGCTTTTGGTCCGGGCTTTGAAGAGGGTGGGCCTCCAGGTCGTCTGGGCTCACCCCTTTCAACCTCTAGTGGCCATGCCTCCGTGGAGACTAGTTCGCTTCATGCCACTCCTTCTGCGCATCCGCCAGCGGGGTCTCACCCCCTGCTACTCAGGCTTCTGTTCGTGGGGAGAATGTTCCACCTCCGTGCATTGCCTTGTTGGAGGCTGCCCCCCTGCCGACCGCCTCGTCTGCTGCTACGGTGGTCCTTGGCCTCCGGGGGCCGGATGCTCAGCCCCAAGGCGAGCCCTCTTTGCCTCCTCCTGGTCTCAATGCCGCTGCTGTGGCTTGGTCCCCAGGGCCATAGCACCCCACCATGGCGGGTGGGGTTGCCTTGATGGTGCCACCTATCTCCACTCCAACGCCACCCCCCGCCTCTCTTTTGCCCAAGCCCTAAGGAAGAAAATCAACCGGGAGCCGCCCGGTTTGATTGTTGACTCTGCTCCGTCCCCTGTTCCGTTACGTGCCGCGGACGCCGTGCCACCCGCGGTTCTTGGTTCTGGTATCAAGCTCCCTCAGCTCGTCCAGCTTCTCACCTTCCCCGGGCTTGAGCCTGCGTCGGGGTTCAGTGACTTTGCGGCGGCTCATGCGGCTTTCGTGGGTGACCCTGTCCTGGACCGTTCGCGGCTGGGGTCGAGGACGGATGCCGGTCCCTCCCGGCGTTCCTACCGGCACTCCAACTCCACTTCTTCTTCCCACGATCGGCTGTGCAGTTTTGATGAGGTTCCTCCTCCTCCCCGTCGCTCACTTCGGCTCCAGTCGGCCTCGGCGGTGCCCCACACGCCGGTCCACTCTTCCGTCTCCGAGGGCCTCGATTGCGATGGTTCGGACCTTGACACTCTTGATTGGCTAGGATCTCCGGAACGGATGCGCGGAATCCGTTCTTTGCTCTCTTCCGACTCTAAAGGGGTTTTCGATGAAGACTCTATCTTGTTTGGGCTATGATCTTGACTTGTACTGTGGGTCCCTGGGTTCTGCGCCCTGTCCACGTCTTGACCTCTCTTGGCCTCTTCCTTTTGTGGGCCTTTTGGCTTTGTACTCGTCTTGCCTCTCCTCGGGCGACGTTCCCCTCCCCTCCCCCTGTTCCCCTTTCTTTTACTGCTTTCCTTAATGAAAACGCTTGCCTGGCGGCCGGGGTAGTGTGTTCATCTTCTTCCGAAATGAAGGGATGAACCCCCTCCCCCATCTACCACCTTGCAAGTATTAACTTGAGTTAAAAAAATATAATAAAATTTTAAAAAATATCTTTAATATTTTAATTTATTAATATACAAATAATTGTACTACATAGACAAATGTAGAAGTAACCGCATTGTGTAAACATAAGTGCACAAACACCCCTCTGTTTGTATGTCACTAGAAAAATATCCCTTCATTTATATGTCGTTAGGTTGCAATCAACCGTGCGACTATTTTATAGTATAGTTACTTTATTTAATATATACATAAGAAAGGTTTTCATAATTATACATATAACAAAAATATTTCTATAAATTATCCATTCCTAACATAATTTTTTTCCTACTTGACTTGAATCACTTATATATATATCTAATTTAGTTATAACTTTAAGTTAAATGGATTTACTTTGATTGAGACCCAAGAGACATATTCATTATATAAATTTTTGTTAACTTCGTGGGGATTCAAGTAGACTTGATTTAAAGTGAGTTATAGTTGAATGTGGATAAGGTTCTATCCAAATCACTCACAACAATCCTCTTAAACCCAACTTTATTCAACTTTAATTAAATTTCAACCTAACGGTTGAAAAATATTTTTTCATAAAAATCTTATTTTAAATTGTGATAAAATAAATAAATATTTATCTCAATAATTAAAAGATTATATGTTTAAGTTAAATTCAGATCTCCATAAATATCTAGGATGAAATGAAGAGAATATCGTCTAAAGTATATAAAAGAAACATGATTAGATGATACATCGTTTAATCAAATATAACATAGGCAACATACCGTCTAACGAACAAAACCAACAAAGTATTGAATTAGATGATCTTACGTCTAAGTATTCAAGATAGATGAAAAGATTTGACGATCCATTGTCTAAGTCTTTAAAATAGACATAAAAATTAGATGATACTTCGTCTAAAGTTCTAAAGTTCAAGGACATATGGAAGAATATACGATTAAATCATCTAAGATCCTTGGATAAACGATCCATCGTCTAAGTCTGGATGGACAAATAATTAGATGATCCAACGTCTAATTCAAAATTGATAGGTGATGGAAAATGAGAAAGACGATACATCATCCAACTCAAACTAAGTAGACGATACATCATCTAATTGGAAAAAAGATAAAAAGGCAAGGATGGATGCTACATTGTCTAAGTAGGCAAAATTATGTTAGACGAAACATCGTCTAAAGGATTAAGATTAGATGGTGTTGGGTGCGTCAATAGGATCTACATGGGGCGAATAGATCCTTTTTAAAAAACAATGCCCAATTAAAAGCTAATCTGGTCACTCAATGGAATGCGGGGAAATGGAACACTAATGTTCCCAACTAGAACTACTGAACTGGACTGAAGTGATGCTCACTAAGAATAAAGACAGCTCTCAATAAGATGACACAAAGCTGAAAATGCTAGAATACACAGACTGTCCCTACGCAGGACAACCACCGAACACTTGAGTGCGTGTGAGAACCGAGTCAGTTAGAGTGTGTGTGTTTAGTGTGCAGACATACAGAATGTACGAAATTGAAATACACAAGTACCTATGAATGGGAATAGAAGAAAGGGATCAAAAGCATGGGCACAAACCACTGCACATAATATTTTTAAGGTGGTTCAGTCTGCAAACCCGCAGACCTACGTCCACCCCTCACCAAAGTCGGTGAGGCTTTACCACGCTGCAAATGCAGCAACGGGGACAAGTCTCCTACAAACGCTGATACACAGCTTGACATGAGGAACAAACTCCTCACGATGACACAGTCCTCACGCTGCTACACGTAGCAGCACACGGGGATGACGCCCCACACACACGAGGACGCAGTCCTCATGAGGACACAGTCCTCACGCTGCAGAACTGTAGCACCACACGAGGACAAGCCCCAAAGGAAAAACAAAAATAAGAAACAAAACATGCTGCAAAGTTGCAGCAAGATACGGGGACAAACTCCCCAAGCACACACGGCTGCACAGCAGCCACAAACCACTCCGGTCTCTAAAGCAGAGCACCGGACAAACACTGCTGTCAAAACAACACAACACACTGAAAAATTGATATGGAGTTTGCAAAAGAAAAACACAAGACGAAACAAGAGAAATCAAATGTAGCTTCAGAACAAAGTCTTGAAGCTGTATCTGCAGATCTGAACTCAGATCTGAACTTCTTCTCTTTAGGCTCAATCCTCTCTTCTTCTCTTTTCAGCACTGGACTGGGTCGGACCAGGGCTGGGCTGCTCACTCTCTTCTTCTTTTTCTTTCTCACAGATTTTATACTAAGGCTCAGGTACTCTCTGGTTTTTCCCACTCTTCTCTTCACCAAGGCAGCAATGGGCTTTTCTTCAGACAATGGCTCCATATTTATAGAAGGAAGGGGTATAAGGTTTCCCTTCCCAGATCTGCAATCTGATAGGTCCAACATAAAATAAGGTTCTTTGTCTTAGAACCTTTTCAGGTCTGTCCTCTGATTGGACCATGGTAAAAAGAAGATCATTGTCTGGAACCATTTTCCTAATCTACTGGTCTGTCAAGATCTTTGGCAGAGTAATCTGATTTGTCCATTGTAGAAAGGAAGGTTTCTTCTCCTACAGCTTTTCAGATCAGTCTTCTCATTGGTCCACAAAAAGAACCATTTAAAATACTATCCTAAGACCTTCTAGAGACCAAAGGACGAATCCCAGAGTCAAGGATGTTGACTTGTAGTAAGTAGTCACGTGACTACTTAAGTTCTCACGTGACTGGGTGGCCCTGTTGGCAGATTACATGTGCTGCCGTAAGAAGTTGACTTGGTGTGAGACTGGGTCGACTTGTTCTTTGCACTTAGCAAGATTCAAGCTGTTGGAAAACCATGAGTCAACTTGCTTTTGGACTTGAGTCGACTTGTTCAGTTGAAGGTTGTATGGTCCAAGCTTCTAGAATGTCATGAGTCGACTTGATGTTCAGGCCAAGTTGACTTGTTCTTTGTATTTGGCGAGTTTGCAGCCTCTGGAATACTGTGAGTCGACTTAGCATGAAGCTTGAGTCGACTTGTTCTTTTGAGCATGCAGAATCCAAGTTGCTGGGAGGTTGTAAGTCGACTTGGTTTAGAACTTGAGTTGACTTGCTCCTTTCAGAGTTTGAAGCATGGTTCTGGATAGGTTTTTGAGCCGACTTGGTCTCACTCTTGAATCGACTCGCCTGAGTGCTTATTCAGCTGAGTGCTTGGCTGAGTGAAGGATTGAGTCGACTTGGTTATCCCCTTGAGTCAACTTGCTCGGTGCTTCGCCAGAAGAACCCTTTACTTGAGTCGACTTGTTGCTTGGGCCAAGTCGACTTGGTACGCTGCTACTATTGGCTGTTGCTTGAGGGATGTTGTTGTTTGCTAGCTGCTAATGTTGCAATGCATGATGCAATTGCTTGTTGTTTGTTGATGTTGCTTGCAATGTGCATGCTGCTATTGCTGGCCTCTTATTGTTGCTACTTGCCGCTGATGCTGCTGCTTTTGGAGTTTCAGATGAGTCATCTGAATCTGGTGACAAGAGCAAAAATTCAATCGACTTGATTGAATATCTGTCGACTGATTTCCATACAGTCGATTGAATTTGCTAGGGTCGACTGATTTTGCCTATCTTTTGTTAGAACTTTCCTCAACGTAGCCCTTCTTCATTGCATCAGTTCAATGTGCTGATCATCCTCTTGGAAGACACTTTCCATCCTTAGAGACGTCCTCCTGCAAGTTTGACTTCATCTGTTGAAGGTTCTGAATATCTGTCGACTTGAGGGTGCAAGGTCGTCTGAATTCTGAAATTCGGTCGACTGAATTCCATATCAGTCGACTGATTTTGTGATTAGTCGACTGAGTTCTCCTTTGTCGATCGACTGAATTTCCAGGCCAAGCCTCTTGAGTAGGCTGAATTCACATCTCTTATGATGACTGTTTGGCATGTCTTGTCACTCCCCGAACCGATAGCAGCGGAAACTACTCGGAACGTGGCAACGAACAGTCATGAATAATCAGAAGAACCACAAGACACACAAAAAGGGGAAGATAATATTGACAAAATATTATTCGTATCAAATGCCGACATTATATTTTGACTCAACTTACATAAATAAGAAGAAAAGAAAAGACTCAAAATTACAGGACTGGACTCAAGAAGAGGAAAAGACACCGACTCTGATCCGCTAGAGCACTCATCACTCTTGCCCTTCTCCAACCAATTGGCTATCTTCGACATTAATACCTAAAAATAATGTTAGGAGGAACTGGGTGAGCAAAACGCTTAGTAGGAATTATATCTCTATCGTCAAGCAAGATATAAGTGATTAACCAATTAGTCATGTTCATTAATATGCAATGCATGAATGATATAACTCAAAATCATGACAACCAGTCTAGCAGTAGGGACAATCATTAATGAATACCAAAGTCAAGGGCAGATACAAGGTCAATAATAATAAAAAAAGAAATAATTCCCGTGCAGAACCAAGGACAATATATCAGTATGAACCAAGGACAGATGCTCTAGATGAACATAACTTTAGAATTTGGCCAACTATATCAAAATTCCAATAAAATAAGCAGAATATCGATCTATCAGAATATCAGAATATCAGAAATTAATAGAATATCATAATAACAGAATATCAGGATAACAGAAGTTGGTGCAATGCCACACCTAGAAGTTTTCATGGTTTATAGAATGGACTTTCGTCCTATCTCGTATTGGTTGTCGCAGACCCACATCCCTTATATATTTCAGAATTTTTACAGATATGGCCAACATAGAGTCAATGGGTTATTTTCTAGAAATATTGTGAATGAATTTCCGAAAGGAATAGCATGTCATAACTAATACGGACGATAAACAGAAGGATCCACGATATAATGGAGTTCAAGGACAAAATAACGTGTAGGGATAACCTGGAGAGAAATCACTCATAAAAATCTGGGACACTCATAAATCTGGGAAAATGGTGTCACTACAGTCGTCGCGAATTAAAGAATGCACGTCCCTGTTTGGTGAGGATTGGAAATAGCGTCTAGAACAGGTGACGTGATTTTCCTTCATGCCTACTATTCATAAGAATTAGCATCCAGACAGGTCCTATCCTCACCAAGAGATAGAGGGTAAGCGGTAAATCACAAAACAGGGACCACGCCTCGGCCTTAAGACAATGGTGCCAGGAGATCCAACGATACTAGATCAAAACAGCGATAAAACACGTGAGAAGGAATTCACGTCCGTTCAAGAGGGCGTTAATTCCAGAATTCGCATCTTCTTGAAGAGGCGCCAATTCTTGAATTAACCAAAGTTCTATAAATTTAAATTAAATTATCGTCACTGCAAAGAGGCACCAATTTCTTAATTCACGTCCATGACAAAGATGTTCATTCCATGTTTTCCAGATTATTTGATATTAACAATTTAAATAAATTAGCGTCTGCATGTGAATGCATTAATTCATTATAACGCGTCCATGTAGGTGGACGTTAATTCTAATTTCCCAGATTATTTAATATTGTTGGCCCGATTAGGAAAGCAAGCAAGAGGGGGGTGAATTGATTGCGCTCCCTTTTTAAAAACTAAAAAGCAGAGATGATAAAGCTAGAGTAAAAGTTAACCTAATAGAGAACAGTGAGATATGCCAGATTGAAAATCAAGCAAGCTCTCACAACTCTCCAACGCAATATGATAAACCACTCAGATAAATTGAAAGATGCGGACAGATTATGTAAAGCCCTCAACTCACCGCATCACACTCGGAAACAAGAACAAACAATATGGAACGAGAATCACGCAAATAGCAAACCACAACGCAAGAATTTTTTAGGTGGTTCAGACGCACCCGAGTGCAGTCCTACGTCCACCCCTCTCAACCCGAGAGGATTCCACTAAAACCGCTGCACGACGGCAGCAAAACGATCACAATGATCACACACGGGCACAACGACCCCACACACACGCATGTTCTCGGTCGACTACGAGATGACAGGCACACGGAGACGATGCTCCGAAATCGTATATGAATGAAAAGGATGGAAAATACAAAGCCCAGTCTAGATTTAGATCTATGCTCAAATAGAAGTATAGAATGGATAGAACAAGAAATCTCCCTCAGATCTGCAATGAAAACCGTGGATAGGATGGAAGGATGCACTGGAAATGATGAATCTCGAAGTGGAAGCAGTCGGCCTTGTAGAATGAAACGCCTAAAACTGCAGACCGTGGAGAGCAGCAGCAACATCCTCCAGATCGGAGCTCAGGCTCATAGATGGCGACCTCTACAGCTTCTCCTTCTTCCTCCAACAGGTGTGCGACGGCCTCTCCTCCTCTTCCTGCAAGGATGAAAACCTTTAGCCCAAAGAGATATCTACATCGTATGAAAATCGCAGCCTTCTTATACCCAAAGAAAAGAAATGCAAAAGGACATAAAAGCCCTTAGAAAACCCCTTCAAAACAACACCCAATTAAGGAAACCCTAAGGGTAAGTGGGTAAAAACCCAAGCCAATCGGACCTTGAAAAGGGGGTTTCGAAATCAATTCAAAAAACACGATCCAGATGCGACTGGACAAGTGTCGATTCCAACTCTTGGAGTCGACACTTTGTTCAGCAAGTTCTGTCCCGTTTGAAAAGAACAAAACTCACGGTGAAAGTGTCGACTCTCAGAGTCGACACTTTTAACCAGGAGTTCTGTTTTCGTTAAAAAGAATCCCGGGCCTATAAATGTCGACTCTCAGAGTCGACACTTGCTGCCCACTGCATCAAGGCAGCATACTGCCCAACAAGTGTCGACTCTGAGAGTCGACACTTGTCAGAGTCGACACTTGTAGAGCAGAGTCTGAAAAATGCCTAATCCAACCAATTAAACCTTAAAAACATTAAGAATGCATCAAGTCCAATCTAGCCACATTAAAATGCATTCACACATGAATTCTTACCATGGATCCAATGGATTGAGAGCAATTTACATATTAAACCTGCAATATTTTGAAACTCAAAATCATGTCAATCCACATTAAAGAATCAAGTCTATGCATATAAAGCACAAGTCTAAGCACATGAAGGACCAAGTCTTAGCATGTGAAACACAGGTCTAAGCATATGAAGGAAGTCTAATCATGTGAAACATAGAAGACTGCTTCTTCAAAACAGCATATTAGTGACTTAATTTCTAGCAACATGTACAGAGAATTCACACAATTCAATGCATACAACCCAAGTTCAATCCAAACATACCATAATCAGTTGAAAGCAATTATGAACTCAGTCTGTTCGCTCAAAATACCAGATTCAAACTCATCAAACACTATTACTTGCAAATTACACAAAATCAAACCCTTTGTCTTCGTCATGCATTGTGTTCGTCAAACACGCCGGGGCACAACAATCTCCCCCCTTTTGACGAAGACAAAACTCCTTGTATTTCTACAAAATTTGCATGAAGTGAAGTATCAGCCATTTGAAATTAACCAAAGCATTTCAAACATGTTTTTATTTTTCAGCACCCAAAAACAATTTTCAACCCATTCACAATATCATGCAATGACTATTTCATCAACCAAAAACCATTTTTAAACCATTCACAATTTCATGCAATGACTATTTCAACAACCAAAAACCATTTTCAACCCATCCACAATATCATTCACAATATCATGCAATGACTATTTATTTCTCCCCCTTTTTGTCAGAGTCAAATAGGGGATCATGCAAAAGATGGAAATAAGATCTAATGCCTCATATGTACAGTTAACTCAGTGTAATGCATGTGAAGTGGAATAGATGATCACTCAAGCACACATGCATCCATAATAAGATATAGAGTCAAGCAAGTCCATTCGGGATGGGTTAAGAAACATGCAATCGATTTTGAGCATGATGTGCATGAACAATATTAAGAAGGATGTGCTTACAAAAAGTGGTACTGCATTAACCATGAAAGATGACTGATTCATAAGGTACATTCACACAATCAAACCCGAAGTAAAAAATGAGCAATGAGATCCATAGCAATATGGATTCTCAGATTTTCTAAGGAACACTGGAAAGAACCTTTCCTCCCTACCCTTTCATACACCGTGCTCGACTTTTGGTAGCTTCGCACAGCCCCAATATTTTTTTTAAAATACGAACAAGATGACTAACCTTTTGACACGAATCATGCCCTTTGTTTTAGGGGCATTTCCCAGTTACTCAGTTTCATCACTTATTTGAATTGTGGATATTTGTCACTTTTCGATCCAAGTTTTCTCCTTTGCTTCAGGGGGGATTCCCAACTACTTGATTTCAAATCCACTTATTGAGATTTTTGGCGGGGCTGACAGCTTTTTCATCACGAGACACGCGACTTTAATGTAGGGAATCAAGAGCCCTCAAGAGTGTTGAGTGGAATAACTGAAATCCTTATTCAATAGGGTCATTTATCTCAAAAGTGCACATTGTAGAGAGATTGTACTAAATGTAAGAGATGAATTAGTCTAATCATTGTTATGTCTCCCCCTAAGTGTATGCATAAATATGAAAAGAACCTCCCCCTTAATGTGTGCCATGTACCAAACATGTCAAAACCAATGCATTTCTTTATTTAGCAAGGGAAGAATTCTTAGGAGGAACCAAAGGAAAGGGTGATATAATATCTACACTTAAACATGCATTAAGATAATGTATTCAAGCAGGTTGATTACCAGTACGTGGTGAAGAATTTAAGTCTAAAGACCACCATCGCGCATGAGGAAAACTTCCAGTTGGATATAATCCAACTTTCGCAGTCGTCATTTGATATACCAGATAATCATGGCATTCAAGCACGCATTTGTATAAAATATATGGAATTATATACATGCGGATGTAACTGAATGAAGATATGAGTGAAAATCAAATGTTATTCGATGTGTTATGCACAAAAAGGAAAGATTGAAATGTAAGTGTAGTGGAAAATCTCCTTATGTGCAAGAAAGTAAACCAGTATGCACAATCGCTTTATTAGAAATTTTGAGAGAGAATGTTAAAAGCAAATCAAAAGATTCTAACTATCTAATCTGCACACTCCTAATTCTCTTCTAATGAAAGAAAATTGATCAGAATTCAAAGGCTTTGTAAAAATATCAGCAAGTTGATGTTTTATATTTACAAAAGTCAATTAAAAATCACCTTTATTAATATGATCTCTAATAAAGTGGTGTCTAACTTCTATGTGCTTTGTGGGAGAGTGTTGGACAGGATTTTTGGACAGATTTATTACAGAAGTGTTATCACACATGAGAGGAGTGTTTTTCAAGTAAAAACCAAAATCTAATAAATGGTGTTGGATCCAGAGTACTTGAGCCGCACAACTGCCTACAGCCACATATTCGGCTTCAGCAGTTGATAAAGCCACACAATGTTATTTCTTTGAGGCCCATGAAACCATGCAGCCCCCTAGAAACTGGCAATGACCGCTTGTGCTCTTACGATCCATTTTGCATCTAGCATAGTCAGAATCAGTGTAAACAGGCAAATCAAATGAAGCATTCTTAGGATACCACAAACCAATATCAATTGTTCCATTCAAATACCTGAAAATTCTTTTCACGGCCGACAAATGAGATTCCCTGGGACAAGATTGATATCTTACAAAGAGACACACACTAAAATATATGTCAGGCCAGCTAGCAGTAAGATATAGCAATGAACCTATCATACCCCTAAAAAGCTTTTGATCCACAGTATTACCTTTCTCATCTTCCAATTTGAGTGAAGTGGACATTGGTGTAGTAAAAGGCTTGGCATTTTCTAGTTGATATTTCTTCATAATCTCCTGAGTGTACTTCTTCTGGCTAATGAAAACACCATCATCTATCTACTTTATTTGAAGCCCCAAGAAGAAGTTCAACTTGCCCATCAAGCTCATTTCGAATTCTCCCTGCATGAGTTAGGCAAAATCATCATTCATTTTAATGTTTATGGCTCCAAAAATTATATCATCTACATAAACTTGCACAAGTAAAGAATGTTCATCACAAGTCTTAGTAAACAATGTTTTGTCTATATTACCTCATTTGAAGCCATTATCAATCAAAAAAGAACTTAAACGATCATACCATGCCCTAGGAGCTTGTTTCAACCCATACAGTGCCTTGTCCAATTTGTAGACGTGGTCCAAAGATTTTTCATCTTCGAAGCCCGGTGGTTGCTCCACGTATACTTCTTCCTTGATGACTCCGTTGAAGAAGGCACTCTTGACGTCCATTTGAAAAAGCTTGATGTTCCTGTGACAAGCATAAGCAAGAAGAATCCTTACTGCCTCTAATCTAGCCACATGAGTGAACGATTCATCAAAATCAATGTCAAATTCTTGGGAGTAGCATTTGACTACCAATCTTGCCTTATTCCTCACAACCACCCCTTCTTCACTAAGTTTGTTTCGAAAAACCCACTTAGTTCCGATTATGGGATGATCATCAGGCCGGGGCACAAGGAACCACACCCGATTTCTTTGGAATTGGTGCAGTTCTTCTTGCATGGCGAAAACCCAAGAATTATCATTAAGAGCATCTTATATAGACTTAGGCTCAACATTGGAAATTAATGCGAGATTATCATGAAGTTCAACTTCCCTGATTGAAGCCCGTGTCCGTACTCCTTCATCCACATCGCCAATCACATTCTCCAATGGATGGTCTTTATGCGTAGTCCATTGGTGTGGTAAGGTCAGTTGTACTTGCATCTCTTCTTGTTCATTCTCCTCTTCCTTTTCTTCACCTTTTACCTCACCTTGTTTACTAGATTCTCTTTTCTCAATCTCACCTTCACCTGAATCAAGAAAATGTTGATCATCATAAGATTTTCTCAAAGTAAATTCATCAATCACAACATGAGGACTCTCTTCGATTACAAGAGTTCTAGAGTTATACACTCGGTAGGCTCTAGATGTCAAGGAATACCCGAGGAAAATCCCTTTATCACTTTTAGCATCAAATTTTTAAGATTATCCTTGCCATTATTCAGTATGTAACAAATGGATCCAAATGGCTTAAAGTGAGATATGTTGGGTTTCTTACCTTTATACAGCTCGTAAGGAGTTTTCTTAAGGATATGTGTTACCATAGCTCGATTGGTGATGTAGCAGGCAGTGTTTACTTCTTCTGCCCATAAGTACCGTGGAAGACCATTTTCCGCCAACATGGTACGCGCCATCTCCACGAGCATTCTATTCTTCCTTTCGATCACTCCATTTTGTTGTGGGATCCTAGGTGCTGAAAACTGGTGCTCATACCCCTGCTTACTACAAAATTCATCAAAATCAGAATTTTCAAACTCCTTTCCATGGTCACTCTGAATTTTCGAATAACATATCCTTTTTCATTCTGAACTCTCACACAGAAATTAACAAATTCCTTGAATGCATCACTTTTGTTAGCTAAGAACAATACCTATGCATATCTAGAGAAATCATCAACAATCACAAAGCATATAGTTTCCCTCCAAGACTGTGAGTCCTGGTGGGACAAAACAAATCCATGTGTAACAATTGTAGTGGTTTTTCAGTTGAAACGATGTTTTTGCATTTGAATGAAACTATGGTTTATTTTCCTTATTGCATGCTTCACAAATTTTTGAAGTTTCAAAATTCAAACATGGAAGACCTCTAACTAAGTTATTTCTTGACAATTTCCTAATGACATTAAGACTGGCATGCCCAAGACGGCGATGCCACAACCAAACATCATCATTTTTGTTAGCAACCAAACATAAATTTTCAGAAACAATTTCATTGAATTCAACAAGATAGGTGTTATAACTTCTCACTCTTATGAACTTAATTTCATAAGTGTTTGCATCAATTATAGAACAGTGAGAAGATTCAAAAACAACCTTGTGACCTTTGTCACAAAGTTGACTAATGCTAAGCAAATTGTGATTCAAACCTTTGACTAGCAAAACATCCTTAATACAGTGTTTGGGATCCTTACCAATTCTCCCAATGCCAATAATCTTACCTCTGTCCTGTCCACCAAAAATTACCGTTCCTCTATTTTTCTCTGCTAGGTCTGCAAAAAGTTCTTTATTTCCAGTCATGTGTTTGAGCATCCGCTGTCCAGGTACCATTTATTTTCCATTGCCTTCATGTAGACCTGCAAGAACAAATAATCATCCTCATTTTGATTTGGATACACAAGCGAGCTTGGGTCCCTTGGTGTTAGCACTCATCAAAGTATGACTGTACTTTCTCAAAAATAATTCATCATCAAACTTCATAAGTTGGCATATATACATGTCATGACCTACTCTCCCACAGTAAAAACAAGTGGGCCTTTTCCTACCAAAATTGTTTCCTCTATTTACACTCCTAGAAGTAGAGGGGAATCAAGAATGAACAATTTGTGGATTAGTGTGTGTGTGTGAACACTCTCCAAGATCTTGTGAATTTATGACTTTGTAATTGAAAATATTTTTGTTGCCATGCATGAAACTTGAATTTTTCTTGAGGTGAACCTCTTTCTCCTTTAACTGGTTTTCATGAACAGTTTTCAATGTATTCAATTCAGTGGTGAGTGATTCACTCTTTCTTACTATGTCATCCTTGACTTTCTCACATTCACTCATTTTGACATTCGGTTCATCCAATTCCTTTTTCAACATTTCATTCTTCTCTTGAATTTTTTCTTTGATTTTGAATGCATTCTATTTTTCTACCTCTAAACATGAAATTTCATCTTTAAACATGATCAACTTTGATTCAAGAGATTCATTAACACTTTTGAGCTTTTGAACTTGAATTTCAAACAAACTACATTTTTCACAAGAGTTTGGTGAATGAATGATTTCATGGTTTTTCTTTCTTAAGTTTTTATTTTCACTTCTGATCTTTTTGTATTTTTCATACAATTCCTCATAAGCTAACTCCCATTGATCATTGGTAATAAATTCAGAGTCAGAATTTACCTGCTCTTGATCACTTCGTGCCATAAGACACAAGTTCTTGACTATCTCCTTGATATCTTCTTCTTTCTCGGACGTAGGCTCGTCCTCGTCCTTATCACTCCATGTAGGTTTCATGGCCTTTGGCTTTTTGCCTTTCACCTTCTTGGCCTTTTTCTGCAGCTCGGGGCATTCACCTCTCATGTGCCCCATCTTCTTGCATTCATAGCACATGATCTCATTTGGCTTGGATGACTCGCCTTTCTACTTGAATTGCCTTTTTTCTTTCCTAAACTTTCCACCAAATCTTCTTGTTTGGTGCAAAAACTGCCTGACCCTTCTTGTAAGCATGGCTACTTCTTCATCATCTGTATTGTCTATGGAATCCTCCTGGCTTGAGATTGGGTCTGGATTTGCTTTCAAAGCTATTGGCTTCTTTTTCTTGGTGTCCTCTTCCGTCCTCTTGATATTAATCTCATAGGCCATTAAAGATCCTATGAGTGCATCCAATGTAAGAGTTGTTAGATCCTTTGAGTCCTCTATCACAGTTGCCTTGGTGTGCCGACTGGGTGACAACGACCTCAGCACCTTTCTGACCAAGTCGGTATCCTTGAAATCCTTCCCGAGTGACTTCAGTCCATTTGTTATCTCCATGAGACGTGCAAACATCTCAGAGATCGTCTCTTCTTCCTTCGTGTGGAAGAGCTCGTAGTCTCGGATAAGCATATTTGCCTTCGTCTCTTTGACTTCTGAAGTACCTTCATAAATTAATTTTAGCTTATCCCACATTTCTTTCGCACTGCTGCACATAGAAACACGAGCATATTCAGTCGGGTGAATAGCACACTGAAGAATATTTAAATCATTGAAATTCATAGTAGACTTCTTTATATGATCATCATTCCACGTCTCCTCATCTGAGGGTAAAAAGTATGGACTATTCTTAATCACAATCCATATTTCATGACTTTGAGCACGGAGGAAAACCATCATTCTATTTTTCCAATAACTATAGTTATTTCCATGAAAGTAGGGAGGCCTGTGTATAGAATGCCCGTCAGGCATCAACCCCTTGTTAGCCATTCCTAACAGATCACTCTAAACTGCAAGGTTTCTAAATAAAATAGAGCCGAGGCTCTGATACCAATTGTTGGCCCGATTAGGAAAGCTAGTAAGAGAGGGGTGAATTGATTGCGCTCCCTTTTTAAAAACTAAAAAGTAGAGATGATAAAGCTGGAGTAAAAGTTTACCTGATAGAGAACAGTGAGATATGACAGATTGAAAATCAAGCAAGCTCTCACAACTCTCCAACGCAATATGATAAACCACTCAGATAAATTGAAAGATGTGGACAGATTATGTAAAGCTTTCAACTCACCACATCACACTCGGAAACGAGAACGAACAATATGGAACGACAATCGCGCAGATAGCAAACCACAACGCAAGAATTTTTTAGGTGGTTCAGATGCACCCGAGTGCAGTCCAACGTCCACCCCTCTTAACCCAAGAGGATTCCACTAAAACCACTGCATGACAGCAGCAAAACGATCACAACGATCACACACGGGCACAACGACCCCACACACACGCGTGTTCTCGGTCGACTACGAGATGACACACACACGGAGATGATGCTCCGAAATCGTATATGAATGAAACGGATGGAAAATACAAAGCCCAGTCTAGATTTAGATCTATGCTCAGATAGAAGTATAGAATGGATAGAACCAGAAATCTCCCTCAGATCTGCAATGAAAACCGTGGATAGGATGGAAGGATGCACTGGAAATGATGAATCTCGGATTGGAAGCAGCCGGCCTTGGAGGAAACGCCTAAAACCGCAGACCGTGGAGAGCAGCAGTAGCAGCCTCCAGATCGGAGCTCAGGCTCATAGATGGCAACCTCTATGGCTTCTCCTTCTTCTTCCAACAAGTGTGCGACTCCCTCTCCTCCTCTTCCTGCAAGGGTGAAAACCTTTAGCCCAAAGAGATATCTACATCGTATGAAAATTGCAGCCTTCTTATCCCCAAAGAAAAGAGATGCAAAAGGACATGAAAGCCCTTAGAAAACCCCTTCAAAACAACACCCAATTAAGTATGGAAACCATAAGGGTAAGTGGGTAAAAACCCAAGCCAACTAGACCTTGAAAAGGGGGTTTCGAAATCAATTCGAAAAACATGATCCAGACGCGACTGGACAAGTGTCGACTTCGACTCTTGGAGTCGACACTTTGTTCAGCAAGTTCTGTCCCGTTTGAAAAGAACAAAACTCAGGGTGAAAGTGTCGACTCTTATAGTCGACACTTTTTACCAGGAGTTCTGTTTTCGTTAAAAAGAACCCCAGGCTTATAAGTGTCGACTCTCAGAGTCGACACTGGCTGCCTGCTGCGTCAAGGCAGCAGGCTGCCCAACAAGTGTCGACTCTGAGAGTCGACACTTGCAGAGGAGAGTCTGAAAAATGCCTAATCCAGCCAATTAAACCTTAAAAACATTAAGAATGCATCAAGTCCAATCTAGCCACATTGAAATGCATTCACACATGAATTCTTACCATGGATCCAATGGATTGAGAGCAATTTACATATTAAACCTGCAATATTTTGAAACTCAAAATCATGTCAATCCACATTAAAGAATCAAGTCTATGCATATAAAGCACAAGTCTAAGCACATGAAGGATCAAGTCTTAGCATGTGAAACACATGTCTAAGCATATGAAGGACCAAGTCTAAGGATGTGAAACACATGTCTAAGCATATGAAGGACCAAGTTTAAGCATGTGAAACACAGGTCTAAGCATATGAAGGACCATGTCTAAGCATGTGAAACACAGAAGACTGCTTCTCCAAAATTGCATATTAGTGACTTAATTTCTAGCAATATGTACAGAGAATTCACACAATTCAATGCATACAACCCAAGTTCAATCCAAACATACCATAATCAGTTGAACACAATTTTGAACTCAGTCTGTTCGCTCAAAATACCATATTCAAACTCATCAAAAACTATGACTTGCAAATTACACAAAATCAAACCCTTTGTCTTCGTCATGCATTGTGTTCGTCAAAACACGTCGGGGCACAACAATCTCCCCCCTTTTGACGAAGACAAAACTCCTTGTATTTCTACAAAATTTGCATGAAGTGAAGTATCAGCCATTTGAAATTAACCAAAGCATTTCAAACATGTTTTTGTTTTCAGCACCCAAAAACAATTTTCAACCCATTCACAATATCATGCAATGACTATTTCATCAACCACAAACCATTTTTAAACCATTCACACTTTCATGCAATGACTATTTCAACAACCAAAAACCATTTTCAACCCATCCACAATATCATGCAATGACTATTTATTTCTCCCCCCTTTTGTCAGAGTCAAATAGGGGATCATGCAAAAGATGGAAATAAGATCTAATGCCTCATATGTACAGTTAACTCAGTGTAATGCATGTGAAGTGGAATAGATGATCACTCAAGCACACATGCATCCATAATAAGATATAGAGTCAAGCAAGTCCATTCGGGATGGGTTAAGAAACATGCAATCGATTTTGAGCATGATGTGCATGAACAATATTAAGAAGGGTGTGCTTACAAAAAGATGGTACTGCATTAACCATGAAAGATGACTGATTCATAAGGTACATTCACACAATCAAACCCGAAGTAAAAAATGAGCAATGAGATCCATAGCAATATGGATTCTTAGATTTTCTAAGGAACACTAGAAAGAACCTTTCCTCCCTACCCTTTCATACACCGTGCTCGACTTTTGGTAGCTTCGCACAGCTCCAATATTTTTTTTAAAATATGAACAAGATGACTAACCTTTTGACACGAATCATGCCCTTTGTTTCAGGGGCATTTCCCAGTTACTCAGTTTCGTCACTTATTTGAATTGTGGATATTTGTCACTTTTCGATCCAAGTTTTCTCCTTTGCTTCAGGGGGGATTCCCGGCTACTTGATTTCAAATCCACTTATTGAGATTTTTGGCGGGGCTGACAGCTTTTTCCTCACGAGACACACGACTTTAATGTAGGGAATCAAGAGCCCTCAAGAGTGTTGAGTGGAATAACTGAAATCCTTATTAAATAGGGTCATTTATATCAAAAGTGCACATTGTAGAGAGATTGTACTAAATGTAAGAGATGAATTAGTCTAATCATTGTTATGTCTCCCCCTAAGTGTATGCATAAATATGAAAAGAACCTCCCCCTTAATGTGTGCCATGTACCAAACATGTCTGAACCAATGCATTTTTTTATTTAGCAAGGGAAGAATTCTTAGGAGGAACCAAAGGAAAGGGTGATATAATATCTACACTTAAACATGCATTAAGATAATGTATTCAAGCAGGTTGATTACCGGTACGTGGTGGAGAATTTTGGTCCAAAGACCACCATCGCACATGAGGAAAGCTTCCTGTTGGATATAATCCAACTTTTCACAGTCGTCATTTGATATACCAGATAATCATGGCATTCAAGCACGCATTTGTATAAAATATATGGAATTATATACATGCGGATGTAACTGAATGAAGATATGAGTGAAAATCAAATGTTATTCAATGTGTTATGCACAAAAAGGAAAGATTGAAACGTAAGTGTAGTGGAAAATCTCCTTATGTGCAAGAAAGTAAACCAGTATGCACAATCTCTTTATTAGAAATTTTGAGAGAGAATGTTAAAAGCAAATCAAAAGATTCTAACTATCTAATCTACACACTCCTAATTCTCTTCTAATGAAAGAAAATTGATCAGAATTCAAAGGCTTTGTAAAAATATCAGCAAGTTGATGTTTTGTATTTACAAAAGTCAATTAAAAATCACATTTATTAATATGATCTCTAATAAAGTGGTGTCTAACTTCTATGTGCTTTGTGGGAGAGTGTTGGACAGGATTTTTGGACAGATTTATTACAGAAGTGTTATCACACATGATAGGAGTGTTTTTCAAGCAAAAACCAAAATCTAATAACTGGTGTTGGATCTAGAGTACTTGAGCCGCACAACTACCTACAACCACATATTCGGCTTCAGCAGTTGATAAAGTCACACAATGTTATTTCTTTGAGGCCCATGAAACCATGCAGCCCCCTAGAAACTGGCAGTGACCGCTTGTGCTCTTACGATCCATTTTGCATCCAGCATAGTCAGAATCAGTGTAAACAGGCAAATCAAATGAAGCATTCTTAGGATACCACAAACCAAGATCAATTGTTCCATTCAAATACCTGAAAATTCTTTTCATGGCCGACAAATGAGATTCCCTCGGACAAGATTGATATCTTGTAAAGAGACACACTAAAATGTATGTCAGGCCTGCTAGCAGTAAGATATAGCAATGAACCTAGCATACCCCTAAAAAGCTTTTGATCCACATTATTACCTTTATCATCTTCCAATTTGAGTGAAGTGGACATTGGTGTAGTAAAAGGCTTGGCATTTTCTAGTTGATATTTCTTCATAATCTCCTGAGTGTACTTCTTCTGGCTAATGAAAACACCATCATCTATCTACTTTATTTGAAGCACCAAGAAGAAGTTCAAATTGCCCATCAAGCTCATTTCGAATTCTCCCTGCATGAGTTGGGCAAAATCATCATTCATTTTAATGTTTATGGCTCCAAAAATTATATCGTCTACATAAACTTGCACAAGTAAAACATGTTCATCACAAGTCTTAGTAAACAATGTTTGGTCTACATTACCTCATTTGAAGCCATTATCAATCAAAAAAGAACTTAAACAATCATACCATGCCCTAGGAGCTTGTTTCAACCCATACAGTGCCTTGTCCAATTTGTAGACGTGGTCCAAAGATTTTTCATCTTCGAAGCCCGGTGGTTGCTCCACGTATACTTCTTCCGTGATGACTCCGTTGAAGAAGGCACTCTTGACGTCCATTTGAAAAAGCCTGATGTTCTTGTGACAAGCATAAGCAAGAAGAATCCTTACTGCCTCTAATCTAGCCACATGAGTGAATGATTCATCAAAATCAATGCCAAATTCTTGGGAGTAGCATTTGGCTACCAATCTTGCCTTATTCCTCACAACCACCCCATCTTCACTAAGTTTGTTTCGAAAAACCCACTTAGTTCCGATTATGGGATGATCATCAGGCCGGGGCACAAGGAACCACACCCTATTTCTTTGGAATTGGTGCAGTTCTTCTTGCATGGCGAAAACCCAAGAATTATCATTAAGAGCATCTTCTATAGACTTAGGCTCAACATTGGAAATTAATGCGAGATTATCATGAAGTTCAACTTCCCTGATTGTAGCCCGTGTCCGTACTCCTTCATCCACATCGCCAATCACATTCTCCAATGGATGGTCTTTATGCGTAGTCCATTGGTGTGGTAAGGTCGGTTGTACTTGCTTCTCTTCTTGTTCTATCTCCTCTTCCTTTTCTTCACCTTTTACCTCACCTTGTTTACTAGATTCTCTTTTCTCAATCTCACCTTCACCTGAATCAAGAAAATGTTGATCATCATAAGATTTTCTCAAAGTAAATTCATCAATCACAACATGAGGACTCTCTTCGATTACAAGAGTTCTAGAGTTATACACTCGGTAGGCTCTAGATGTCAAGGAATACCCGAGGAAAATCCCTTTATCACTTTTAGCATCAAAATTTTTAAGATTATCCTTGCCATTATTCAGTGTGTAACAAATGGATCCAAATGGCTTAAAGTGAGATATGTTGGGTTTCTTACCTTTATACAGCTCGTAAGGAGTTTTCTTAAGAATAGGTCTTACCATAGCTCGATTGATGATGTAACAGGCAGTGTTTACTGCTTCTGCCCATAAGTACTGTGGAAGACTATTTTCCGCCAACATGGTACGCGTCATGTCCACGAGCGTTCTATTCTTCCTTTCGATCACTCCATTTTGTTGTGGGGTCCTAGGTGCTGAAAACTAGTGCTCATACCCCTGCTTCCTACAAAATTCATCAAAATCAGAATTTTTAAACTCCTTTCCGTGGTCACTCTGAATTTTCCGAATAACATATCCTTTTTCATTCTGAACTCTCACACAGAAATTAATAAATTCCTTGAATGCATCACTTTTGTTAGCTAAGAATGATACACATGCATATCTAGAGAAATCATCAACAATCACAAAGCTATATAGTTTCCCTCCAAAACTGTGAGTCCTGGTGGGACCAAACAAATCCATGTGTAACAATTGTAGTGGTTTGTGGACGCGGATTTTTTCGTCATCGTCATCCATGTATGTGGATGAGGATATGATGTCTTTGTTTATTTATTTAATTTGGTTTATTGGGTTGATTGGTTGTTTATTGATTTATTAGTTTATCTATTTATTGGTTCATTGGCGTGCCAGTCACCGAAGTGACAATTTTATTGTGCGCTTGATCTGACATGGTCAGTCGATTGTGAATGATCGCGTCTGGACTAGAAGTCCGTCATACCCTGAACGCTATGACGTTAATTACGTCCTCCCTAAGGAAGACAACCCTTGATTAAACGCCAGAGGTAGGAGGAAGACAGCGGTAAAGCCGTATGCTCAAAGGAGACAAAATTCATCTGTTTACAAGACGTTAAATGTATTCGGGCAAAGCAGGGGTTTGTTAATTACGGGGACAAATCCGACGGCATATTCCCACCATCTTGGATGATGCCAAGTGGGGAATAGGAAACCACCCATGCAGTGGCAAAGTGGGAGCCGTAAAGGATCGGGCATAATTGACCCGGAGTCCGAATAGGGACCGGCATGCCATGGCACGCCCCATACGGGTGCGGTAGCACGTTTATATCCCCCCTTCGAGGGGACCATCGGAGGGCATACAAAGGCATGACTCCGTGGGCCGACGGGGTTGAGAGATAATATCACAGTGACCTGGCCAGGTGTGTGTGAATTTTGGCAGCATGTCCCCTTGACTTGGATTGTGCCAAGAGAAGATAGGTCATCACCCACGGAATGCCGGGATGACAACCGAATGAGGATGGGCACCGGGCCCCGGGACATCGCTTGCCTCTGTTTCATCGGTCAATATCCCCTTGAAACCCTTCAGAACGCATGTAACGACATGGCCCTTTAGGTTCATAAGGGTGGAATCCGGATCAGGAATGAGGGCTGTAGGGGAGGGAGGTCCTCCCCATTACTGTATCTTCTCAGATCATTCATGACGGTCTCATGGCAGTGGGGAGAAAGTCCCCTGACTGGGCTTCATTGGGCCAAGAAGAGGGGTCTCGGCGTGGCTTACTGGTTGGCCAAGGGGGGTTCTCGGCGTGGCTTCTTGGTTGGCCAAGGGGAGCTCTCGGCGTGGCTTTTTGATTGGCCAAGGGGGCTCTCGGCGTGGCTTACTGGCTGGCCAAGGGGGGTTCTCGGCGTGGCTTCTTGGTTGGCCAAGGGGGGCTCTCGGCATGACCTTTTGGTGGACAAAGGGGGGGGGGGGGCTCTCGGCATGGCCATTTGGTGGATAGAGGAGGATCTCGGCGTGGGGCCTTTGGCTGGAAGAAGCTCTCGGCATGGGGCCTTTGGCTGAAAGGAGGTCTCGGCATGGCCTTTGGCTAGAAGGAGCTCTCGGCACGGGGCTTCCCGGCGCGCTCATGGCCGCGCCGGGAGCCTAGCGCCAGGAGGCTGTGGGCTATAGGGTTTTGCACAAAATGAGGGCTTGTCGTTTAGCTGAAAGGAGGGGAAGGCCTCTCGGCCTTACGGTTCTCGGCGGGGAAACTTGCACGCCGAGAAGGTGGAATGCAGACGGATTTCAGGGTTTCAGGGCTCAATAACGATGCTCTGTTTCTGGGATTTCTGGGTTTTATGGCTCAGATTGAGGCCGAATCAGAGATGTACGAGGAGATTTCAAGAAGGCCTCTGCTAGAGGGACGCCAAGGGAGCTGAGAGGCCGGATCATCAGGAAGAGGGGAGACCATCATCGGGGCCTGAGTAGCTTTTATCTGTATACTGCCAGACGTCTGGGGGGGTCAAGAGATGGTTGTCTCTGATTCCCCAGACTAGCATGATATCATCTGGGAAGCAAATCGGCGATGAAAGAACCCTTGATGCTGGGACCTCAGACCCTAGTCATTCAACGATTGGAATGAGGATCCGGGGTCGCATTCTTCTGCAGGCTCAAATGTATCTTTTATAGCCGGCAGTCCGGGGAACCAAGAGATTGATGTCTCTGGTTCCAGGACAGCACAAGAGGCTTGAGGAACATACTCAAATACATACGGAGGGCATGCTCTTGAAGCGGGAAGAGAGAGGAGAATAGAACCCAGCAACCCATTGAACAAGGGTGGGGGTTCTACCTTCATCCCTGTTCGAAGAACAGACCCGACACCGGAGCCTGAGTCATTTCGCCCATGGGGCATTCATACAAATAGTATGCATACATATGGAGACAAAGGAAGATCGTATCGCCTAAAATCCATCACGGCCATTGCATTTATTTCATCTCACCATCATTTACATCGAGAAACATAGAGGGGAGGAACAGGGAAAGAATCGTATGAATAATCTAAACATCAAGACTTCGACTATTACATACGGAGAATCATTAAAAAGAAGAAAAAGAAACATCGAACATGGGGGGGAGGGTGGAGCATTGACTCCTCTCCCTCCCCCTATCAGCCCACCTGGAGCCCTTCTTCTTTCCTTTCTTCTGCTTCTTCTTTCGACGGAGACTCTCTCCCTCTCTTTTCCTTTCTCTTTCTCTTTCTGGCTATCTGTTCGCTCTTTTCTTCTTCGTCTCTTTCTTCTTTTCTTTTCTGTCTATCCTCTTTCTTGCTATCTCGCTGCTTCTCTCTTCGAAGGGAGGGGGTTTTATAACCCTTTTCCCTTTTCCTTCTCGGCAGGCATCTTCACGGCGCGCTTGAGGCAGGCTTCCCGGCGCGCTCAAATTTGATCTCTCGGCGCCAGTATCTGGGCTTCGACATGGGCTTTCGGCGCCACCTTCATATAGGCCCACTTGGGGTTTCTTTAAATGCATCATCATCCCAAAGGGTGTATCATCTATGAAATATCTTGTATCGAAATCGTGATTACAATCTCCATCAGTTCGCAGACAGGGTTTTATCAGTCCGTAGACAGGGGTTTCATCAGTCCGTAGACAGGGGTTTCATCAGTCCACAGACAGGGTTTTATCAGTCCGTAGACAGGGATTTCATCAGTCCGTAGATAGGGGTTTCATCAGTCCGCAGACAGGGTTTTATCAGTCCGTAGATAGGGATTTCATCAGTCCGTAGACAGAGATTTCATCAGTCCGTAGATAGGGGTTTTATCAGTCCGTAGACAGGGGTTTCATCAGTCCGTAGATAGGGA
>JAHNEJ010001595.1:0-48099 GCA_022559845.1 Amorphophallus konjac | reverse complement strand
TTCTGGGGATTTTAGGACTATGCCTGCTCCTGCCCTGACTCTGGCCGGTCTAGTGGCAGAGGTGTCAATTCTGGAAGCGCCATCAAAATATAGCTACCACAAGGAGGGTTGTACCTGAACGGCTTCCAGGGTTTCATCTTCAGGGAGCTCTGGCTCCAACGGGCAGTCCCCAGGTACCGGGTGTTCAGCGAAGAAGTCTGCAATAGCTTGACCCTTGACGGCCTTGCGCGGTACATAGGAGATGTCGAACTCCATAAGGATTACCGCCCATTTGCCCAGGCGACCTTTGAGTGCCGGCTGGGACATAATATATTTCAGGGGATCCTCTTTGGATACCAAGCTAATTTCATGCGACAACATGTAGTGTCGGAGCTTCTTAACTGCGAAGACCAGTGCCAGGTAGACCTTCTCAATGTAAGTATATTTCTCCTCAGTCCTGACTAGTCTCCGACTGAGGTAATAGAGGGCTTGCTCTTTCCCTTCTTCATTATTCTGGGCCAGCATTGCCCCCAGAGAGTTATGTGTAGCTGCGATATACAGTATTAATGGCCTTCCTTTTACTGGTGCGCCCAGCACTGGCGGAGTCTTCAGATAGTCTTTCAGCTTGTCAACGGCTGTCTGGCAATCTTCATCCCAATAAAAGGGAACATCTTTCATCATTAGTTTGTGAAAAGGCTGGCATCGCCCTGACAAATTGGAGATGAACTGCCGGATATAAGCCAGGCGGCCCTGTAGTGATCTCAGCTCGGAGATATTCCTTGGTGGACGTAGCTCCTGAATTGCTTTGATTTTTGCGGGGTCTATCTCGATCCCCCGATATCAGACGATGAAGCCCAAGAATTTTCCGCTCGACACTCCGAACGCACATTTCATGGGGTTCATCTTCAACTCATGCTGCCTCAGCCTCTGAAAAACGATCCGGAGGTCTTGCAGATGATCTTCTTTTCTTATGGTTTTGACCCCCAGATCATCTATGTAGCACTCGACCTTGTGGTAGAGCAACTCATCAAAGATTTTGGTCATTGCGCGCTGATAGGTTACGCCAGCATTCTTTAGTCCGAACGGCATCCTCTTGTAATGATAAATGCCTTTAGGGATTCGGAAAGCAATATGGACTCGATCATGCTCCGCAATCCAAATCTGATTGTAATCGGACGACCCGTCCATGAATGACAGGGCCTCATGGCCGGTCGTAGCATCTATCATGACTTCGGTTATTGGCACCGGAAAATCATCTTTAGGGCAGGCTTTATTTAGATCTCGGAAGTCGACACATATCCGGATCTGTCCATTCTTCTTCTTCACGGGGACGATGTTCACCAGCCATGTGGTGTACTAGTTTTCTTCAACAAATCCCACGTCAATGAGCTTGTCGACTTCAGCACAAATTTGGGTGATGAGTTCTGGCCTCATGCGCCGCCGTGGTTGCTTCACCGGCTCGGCCTCAGGGTTGATTGCTAGCTCATGTTGTGAGACGGCAGGGCTTAGACCCGGCATCTCTTTGTAAGTCCAGGCGAAGCAATCCCGATACTCTAGCAGCAGCTGGATGTATAGCTCCTGTTCTTCTGGGGACAGTTGGGCACTGAGGAAGGTAGGCCTAGGGTCCTCCTCGTCTCCCAAGTTGACTTCTATCAATTCATCGATTGTGGCTTGGCCTCCGTCTTCTATCTCCGGAGGTGCCGGCTGGAGGTCAACGAAATCTGGAATACCATCTTGAGGGTCGAGTACTTCAACTTCCTCGTCAGACACCACCAGAGCTTCTTGAGGATTCTCTATTTCCTGTGCTAGCGGCTGCGCGGATTATTCTATTAGCAAATCCACTGCCGTTGCAGCTCCCAAGGGTGAGAGAGCAGCTTCAGTCTTTGTAGATGAGGTTGCAGCCGCGACAGGCTGGTAGTTGTTTATTGCCGGGCTTGGACGGCATCCCGATTTTGTAGCAGAAGTTGAGGAGGTCTCGCCTTCTGGGGCACTTGTATCTTCAATAGAAGTGGCTTTTTCTTTCCTGGTAGCTTGTTCCCCCTGATCGGAGTCGACCGAGGCTTCCCTGATTGGTAGAAGGGATGTTGAAGTTATCATTAGTAGGGCTCCATTGGAGGGAGAAACTCCTGCTTCCTCAGTATCTTTGGCTTCACTGCTGCTAGCCGTGTCAAATTTGGCTTGAAGGGCCGCCTCTTCAGGGTAGACCTGCTCCCAGCATCGGCAGGAGGCCATGGTCTCTGCTTCTTGATTTCTGGGTCGAGCCAGTTCAACATGCTCAGCTTCCACCGGGTATTCATCAAAAGTTGCTCCCAGCGGGCTATCTTCAGCAGGGTAGAAGGCGGAGATGGTGTCCACCTCGTATCGCCCACTGTAATAATATTCTTCCAGGGTGAAGCCCAACCCTGGATGTTGAGAGACACGTCTCATTTCCTTATCCAGATTTACGGGATACCACATTTTCTGGAAAGCTTCCTTGCGCTTTTGAGACTGATCGGGGGGAATGTGTTGCTTCTGAAACATCATGGCCATCCAATCAGTTGTAAATGCCAGACCTTGGACGGGAACCGGCGGGTTGCTTATATCTTCGGGGAGGCTGCAGTCTGTGTCTTCCCGAGTAGGATGCTCCTCAGCTGTAAAGAACAAGCTGTTGGGTCCATCTTCCTGTGTCACCTCCCAAGTCTTGAAAGGCTCGACAGTAGGGTTGTCAAGGCCGGGAGCTGGCTTGGTAAGGCCATCCGGGATTTTAATATGATTGTGCCGCTGAGCGACCCGCACTTCATTAGCTTCAGGGTATAATATTGGGGGTGCTACCCTGCCCACGTCCCCGGATGCTGTGATATGGGAGACCACCTTGGGCTTGATATATCCGCGCGGCGGTGGTGGATACCAACTGCTGCCGGATGTGCTTCTTGATGCCCCCGCAGGGGTCTTAGCTTCAGAGGTCTTCTGGGAAGGCCCTGTATATAGGTTGGCATCTGCCAAATGACATTCAAACACCTCGAATGGATGGGGGTTTGCAAATATCCTTTCCTCCTTCCCTTGGAGACTGTACTTGATGCATTGGTGGAGCATGGAGGGCACCACCATATTTTCATGCAGCCATGGGTGGTCGAGCAGTGCCTTGTACGAGGTGCGGGAGTCAATGACATGGAACTGCACCGTCGTAGTGAAATCTGCTAAGGTGAGGGTGAACTCTGCCACTCCCATTGACACTTCACATTTCTGATTGAAGCCGGCGATACGCATATTCCTGACTTTCTCGAGATGCACGTTAAAGTGGTGCCTCTCATATATTCTATAAGGCAGGATGTTGACCGCTGCACCGGGGTCAACCAGAATCCTGTTCAGCTCCCTTCCATTCAGGTGCCCCTTCATATACAGCGGCCTGTTGTGGCTGATGGTGGGCAGCAGCATGTCGTCTGGAGTGAAGGTCATGCTAGCCTCCGGCATTGCTTCGGCCAGACATGTCTCAAAATGAGCAGGCGTCTGGAGAGCAGTAACAATCGCCTGTCGAGTCTCTTCACTCAAAGAAAGGATCTCCCAGATTGTAAATCGAGCAGGGAGCTTCTTGAGTAGCTTCATTATTCGGCTCCCAGCTCGGACATTGGAGAGCTTCATCTCCTCAGCCCATCTGGGCTTGGGGAGGTTTTGATTTGCGGGCCCTGACGGACCTGCTTCATCTTCCTCAGATTCGGCGCCCTTCTGGCTGGTACCGACTTCTGGGTGTTCTTTGTTAGTTGCTACGGGCAAGCTCCATCTGATTGGCTCTTCAGCAGGTTGTGCTAGCTGCGGGTGAACGGCCCCGGGTGTAGAGTTAGCCTCCTGGCAAGGCTGTTTCCCCTTGGACATCTTCATGAATTCAAGAAATGAAGGGACCCCCTTGCCCCACTCTTGTTATATAGGCCTGATGGAGGAGGGATTTGGACTCCTTGACCTCCGGCGGAGGTGTCTTGTAGGGTTGCTCCCCTCTGAACATGATGTTGTGGTTGGGTGGCGGCTGGCGCCCCCATTTTCGGCCTGACCGGGTGGCATGTGCAGCAGTTGCGGCCTCGGCCTTGCCTCCCCCAGCATGGGGTGTGAAGCAAATTTCCTCTTCTTCCTCCTCTCCGGGTAGGTTGAAGAGTGCTGATAGGTATTACAGGAGACAACCTGCACTTTATTGGCCCCAGCGGCCTTTCTTTTCTTCTTCTTTTGTTTCTTCTTCTTTTTTGCTTCTGCGGGCGGATGCCCCCAGAATAGACTGCCCTCTCTCTCGGGTGCCTCTTCAGCTTCCTCCTTTTGTTCAAGTGAGAGCTGCTCTAATTCTTGCCACGGGACGTGGTCCCGCACCAGCAGAGGTTTCAACTCGGGCTGCACATACTCGTCTAGCCCTTAATGAGGTTTTGCAGTCGAAGGACTCCAGGATTGGTTTCCTTAATCACTGGCAGCGGAGTTTGTCTCCTCCGATTATGTGTATGTATCCTGACAGTTGAAGGTGGAGTGACCCATACGGGTGCTGCCACTGGCGGAGCAGGACGGGGTGTAACACCACGGACATGTGCCCCCTCTTTCGGGCGGGGTGCCCTCTTCTTCTTGTGCTTTACAGGGGCCTGCTGCCATCCCTGCTGTTCTTTCACGGGCTCCAAGAAATGAGTTTCATAGGTGCTCCGCGTGCTTGCTTCAGAGATCTCCTCGGGCACTGCCTGGTAGAGGAGATCATGTTGACTGCTGCCCTTCTCCGAGGGACTTCATGTGGCTGAGGAGGGTCTACTTTGTACTCTCCCAGCTCAATTTCATTCTTCTTCACCATCCCTTCGATGATGTCCTTAAAAACATAGCAGTCTTCGATTGGATGCCCCAACATCTGGTGGTAGGGGCAGAATCTTGGACTGTCTTTTCTTTTCAGGTCCTCCGGTCTTCTTGGCTCTGGCAGGGTGACCATGCTATATTCTGTTACCCAGTCGAACAGAACCGGGTCTTGTCCTTTGGAAAGGAATAAGCCTTCTTCATCTTGTCCCTCAGCGAAGGACCTTCTTTGCCGTCTGGAGCTTCTGCAGGCTGTGGGGTGACTCCCTTCTTGCCTTCACCTTTTTGCTGTTCGAACGTCTTTATGTCAAGAGCGTTCGCTTCTTTGGGCGAGGAGCGCCGGTCTACCGCCTTGCCCTTCTGGGTCATGCTGGCAGCAGACGTAGGGGCAGGTCTGGCCAGGAAAGCTTCCACCTCGGCCACGACATTATTCAGTCGGTCGAACGACCGTATTTCCATTCCGATCATCTTTTCCAGAACCTCTCTTCTGAGATTCTGTTTGCATATTTGCACAGCGTCCTCCTGATGCGGGGGCCGCTTGCACCTCATTCCGAGGTTTCTCCACCTCTTGATATAATCGAGGGCTGTCTCATCGGCCCTCTGCCTTGTTGAATAGAGTTCGGCCACTGTGACCTCCCTCTCTGTAACATGAAACCTTTCTCTGAACTTCCTCTGCATATCCGACCAGTCATTGATCGACCCGGCCGGGAGGCTAGAGTACCATTCAAACGCGAGTCCTGTCAGCGAGGACCCGAAGAACTTCAACAAATATGACTCGTCGGTGGCCAGATCACCCATGACGGTCATGTAATATGCAATGTGCTCCTTCGGGGACCCCTTCCCGTTGAATTTATCAAACATGGGTGGCTTGTTGACCCCTTGGGGAAGTCGTTTAGCCGCATGGTGTTGCGGGTAGGGCACCCGATAGGCATCAAATGCGACATAGTCGCCTTCACTTTTCTCTGCGAGCTTCAGCTCGATCATCCTCTCCACCATCATCCGGTTCATGACCGTGGGGTCAACTGGCTCCGGATAGAAGTGCGTCGGCTGCAGGTATGGGGTGACCAGGGTGGTCGCCTGTGGAGGACGCGGCAGCGGAGGTGCCTGGTGCGCCTGAGGGAGCACCGGTGGTAGTAGCGGCTGGGGCTGTGGTGGCCGCTGTTGCATTGTCGCCATGCTTGGTTCTGATGACGAAGGAGTGTGTAGAGTGGTGGAGGGCTGTCACGACGGACTGCTCCCCGAGATGATTCTCCCTGGACTTCGGGTGGTTTGGAAGCTGAGGATTGCTCATTTTTCTCCATCAGCTGCTTCTTCAGCAAGTCTATTTCTTGTCGATATTTCTGCAGTAGCATCAAGACCGATGGGTCCATAGTGGCTGTAGTGGGGATAACTTCTGCTGTATCCCCGGACGTACCCTCGGGCAGGATGTCGAGGGGGACGTCGTCTTCTTCCTCTGCCGTCACTACATTAGCTGTCAAGACGGGGGCCTTGTCATCCCAGTGGTGGTAAACCTGGGGTTGCTTTCCTTTAGTCATCATCAGGAGCTCCCTTGCTGCTTCCGTTCTGCGAGTGCTCGGCCCTGGCCGTGCGGCCAACTGAGCCAATTCTCGGGGATCTGCGGGAAGCACCCCATATCAGCTGGATATACCAGCCATGTTGCAAGTGAAGACCTGCATCATTCTCCTTTGCCGATGGACCCTCCTTCTAGTTTGCTGCGGGAAGGTCAGCCTCTCGAACACAGAAACTCTTCTTCTTTCTTCCCGCTCAGGGATGGTTTCATCGGCTTCGATCTTGAAGTCGTTATCATATCCATTGTCGTCGACTGACGACACCATCATTCTTTCTCTCATACCTTCTTCATCTGCCATTAATGGGCAGTAATCTTCATCAGTGGTGACTGTCTGCATCAGTCACTGTTGACCCAGCGAGGGGTTGCCTAACCCTCGAAAGTAGTTTCTGACCAAACAGGTCATCTCTTCTTGACCTCGCTCTTGATGTAGCACGGGGGATAGTTGTCGACCCCCCGCAGGAGGGATATAAGCCAGCCGAGCTCTGTCGGCAGGTTGTTGGAATCTTCGTCCGGTGGCTGGGACGTTGGCTTGACGGGCAGCAGCCCGGAAACTTCTGCGGCGCTGAGGATCCGCAACCACATCTTCTTCCTTCTTCGGGGGCAAGCCCCTTTCTTTTCTCTCTTCCGCCTCGTCATTCACAGGACGGTGGTGGATGGGTGTCAACGGGTGGGTAGGTTGGGCCTGCTTGGGAACCCACACCTGTTTGAACTTCCTCGGCCTGGGGGCCGAGCTTCTTGGCCATAGTGGCCGGTTTCTTCTCTTTCTGCCCTCCTTCCAGCGAGGGCCTGGTATGCGTTGTGGACAGGGATGGTGGGGATGACTCGGTCTTGGGCCACCCGTGCATTGCGTCCGTTGAGGAAGACGCGCATGCCGCCAACCATCATAGATTTCCCAGACTGGGATAGAGTCCCGGTAATCACAGCAGCACTCCTCTGGGTCTGGCGATGTTGACGTCCTCCAAGGTGCTTGTTGACGATATTGGGGCGGGTCCCACGTATGACGTGGTGCACCAGACAGCTAGCGGCCGGGGCCGGACTTTTGATGAGTCACTGCAGCATGGAGCCTTCAGAGGCTCCACCTTCCCCACAACTTCCTCTACAGGTTCTGGGGCTTCGACTTCCAGCATATCAACAAAGGCTAACCCCAAGAAGTTGGGGAAGCCAACAGCGGCAGGGAAGCTACCGAACGCCATGGGCACCGCCAGGTACCCTTGTGTATGTCCAGCAACGATCGAAGGACCGAAGTCAATGCCAGTTAATCCATTGGTTATCATCGTGCGCCTGCAAAGACAAACAAGCCAACGATCAGTAGCCTTTGAGAGGGCCTCGAAGCCCAAGTATCTCGGCAAAGAGATGAAAGGTGACACTGGTCCCACCGGGCGTGCCAGACTGTCTGCGATGGGTTTTATACGACCATCTTGTGGTTTTATTTCGTGTATATATATATATGTACATATATATATATCTTGTTTCACGTGTCGATCAACCAATTAACTAACTGGTAATTAACTGACTGATTGACGACGCGGGCGTGCCAGTCACGTGAGTGACGAGTTTACTATGCGCTCATTCTGACCCATGTCGGGCGAAAGTGAGGTTCGGTCGGGACCAGCAGTCCGCCATACCATAAAGGTTATGACGTTAATTACATCCCCCACGAGGAGGGAACACCTTTGATTAATTACCGAGATAATGGGCTGTCGAGGCCGGAATAATGGATGCGACGTTTATGAACATGACGGAATCATGCGAGATGCATCTATCTATCATGCAGGAGGGACATGGTTCGTTGAACTGGAGACCCTTGGCGCGTGGCGAGGGCGTAGGCCCGGAAACCACCATCGCGCATAGCAAAGACTTCCGATCGGATGTAACCCGACCCTCTGTCAAGGCCATTTGATATACCCGAGGGTCAATGCAAGCATGCATGCATGATGATGATAACTATGCTAAGCATGATGACAGGATTATGAAGGTAAGCAGAGCTCAGTCATATTTATTAAGCCCCGCCAGCGGGGAAAATGGTAACACAAAAGGTGATGACGAAAGCAAAGTGCTAATACGTATGATAGCGAACATGATAGAAAGGTTATTCAGGGCATACACAGCCCTTACCTTATTCAATCTACTGCTAATTGGGGCTGCCAATCTCGACCCCGGGAGGCCAGGATTGCCTCGGGGGCGAGCCAGGGATTTAGACAGCAAAACGATCAGAAACGGCGCCAGGAAACGTAGGTATAGGACTTAAAACGGCGTGGGAAACCGTAGGTGCAAGAGGGAAGTTAAAACGGCGTGGCTTGATTGGGGTGCGCCGGGAAGAAGCGCGCCGGAAAGGGCCGTTAGCGCCGTATATAAACGGCGCCGGTTTAGCCCGATCTCACGAAAATCGAGATTTTATTCATTTTTCTTGGGTTTATTAAAATACTTTAGGAAACTTTGAAAGTTTACTCAAGTCATTTATTCAAAGGATCGACCCCGGGGCATCCGGGAGCCGAGTCACAGGCTCACGCGAGGTTCATACTCGAGTGTGGCGATTGTTCCGAGTCAGACTCGTTCGAGCCGAAATTTCGGCAGCATCTCCCCATCCCGGAGGATTGTCGGGGAGAAGCGGGGAGTACTCACGTGGCGGAGCAAGCCCTGAGGCCGGGTGGCGCAACGGCGGCCGGCAAACTCGAACGAAGAGGAAAACCCTGAGGCCTAGCCTACTAGGGGCACCGAATCCGTGGGCGACAGTGAGCGAATGAGGCGACTCATTATGGGAGCGAAAACCCCGAGGGCTAGCTGCGAGGGGCACGCGACCCGAGTCACCACAACACTCGAATCGGGACGACCGACATAGGGAAGGAAACCCCGAGGGCTAGCCTACAAGGGGCACACAACCCGCGGCCACCACGAGGTCCATTAAGGACCGTGGATTTGAATTGTAGGGCTTAGCCCCATCACTGTGCACTCAATGGCTGGGAGGGATACTCCTCATCAACGGATGAGCCTCCCCTATCGACCGAGTGACTAACATAGAAGATTGGGGGAATATCCCCCTCCCCGGGTACTGGAGCGATGCTACAGAGCAGACTCCTGTTAAGATGCGAAGTGGAAAGGGTGGCGCAAGACATCGTCTGACGACAAGTGGGCAACCGAATTGCTAGACACATATTAGAACAGTAAAGCCCGCAGGCTAGATAAATTAATACTGGCATGCTATATGATTAGCGTAAAGATTTGGGGACGGGATATATATATACATCATGTTCAGAAAAACCGACAGGGGCTCGTCCCAGGATGAAGAAGGGATGACAGAAGCGATCTTCCCCTCTCATCTAGCCTATGAGGAAAGGCACAGGGGCGGCGAAGGGTCTGCTCCCTAGACGGAGATGAGCAGAGATACGCACACGAGTGCGTCTCCGATCACAAAACCCATGGCACACATGCTGCAGAGCCCGACCATCACATTGGAATAGAGAGAGAACCCCGGGGAGGGGGGGACGATTCATATAGCCCAGGGGCATATCCAGCATAGGGAAAAAGGGATCCGGGAACTATGCACGTCGGGAAACATTAAATGCACATCTGAAGAGAAATTAGAGAGAAAGCATGAAAGATGGATACAGCATCGGGCATCAACGCATTCCATTCATTCGATGAACGATACAGGCAGATATATACACACAGCATATATTCCGACGCCGGCGTTGTCGCTCGGCCGCCGTTTACATTAATAGCAGAAGATCATCCCAGATGAAGAGAAGAGGCAGAGGCGATGGTGAGGGAGGGGAGGTCAGGCTCGTATCATCGCCCCTCCCCTCTCTCACTTACATTGTATCAGGGGGAGAAAACCAAAGAAGAAAAAGGGGAATCGACCGGAAGAAAACCACGTAGACCCACCTAGACTCTTTCTCCAGGACAGGGTATCGGATCACCGGCTTCTTTTCTCTGGCTCCGGAGATATTCAGACGAGCAGACGAGGAAGACGGCGGCGAGAACCCTCAATGGGAAACCCTACTTCTCCCCCCAAGGTTTTTCTCTCGAACCAACAACCCTTCCCCTCGTATTGGCTATCTTCTCTTTTTTTTTCTTTCTTATTCCTCCTCCCCCTTTCCTCGTGTGTTCTCTTCTGTTTCGAAGGCGGGGTATATATATACCTCGTTAATCCGGCGCCCTGGGAAGGGGGCGCGCCGGATCAAACGGCGCCGGGAAAAGTCCCCGATTGTGTGGGCGCGCCGGATTTGGTGGCGCCGGTGACCCTTCACGCGCCGTTTTAGCTTATTTGCTCGGCGTGGGTCAGCCGATGGGTCCGGGGATGGTTGCGGAAGCTTCTGTTGACTGTTCCTCTCGCCCTGGCCCTTGGAAAACCCTGACGGGATGTTGACGAAGCTCTTGATGTGATGAATGGCCTTAATCAGAACTTCGCGTGTGTCTGGCCCGAGCACACGGGTATCCCGCTGGTAGGGCCTTCGGCACTGTGATTTGTGCTTCTGGTCGAGACGGACTCGTGCTCGAAGCTTCCTTGCGGGATGACATTGCATCCGGGGTAATTCCGCCTTGAATGGCGATCAATCGGCCACTAACCGGCCCACTATGGCGAGAAGCCGAACCCGTGTCGGGTGATCGGGGCCTTCTGCTGATAGAACCTTCAGTCCCTTGTTGTGGACGACCGAGGACGTTCTTCCTCCTTAGGAGAGTCATTGGGTAGACCGTCGTCCTTGGTCGGGCGACGGATGTAAGGTAGCGGCATGACGAGGTCGATGTCAGATCATTGGGCAGGCTTGGTCGCGCTGCCGGTTGGTTGCGGGTTCATTCCGACTCTCCTGAGGTAAAGTCCCCGGTGCTCATTTCAAGGTGACTTGGGGCTCCGTTAACTTGAGGAATCTTTGATAAGTTGATCTTCATCGGCTTTTGTGCTTCAGTGGGCCGTATCATTCGTCTTTGCGGCTTGGTCGCCGAAGGATTATATTTTGAGTGCCAACACCTGATGAGTCCCGTAAGCTGAGGAGTTTCAGGCGGGAGTTACGTCCTCATCATGGGATCGTTACGTCCTCATCGTGGGATCTTTATGGCCTTGAGGGATCATGGATCCTTTATCCCCTTAAACTCCTGCTCATAAAGGGCTCTCAACGGCTGCACGGATAAACACTTGTCAGTCGGTCCGAGCATAAGAGGTGCCAGCCCTGTCTGGGCGATAGGCATAGCTCGGATGCAGTCAGGTCGGAGTGGGCGCAGAGCGCTCGCCTCTATCCCGATGGAGGGATAACTCAGGCGTGGGTCTTCCTCCATTCTGATGCTCGGTCCTTCTGAGCCTAAGGGCCGCCGAGGAAGGGTGGGTTCCCGAGTGATCTTTATTGGACTTTTTTGCCTAAGTGGGCCCTAGGGGACTGTCACTTGGATGAGCTGAGTCTCGTTTGGTCTTGTTGGACCTAGTTCGGCTGTTCTTAGTTGGGCTACAGAAATCCCCATCTCCATGTACCTTCTCATTTTATGTCAGATGGCTACAACAAATTTTAAAAATAAGGAATGAACGCCCTTAATGGATCAATTTAATTTGGTTATGTCTTTTTGTATGAACAATATTTATTTTAAATATCTTTTTAATCATTTGATCATCTAAGATCAAGTAGAATCACACCTGTAGACCGAAAGATAAAAGAGGTCTAGGTTTGCAGAAATTAGCTGATTGGAATAAAGGTTGTCTCGCAAACTAACTTTGCTCAATCCTACAAGGGGCATCTTTCCTTATGGGTTGACCAGACAAATTAGAAGTATTTGATCAGAAAAAACATCTGGACTATCGAAGGTGTCTCTTATCACTCAGTATAGTTTAGAAGGGAATTCTGTCGGCACGTTGCTAGATCACAAACCATTTGACCTACTCTATGACCATTGAGAGTTCCACTGGCATGTGATATGATTCGTGGATTAATGGTAAAAGTATTTTCCATCTTTATGGAGATAGTATTGGACATGATCATCTCGAGGCACCCAAGGACCTGAATGTGGCTTATTTCATTCATGGGGGGCATTGGAGCCTCTCTCTTGCCACTTCAGATATGATTACTCTTTGGCACGTAATCAACAACATCCCAATTGAGAGAAATGGAGTAGACAAGGTTGTTTGGAAGCACAATAATGGGGAATTCACTGCTAAGTCTGCATGTGAACAGCTTAGGGCCCGTTTGTTTCGGATCATTAGGAGATTCCAATCATTGGAATCCCCTGCATAATTTCATCCCAACCAAATGACCCAAAGTTGTCTAGGCTTTTGTGCTGGGTGGATTTTTAAAAATAGAGAGAGAAAGACATAAAAGGAGCGGTGTTAAATAATCTACAAAAGCTCCTCTCATGAAGCTTCGGGGTGAATTTCGAGGTCCAAAATCTCTGACACTCTGACATTCATTCAATGCAGGGATTTTTCAAAAAAATCTACCTGAACAATCCGAACCAAAGAGACCCTTAGAGAGAAACACCAAAAGATGGGGGTTCATGAATGGATTTTGGATAGGTCTACCTATCAAAAGTTCTCATTGTGCAGGTGGAAAACTTACTTGAAAAAACTTTTGACCGTGGATAATTTAAAGTGGAAATATATTTCCTTGGCTAGCATGTGTGTTCTTCGCCATAGGAGAGCTAGAGGGGAATTATAAAACCTTCTTTTAAGTGCTCTTACACTAAATGGGTTTGAAAGCAAATCCTAGTTACATTTAATTGAGTAATATTTTGTGCATCGAATTCGATACACAAAGTCATGTCATAATGTAACGTGCGTTCCCATTGGCCTCCCAAAAGGTGAAAAGACCATTTTCTGCGTAGAAAAGTACGCCTTCGTCAGACCTGTACGGCGCGCTTTTTCGTGCATTAAAGATCGAAACCGCTCGACGAAAAAATACAGGACTGAAATATTTTGTAGCACCGAAATATTTTATTACAGAAATGAAATATTTTGATATAGAATTGAGACATTTTGTTAGGTTTCGTTATTATAACAAAATGTTTCATTTCTGTAGTGTTTTATCCTTAAAACAAATGTTACGTTCATATAATAAAATGTTTAATTTGTACAAAATATTTTATTGATTTATTTCTGAAGTTAAACAAAATATTTCATTTTTATAACAAAATATTTTATTTATATATAAAATATTTCAGTGTTACAAAATATTTCAGTCTTATATTTTTTCGTCGAGCGAGTCCAATCTTTAATGCGCGAAAGTACAAGTCTGACGGGAACATAATTTTCATTGCAGAAAAAGGTCTTTTCATCTTTTGGGAGACCAATGAGAATGCAAGTTACATTATGACGAGACTTTGTGCATCGGATTCGGTGCACAAAATATTACTCCATTTAATTTCACCGTCACCCATGAGTTTGGATCTTGAGACACAACTTCAGCAGTAAAGAGATTCTCACTCAATTGACCAAGATCACCCTCGCCAGAAGTGTTATTCGGTGGATTTGGAAGGAGCGACGTGTCAAAATCTTTGAGAAGAATGGTCAAGAAGGGATGCATCTCTCCTTCATATTTGGACAGATTTGAGGCATTGCATGGAGTCAAAACAAAGAAATAGACATCTTAACAGAAGGGAGGCATGGATCCTTTCTCATTTATTCTTTAGAAAATGACTCTACATTTCTTTTTTATGGGAATACATTCTGGCCATATGATTTCCTTTTATAATTTTGACATGGCGTGCTTAATGCGTAGTTTCTACTAATGCTACTTTTACTAAGATGTTTTATGAATCATGTTTCTTTGAACTCGGCATTTATGAGAGTTATTTGAACTGAACATCTTATGTGAGTGCTTTAGGAGGTAAGTATATAGATGAAGGTCCATCTGACGGAGTAAGCATATACTCATGTCGCTCCATTTTAATTTGCTCTTGGCGGCTAAAGGTTATGCACACTATCTTCATTAATTCTCAACGAGACTGTTATCCTTGGATCAGCTCTATCTTTTAGTCCATAACTTGCGTGGCCGGTGGGATCCTTCGGTAGTCATAATCCATGACTTATGTGGCCAATGATTTGCTGCATTTCATTCTTGACGCATCTATGACTAATTTGTCTAGGGCTAATGTCCATGGGTTGTGGTCATGATTTCCACGTTGAGATGGTTATAGACAAGTATCTCGGGCCTGTCTGAGTATTTGTCTCTTTTGTACATTTTTTATTTTTTTACATTCATACAGCTCACTTACTTATCGAAAGAAAAGAGTAGAGATCTTGGGGGAAAGAGCTGCTTAAAAGAATTAATTTCTTTTTATTTATTTGTGTCCCAAGATGATGCAGCAACTTGCTGCACCACCTGACATGCAAGTAGAACTTTATCAGACATATTAATAGCGTATTTGGGAGCACTTTTTTTTTAAAAATTATTATTACCTAAAGAATTATGAAATGTCAATTTTTAACCTAAATTTTAAAATTGATAAAAAGTAACTATTTGTAAGGTAAAAGTGTCATAATTTTTAAATTTTATGTAGACTTGTTAGTCGACAATGACCGAGTTAAAAATCAACGCATTGCTTGCCATCACCCTCACCTCCGCCACAGCCTATGGCGAGCGCAAAGGAGACAGTGGAGGGCGACACAAAAGTAGGTGAGTCAGTGACGAGGTCCATCGGAGGTGATCTTGAGGTACATCGATGCGAAGTTGCCCGGATTGTCGATCTTGGGGAGGGGGCACCGCGAGGAGGAGAAGGAGGGAGAAGGGAGCGAAAGGGTTCCCTTCGCGAGCATGCAGAGAAGAAGGGTGGTTGGCGAGGGGAGGCGAGTGAGAGGGAGGGTGACTGGAGGGGAGGAGAAGGGTGGTTGGCGAGGGGAGGAGAGGGAGAGGGAGGGGGGAGGGAGAGAGAGAGAGAGGGAGAGGGAGTCGGGAGGGGAGAGGAGGGAAGAATCAGAGGGGGGCAGGTGGCATTGGGCTGACCGGTGCAGCGGCGTTGTGTGAAGAGAGGGTGGAGAGGGGGGGTGGGCTGAGGGAGAGGTGGTCAGATAAGAGGGGAGAGGAGGGGGGATCGAGGGAGAGAGGTGGGCGGCAGGGCGAGGGACGGTGGTCCGAGGGGAGGGGAGGAAATGACGGAGGAACGAGAGAGAGCAAGGGTGGGGAAGAGAGAAAGGTACCTATCGGCCATGTCAACCGACACAGCGGCACTATGTGGAGAGAGGGTGTGGAGGGGGCGGCGGGCCAAGAGGGAGAGGTGGTCCGCAGGGATGGGAGAAGAGGGAGGAATGAGAAAGAGAAGACAGGGAGGGGAGGAAGATATGTACCTACCGACAATGCCGACCGGTGCATCGGCGTTGCTTGGAGAGAGGAGGGAGGGGAAAGGAGGGAGGATCAAGGGAGAGAGGTGGTCAGATGAGAGGGGGAGGGGGGAGGATCGAGAGAGAGAAGGAGGGGAAGGGACGAAGGTATCTACTAGCGATGCCGACCAGCGTAACGACGCTGCGTGGAGAGAGGAGGGAGGAGGGAGGATAGAGGGAGAGGGGTGGGTGGTAGGGCGAGGGACGGTGGTCAGATGAGAGGGGAGGAGATGATGGAGGATTGAGAGAGAGAGAGAGAGAGAGAGAGAGAGAGAGAGGCTCCCTTCTCAAGCACTCTCGAGGCAGAGTACAAGAGATTGCAATTCTCTAAAAAATATATGTAAAGACTTATTTTATTTTGGGAGAAGTCGTAACGGGATGCAAAGACTTGTTGTACAAATTTACTTCCCCGATGATGACAAAAAAAAGTTATCAAGTCATTTTTTACACTATAAGAAAGATATTCATGATGAGCTCAACGATGGTCTCACTGCTACCCTTTTTTGGAGGAGGTCTTGAGTTTGATCATGAGTTTCATGATATCCGTTAAAAAAATAATACCTATTGAAAAAAAAAAGATAACTAAGATATTATCATTTTTATAGAAGGTTTATGCTTAGATAAAAGTTTTTACAATAATTGCTTAGCTAAAAATAATTACATTTTAAAGTAAAATACTACTTGTACTCCTTTAAAGTACTCCCTAAAGTGATCTAATGTGTCTCAAATACTCACCCGTATTTATTGCATAGAATCGTTTTGCCCATCACCATGTACGAATAGTGAACGAGAGTGATGATGATTGATGAGAGCAATGCCTCAAAACTGTAAGTATATTAAGAGAGTAAAAATGGCACCATTCATATTTGAAGGGGAATCCATTTAGGAAACATTTGAAAGGGGGCAAGAAGAATGATAACTGTGGTATATGGGTCGCTGTATCACTGAATCAGGATGGCAGATTTCTCAGTGGTACGTTACCAATATAACGTTGGTCCGTGAAGGTCGGACATGGAAGTCTCCTTTTTTAATATTTTTGACTTCGATCTCCTTTAAAGAGAAGACTCGCATCGAAATGCAGACATGTCGACCCAGGTTTCTTCAAATACGTTATAAGTCGGTCGAATGATACCGATACACTACGAGCCAGCAAACCACCCTTTGGGATGCACGCAAACTTCATCTTGGATTTGCATTCGCACCTATATGCTTCGCATGTGAATGCCATTATCATTACTTTTTCGTTAGCAAACTGACGAGGAGATGAAATATTCTATGGTTATTTTGACAAAAAAATACAAAAAATATATACCTAATATTAAATTCACATATAAAGAGGATACATTCAAATGTAAAAGTATAGGATAGATTTTCACATAATTTCACTTTTAACGAGAATATAAATGGGAAAAATCTTAAGAAGTTTACAATAATTGCTCATAAAAATGTCTAAAAATAAGTATATTTTAAAGAGAAAATACTACTTGTGTTCCTTTTAGAGTACTACGTATAAATATTCTTGTTGTGTCTCAACACTCAACTATACTCACCTTCATTTATTACATAGTGTAAGGTCTGAAAAATGCACTACCAGAAAAAGCGAGATTTCAGACGGATATTTCAAATGGATATTTTTCCGTCTTAAAATCCGTCTGTATTTGTGACGGATTAGTTTCCGTTACAAATTCCGTTGTTATTAAAGACATACTATATTCCCTCTGAATATCCGTCTATAATTAGAGACGGAATATATTCCGTCTTTATATCCGTCGTGATTTGGGACGGATATTCAGACGGAAATAATTCGTCTGAAATCCGTTACAAATATTTATTACCTCTAGTGAAATTTTCCCCCTTCTTCCCCCCTTCCCCCGCGACGGATCGAGCTTTCCCCCTTCTTCCCCCCTTCCCCCGCGATCTCCGTCTCACTCCCACTCTCCCTCTCACTCTCTTTCCACTATCTCCTTGCCGAGGAGAGGTCCACCGGTGCCGTAGTCGCCGTCGCGGCTAGAGCCGCCGTCGCCATCGAAGCCTTCCTTGTCGTCATCATCGCCGCCAGAGCCGCCCTCGCAGTCGCCGTCGAAGCCTTCCTCGTCATCGTCGTCCCCGCAGAGCCGCCCTCACCGTTGCCGTCGAAGCCGTCCTCGTCGTTGCCGTCAAACCCGTCCTCGTCGTCACCGTCGGTGGCGCGTTGTCGCCATCCTCTCCGGTCTGGTAAGTCCCCTCCCTCACCCTCTCTCTGTAAAACTCTCCCTACCTGCCGCGCCTCCTCCATTGCCATTGCTGCATTTGTTGTTCCTTTTTTTTTAAAGCTTGGGGATCATCAGGGAGGGCGGGGGTTCTAGCCGATCTGAGAGGGGGAGGTTGGTCTGGGAGGGGGAGGGCTTCCAACAACTATTTTGGGGGAGGAGGGTCAGGCTCGGAGGGGGCCGGGGGTGCTCTGGCAGAGGGCGGTTCAGGCATGCAGGGGGATCCAGCAGGGAGTCCTGGGTGGGGGCTACGGGTTAGGAGGGTTGGGGGTTCCAATGGGGGGTCCGGAGGAGGGTTCCGGTGGGTGAGGGGCTGTCTGGGACTGGGGATTTCAGGGAGGGGGTCTCTGACGTGGGGTCCGGGGTGGGGGCCACTGGCTGGCAGGGTGGGGGGTTCCAGTGGGGGGGGGGAGTCTGGGGGAGGAGGGTTCGATTGCGGCAGGTCTGATGGGGGGTTGCTCTGCGAGTGGGGTGGTTCAGAGAGGGGGGATCCGGCAGGGGGTCTCGGGTGGGGGCTCATCTCTGGGAGGGTGGGGGGTCCGGGGGAGGAGAGTTCAGGTTGGTCCAGGGGGGCTACTCTGGGAGTGGGAGGTTCAGGGAGAGGTGCTACAAGGGGTTCGCGGTGGGGACTGCTGGCTGGGAGGGTGTGGGGCCGCGAGCTCGCCTGAATATTGCTAGAGGGAGAAAGGGGGTAGGGAGGGGTTGGGAGGACTGTTGGTCGAATGGTGGGGGTGCAAGATCACGCGAGCCACTCCGGCGGGTGGGGGGGGGGGTTAGTGGGAAGAGACTGGAGAGGGGGGGTCCAGTAAGATGACGTTGGCAGCCATCATGAGGGGGATCAATATGAATGCATGGTTTATGCAGAGCCCAAGTGGCAGCTGACAGCTTGCTATGCAAGAGAAGGTGAGTGGTTGACTCAATCTGAGCATTTGGACATCATAAGTATTTAGAACACAAAGATATTCCACTCTGCTGGACTCTTCTATCAGTGGGTAAAATTCTATGGATGAGCTTCCACAGGAATAGAGAAACTTTGGGGGGAATGAAGGTAGACCAAATGAGAGAGTATGGAAAGGATTGATCAGCTATAGTCAAGTGCTTCCTCCATGAGCTGATAGTAAAATCTCTTGTTGCAGTGAGAGACCATACCCTTGTATCATTGGGCAAAGGATCTTTGTTGATATAAAATGTGGCTGCCCGAGCAATGTTTTGTGGAAGAACATGCCGAATAGCATTCCAATTTGGATTGAGAGTATTACTCAAATCTTGAATGGTGATATTTTTGTCCTCGATGAGCCTCCATTGACTGGGTAAAATAAGGTCACTGAGGGGTTTATCACCAAGCCATGTATCTTTCCAGAATGAAAATAGCCTAGGGGCTTTGAAGAATCTGTTGTGTTTTAGAATTTGGTCCTTAGCAGCTAGCCAATCCATTCTCGGAGCATGTATCTTAAGGATTTAAGTTTAAGATAAAAAGTAGTGATAGCAGATGAAGCAATATGGATGGTTCTCCAATATTGATCAACAACCTTAAGAAAAAGCTCATGGCTAGTCCACATTTGCTAAAAGTAAAATTTACTCTTAAATTTATTGGGAAACATCAATTTAATAAGTAGAGGCGCGTGATCTGAGGCCTCTCTAGATAAGTGTTGCACCGTGATTGGGTACAAATTCAGCTAATTAGTATAAATGAGAACCCTATCTAATGTAGCCCAAATCCCCTTCTTGCCTTGTTGATTATTGTGCCATGTATACTTAGAACCCACATAACCAGCATCATATAACATTATTGTGCCATGCTCCAAAGATTCCAAACTGAATGCACGAATTGCAACCATAAAGGTAGGTTTAGTTCTGAAAATGGGAAAACTGGGAACTCAAGTTCAGACAGTGTAAACGTCATCTCACGTGCATGAATTCAAGAATTTCATTCTACATGCCCGAGTTCAAGCATACTTTGCCATGAATAAGCCCAAAGGGGTTTCGTTCTGCATACAAGAAATTAGAAATGCAAACTTAGTGCATGAACTTAGAGGTCCCATTGGCGTATGGCTAAGTTCGGAGAAGGTTCCCATATACATAAATATAGAAATTTGTTTCTGAATGCATCTACTTGTAAATAAAGGAATAATTTTTTTTAAAAAAAATAGTGCGCCCACAACAATAGTCGACTTATAGCAATAGGTAAATACTCAAAAAATTCTGCTTGTGATTTCCGTCGGAATATCCGTTTGCATTTCAGACGGATTATGTCGATCAGAATATCCGTCTGAAATTCCAACGTTATTTACAACGAACAATATATCGTCTGCATTTAGTCTTAAATACAGACGACATATCATAGATGGTCAGAATTACCGTATGAAATTTGTAACGGAAGAATTTCTGTCTCAAATCCGTGGGAAAAAATTTCTTTTCCCTAATACACGCACGACCCTCTCACCGTGCCTTTGCGTCCGGGAGACCGTCACCCACCCTAGCTAGCTCCCGCGTCCGGGAGGCCAACAGGGAGGGGGTCGCTGGGGGGTGGGAGGTGCACTGGGTGGGGGGGAGGGGCTAGCAATAGGGGGATTTCGGTGGGTGGGGGGGAGGGGGAGGAGCAGCAAGAGGTGGTCGTTGGGGGGAGGGGGGTGCGGTGGGTGGTGGGGAGGGGAGAGGGGGAGGTGCCAGCAGGAGGGGGGCTCCAGTGGGGGGGAGGGGCCAGTAGGAGGTCTGGGAGGGGGTCATGACTCGCGACGAGTAGAACACTACAACAATATCATGACCCTATCTAACCCTTGTGAGGTATATGCTTACTCGCGACGACTAGAAATGTAGATTGTTTAGCTTCGTTGTTCTTCATTTAAAAAATTTTGTAATTTGGATGTTATTTAATTTGATATGTGCATAATGATTATTGCGTTGTTATTTAATTTTATGTTATATAAATGCATGGGATATTCCCTGTGAGTTGAGGTGCGTGGGTGCGACCTAACATTACACGCACCTCAGGAGAGCGCGTTAAAACCGTGTCAATGTGCCTTCCCGTTCAAGACTTTGGGATTGATGTGTATGTTCTCATTTGTTTATGAGAATGTATATATCTACCTCAAAGTCTTGAATTATCTCGTTTGGACAGTCTGTGAATGTTTGATCGCACTTAGGCAGTCATTTACTATATATGTTTGTATGGTTTGTTGAGAATTTCGGTTGCGTCTCCTCACTCTTCTCTGATATACCATTATTGATTTTGAGTGTTTTCTTAACCACTTACTTGTAAGTGTTTAAGAAAATTTCAAAATCAATAAATATATTTGGTATATTGGAGAAGTGTGGGGAGATGATGCCGAAATTTTTAGCAAATCGTGCAGCACATATAGTAAGTGATTGGCGATCAAACCTTCATGGATGGGTTAAAAAGTGATAATCTAATCAATATTCCTCTTCCAACTGCAAATGGTCTATGATGAACGATGTGAGGAAAGGGTCGGGTGTAATATTATGAGTAACGATGTGAGGAAGGGGAAAGGGTCCCCTCGAACCAGACACGTGCCTATCCGGGATATATTGTGAATGGATACAAATTTCATACAAGAGATTATGGGCGAAATAAGTCTACGATGAACAGCGGCGTATGTGTGAAGGGAAGTTTATACAATGAAATGGAATTGGACTACTATGGTATTCTTGAAGAAGTCTTAGAACTTCAGTATTTGGGACAAGACAATCATGTATACATATTTAAGTGTCAATGGTTTGATCCTAATTCTGTTCTACATGACACAAATTATGGGATTGTCAATGTCAAGCATAGGTTTAAACTTAAGACCTATGAACCGTTCATTTTAGCCGCACAAGTCCAGCAAGTGTACTATTCAAGCTATCCATCATCCAAGAATAGAGATTGGTGGGTAGTTTGTAGGGTTAATTCAAAACTCTTTCCCACTTATGAGGTAACTATGAGTGGAGATGTCTCAGAGGTTGCTCGTGCTGAATATTATCAATCAGACGAAGTTGGCGTTATCGGTTCCTCTAGGTTTAATATGGACGAATCTGATGAGCCACTGTCATTACGTACGCGAGATGGAGTGGAAGAAGTCGATCCGACGGAGCTAAATGTTGATGTTAGAGGGGAGGAAGAATCAGATGAAGACGAAGATTTTGAATCTCATGAGACTACTATGGATGACGAAGATGATGAAGTTGAGCTAGATATATCAACATGAGGGAGGCATGTTTTGATAATTTAGTAAGAAGATTCTTACTTTTAAGCATAATTTTAAATAACATTTGTCTAGCCTTATATAATTGTGGATTAATATGTATTAATTATTTTGTTATTAATAAGGAAATGGTGTGAGGAGGTCGTACTAGGGGTGGGAGGAGATCTAGCAGTGAGAGGGGCACTACTACCTCCTCGCAACCATCTTCTTCAGACACAGGTATATTTGATCAATAAGTTAGCTATATAAATATTTTAATTATTTACAAACTTAAAAGAATTTATTTATAGGTGCAAGTGTCGGCTCACCACCACTTGTACATATGCCACCACCTCCCGCTACAGGTATGTATATTTTAATTTAAATTCTTGAACATTTGTTCTACTTATGAAAATAAGTTCTTGCAGGTCTCAGTGGCCTCCCACATGTTGTGCATACGCCACTCCCACCACCTCCCGCTGCAGGTATGTATATTTTAATTATATGTTCGCAATATTTGTATCACTCCACATGACAATAAATTCTTGCAGGTCTCAGTGGCAAAAAGACTCGAGGATCATGTATGTATATTTTAATTTAAATTCTTCAATATTTGTTCTACTTATGACAATAAATTCTTGCAGGTCTTAGTGGCCTCCCACCTGTTGTGCATAGGCCACCCCCACCATCTCCCGCTGTAGGTATGTATATTTTAATTATATGTTCGCAGTATATGTATCACTCCACATGACAATAAATTCTTGCAGGTCTCAGTGGCCTCCCACCTATTGTGCATACGCCACCCCCACCACCTCCCGCTGCAGGTATGTATATTTTAATTATATGTTCGCAGTATATGTATCACTCCACATGACAATAAATTCTTGCAGGTCTCAGTGCCCTCCCACCTGTTGTGCATACGCCACCCCCACCACCTCCCGCTGCAGGTATGTATATTTTAATTATATGTTCGCAGTATATGTATCACTCCACATGACAATAAATTCTTGCAGGTCTCAGTGGCCTCCCACCTGTTGTGCATACGCCACCCCCACCACCTCCCGCTGCAGGTATGTATATTTTAATTATATGTTCGCAGTATATGTATCACTCCACATGATAATAAATTCTTGCAGGTCTCAGTGCCCTCCCACCTGTTGTGCATACGCCACCCCCACCACCTCCCGCTGCAGGTATGTATATTTTAATTATATGTTCGCAGTATATGTATCACTCCACATGACAATAAATTCTTACAGGTCTCAGTGCCCTCCCACCACCTCCCACTTGTACAGGGCCCACCCCCACCAGTCAGCCCCTTGACGATGTCGGCAGTTGTCACGAGGGAGGCACGACCCATGATAGACGTCGCCCGTGTTGGGTATCCGGGTAAATCTATAAGGTTATATTACATTAATTAGCCCTCAACTGTCTAATATGAATATTTTGACATTTGCAATTGCAGTATGAAATTTGAACCCCACAGCGCTGTCCATCATTCCACCGAACTCATGTTGGCACATGTGCCCGGGGTAGCTTCCACTTTCAGAGATTTTCCGATGTCCGTCCGCGATTCATTGTACAACATGTTCTTAGTAAGTAATTACGTCATTTAATTCAAGTATTTCCCAAAGTCAATTTACAACTTTATACTAAGTGTGAAAAGTAATTGATTTACAGCGGTCTTTTCAATTCACATGTGGACATGACGCGGCGAGATGTCGTCGTGCCTGGGAGTCTACTATGCTTTCAAGTTACAAGAGGAAAATACATGAGGCCCGAGCACACGCTAAAAAATTGAGTGGGGGGAGTGAAGACCGACAATTGTGGAAGGCGCATCGCCCTCTATGGATGAGGCAGGAGGATTGGGAGATATCTTGTGACCATTTTGCCGACCCCAAGTGGATAGAAAAGTCCGAAAAATCCAAAGCAAACAGGGCGTCAAAACCAAGTTCAAATTTGCATACGAGTGGGTCCATCTCTTATGCGGCTCATAAACAAAAATTGGTAAGTAATATACCATTTTATCTTCTTACAATTTATCCCAATATTTGACTTTTTTTTACTATGAATTGTATAACATGCTGTGGAGCTTAACCGACCTCCGTCGTTCCTCGAGGTGTTCGACAGAACACATAAAAAGAAGGGGACTAATGATTTTGTGAGTGACACAGCTAAGTCAGCAGCGGTATGTTTATCTACATATGTAACTTGTACCGTTCATTTAAATCGGCATGTAATTCATATGAAATTGACTAGTTATTTTATTCAATTTGTAGAAAACATATAGCAAAGCAGTGACAGAGAAGTACGGGGAGGGAGACACGCAGCAGTCGGAGTTCGATCCGGTGGAGTGGATGGCAGCAGCTGGCGTACCGAAGAAAGGCCGACTATATGGTTTTGGGGAGAGCCTAGACGCAAGCGCGGTGGCATCAGCGTGTGCGAGTTCTAGCTATACTTCTTCCAGTGGCAGTGCCTTCACTATACCTTCCGTTGCCCCCAGCGCTTCTGCCAGCGACATGATGGACATGGTCCGATCGCAGATTTCTGATATGCAGCGGCAGCAGCAGCATTTCCAGCAAGAGATCTCTAGCCAAGTGTCAGTATTCTTGCAGGCAATTAGTGGCCTCCTCTCCCAGAGCGGAATGGTCCCTCAAAAATCAACCACCACCACACCACAGCCCGCACAGGTGAGTGTTTACTATGTTTTTATTTAGATGGAATTACTCAATTATGTTCATTATTAATTTTAAAACTCATTTACTTCAGAAGAATTGAGAAAATCCGGGGGCCGGGGGTCTAAAACTTGAAATACCGGTCGGATGGCCGTGCCGATCATTCCAACACGACCGGGGAGATGAAAGTGACTTGTCAGAACTGACGGAATCCAAATCGGATGCCCGGTTTGAGCTCGGCGCTCAAAGTTCATTTCTAAAATACACTTGGTTCAAATGAACTGTCAGGTCGGGGCCGGGGGTCTAAAACTTGAAATACCGGCCGGATGGCCGTGCCGATCGTTCCAACACGACCGGGGAGATGAAAGTGACTTGTCAGAACTGACGGAATCTAAATCGGATGCCCGGTTTGAGCTCGGCGCTCAAAGTTCATTTCTAAAATACACTTGGTTCAAATGAACTGCCAGGTCGGGGCCGGGGGTCTAAAACTTGAAATACCGGCCGGATGCCCGTGCCGATCATTCCAACACGACCGGGGAGATGAAAGTGACTTGTCAGAACTGACGGAATCCAAATCGGATGCCCGATTTGAGCTCGGCGCTCAAAGTTCATTTCTAAAATACACTTGGTTCAAATGAACTGCCAGGTCGGGGCCGGGGGTCTAAAACTTGAAATACCGGCCGGATGCCCGTGCCGATCATTCCAACATGACCGGGGAGATGAAAGTGACTTGTCAGAACTGACGGAATCCAAATCGGATGCCCGGTTTGAGCTCGGCGCTCAAAGTTCATTTCTAAAATACACTTGGTTCAAATGAACTGCCAGGTCGGGGCCGGGGGTCTAAAACTTGAAATACCAGCCGGATGCCCATGCCGATCATTCCAACACGACCGGGGAGATGAAAGTGACTTGTCAGAACTGACGGAATCTAAATCGGATGCCCGGTTTGAGCTCGGCGCTCAAAGTTCATTTCTAAAATACACTTGGTTCAAATGAACTGCCAGGTCGGGGCCGGGGGTCTAAAACTTGAAATACCGATCGGATGCCCATGCCGATCATTCCAACATGACCGGGGAGATGAAAGTGACTTGTCAGAACTGACGGAATCCAAATCGGATGCCCGGTTTGAGCTCGGCGCTCAAAGTTCATTTCTAAAATACACTTGGTTCAAATGAACTGCCAGGTCGGGGCCGGGGTTCTAAAACTTGAAATACCGGCTGGATGCCCGTGCCGATCATTCCAACACGACCGGGGAGATGAAAGTGACTTGTCAGAACTGACGGAATCCAAATCGGATGCCCGGTTTGAGCTCGGCGCTCAAAGTTCATTTCTAAAATACACTTGGTTCAAATGAACTGCCAGGTCGGGGCCAGGGGTCTAAAACTTGAAATACCGGTCGGATGCCCGTGCCGATCATTCCAACACGACCGGGGAGATGAAAGTGACTTGTCAGAACTGACGGAATCCAAATCGGATGCCCGGTTTGAGCTCGGCGCTCAAACTTCATTTCTAAAATACACTTGGTTCAAATGAACTGCCAGGTCGGGGCCGGGGGTCTAAAACTTGAAATACCGGCTGGATGCCCGTGCCGATCATTCCAACACGACCGGGGAGATGAAAGTGACTTGTCAGAACTGACGGAATCCAAATCGGATGCCCGGTTTGAGCTCGGCGCTCAAAGTTCATTTCTAAAATACACTTGGTTCAAATGAACTACCAGGTCGGGGCCGGGGGTCTAAAACTTGAAATACCGGCCGGATGCCCGTACCGATTGTTCTAACACGACCGGGGAGATGAAAGTGACTTGTCAAAACTGACGGAATCCAAATCGGATGCCCGGTTTGAGCTCGGCGCTCAAACTTCATTTCTAAAATACACTTGGTTCAAATGAACTGCCGGGTCGGGGCCGGGGGTCTAAAACTTGAAATACCGGCCGGATGGCCGTGCCGATCGTTCCAACACGACCGGGGAGATGAAAGTGACTTGTCAAAACTGACGGAATCCAAATCGGATGCCCGGTTTGAGCTCGGCGCTCAAAGTTCATTTCTAAAATATACTTGGTTCAAATGAACTGCCAGGTCGGGGCCGGGGGTCTAAAACTTGAAATACCGGCCGGATGCCCGTGCCGATCGTTCCAACACGACCGGGGAGATGAAAGTGACTTGTCAGAACTGACGGAATCCAAATCGGATGCCCGGTTTGAGCTCGGCGCTCAAAGTTTATTTCTAAAATACACTTGGTTCAAATGAACTGCCAGGTCGGGGCCGGGGGTCTAAAACTTGAAATACCGACCGGATGCCCGTGCCGATCGTTCCAACATGACCGGGGAGATGAAAGTGACTTGTCAGAACTGACGGAATCAAAATTCATTTCTAAAATACACTTAGTTTAAATACTGTTTCAGGCTAGTGGTTGATTTATAAAATATGCAGTTATCAATTTGATATGTTTGCTTTCAATTTATGCCAATTTCTTCGCACTAATTTTTTTATCTATGAATGAATGTTATTATTTTTTTAATATAGGGGGATCCTTTTGCGGGCGGCGACAGAGGAGATGAGCAGGGCGGTGAGGATACGGACGATGAGGATATGGACGATGTACCGGATATTTCTTGATATTCAGACGGATCAGCAGGGTTAATGTCTTTTTTTGTGGTATTTATTTGATCAGAATTTTATTTTTCGGTGGTGTTTATTTGATTAGCAGGTTCCCAATATTTTTTTTCAACATGTAGAATTTCTTGATGTTTATTTATGATTAAACAGATTTTGTAAAATAATTTAAGATTTTTTAAAAAAAAACGTAGATTTCAGACGGATTTTCAGACGGGATGTGCGACGATTTTTGTCCGTCTATTATCCGTCGTTAAATCAGTTTGAAATATAGACGGATTTCAAACCACATTTCAGACAGGAAATGAGTTGAATTTCAGACGGTTATTATATCCGTCGTAATATCCGTTTGAAATAGCGACGGATTTCGGACGACTTTTCATACGGTACATGATTTCAGACTAAGAGTTGGGCTTCATTTTAAGACGGTAACTATATTCCGTCGTAATAGCCGTCTGAAATTTTAGACGGATTTTCACACGGAAAATATGTCCGTCGTAAATTTCAGACTGATAATTTCAAATTTCAGATGGAAATTACTCGTATGAAAGTCAGACGGAATTTGTGACTGATTAAATTCTGTCTTCGTTTCAGACGGAATTTCCGACGGAAACATAAATTGTCACAAATTTGTGACTAAGAATTTCAGACGGTCGGTTTCAGTCTTAAATATGTCGCAAATCTGTCACAAACGTGGTTTGTAACGGATTTTCAGACGGATTTCCGACGGATACGAGCCGTCTGAAATCCCGCTTTTTCTGGTAGTGATGTTTCCTTCATTTCGTACTATACTTTTAAGATTTATTTGTCAGGGAACAATGAACCCGAGGAAAATTACAATTACTAGATAGAACGTCAGAAGGAGCTCTGGGAGTGATCTCAGAGGACAAACTTCTGATTCTTAAGTCAGAAATAAGTAAACGAGCAAAGAGGAAGCTTAAGCAGAAAGAGAGAGTGTGACGACCTAAGATCCGGATATCGAAAAAGGAACCCGATACCATTCGAATCTTGGCCCGTCGCCCACGAGCCGAGGCTCGGAAGGGCTAAAAAGGAGTGTGGAGGTACAAAGAAATAGGAAATAAAGCAGGATAATTAAATAATTAACATAAATAAATAAACAACTACAACAGAGTCCAGTCCAACAGAAAGTACAGTCTAAGGCAGAAGAACGTACCCAACACCAAGTGAACACTCGACCCGACAAACTGGCAACTAAGAACCTGCACGCAACGCTCTCGAACCCCGAGGAAGAACTGCCGCACCTGAAAAGCAGGGGTGAGCCTCCTGTCGCTGGCTCAGTAGGGATCTTGCAGAACCCCAACCGAGAACAACGGTGGTAGCGGAAAGCAGTAACTACAGCAGGAACAGCAAACCGGTGGCCGGTAAAAACTCGACACTAGAGCTACTCCTACTGTACATGGAAACACTCCCCGATCTCACAGTCAGGGGATCACCGAACCAACGGGGAAACCTCCGGCTACGCTACCAGAATAAACATCATGACAACGCTGTCGTGATCCCTCGGTGACTGATGAGAATCAACACCGGGCACTAATATTTTTATTTTACATTTGTGTCCTTTTGTTTGTATTTATACCCTTGGCTAATTGGGTTTGCAATTGTAAGGCATTATAAGCCTATTTGTTAGTCTTTAGGAATCTTGGGTTTCTATGTAAATTGCCAGTGGGTCCAGCATGGTCCCTCACCCTCTTTCCCATTGGTCCACCTAGGTTCTAGGGCCCATGTGGGGCTGGTTCAAAGTCCAAGATTGGACTTGGACCAAGGAGGGACAAGGTGGAAGAAAATTCAAACTTGGACCAAGCAAAGTCCAAGATGCTTCCCCCTTATAATATAGTTTATTCCATGTTATATTTTTATTTAATTTGGCGATTTGACCACATGGGGGAAGAAAATGCTATCCCTAGTTTACCTCTCCCCTCTCTCCCACGAAATTCCCAGCCCCCCACCCCTTGCCATTCTCTATATAAGCCTATATATAGTGTCATTAGAGATATTAATGAAGAAGTAAGCATCTTTGTCAAGAGCAAGCCCAAGGGCACCCCTTTCTCTCTCCCACCCCCCTTGCAGATGGAGTTCTACAAATTTCTTGAGGTGTGAAGCCTCCTCCCCTCCCCCTCTCTGAGTGAGAAGCTCAGCCCCGTCGCCGCCGCCGCCGTCGCCGTCGCGTCGGAGTTCTATCTAGATATGGACAGAAGGTTGAAGCCCGATTTTTATCTCCAAATCAAGAGATCTGATCAAGCTGTAATTTTGAGTGTTTGTTCATCTTGTTATCCCGAGTCTCCGATTTAAATTTCGTGTCATTCAGACATCATTAGGTATTTTTCTCATATTTTTTGTTCCACCCCTTATAGTTTGTCAATCAGTAGATCTGCGGGATAGAGTCTGGTTGTCGTATTTTTCCCCCATCCTTATACATCTCCTAAAATCTCCAAAAAAATCATATGTGTCCCTCACGTACCCCCCCTTCCACCATAATTTTTCTGGAGTCTAGATCTATATTTTTTCTTCGGTCAAAATTCATTTTTAGAGAAAACTCAGTTTGCCCTGTATGTCTGTCAGTCCGAGCCAGCAAAAACTATTGTGGAACAGTCATTTTAATTTTCAATCCATTCACCTGATGGATCTAAAAAATTTATATGTCTTATCCCTCTGAGTCCTCTATCCATCGATACCAAGTTTGCGTCGATCCGACACCGGATCTGACCGCAAGAAATCTTTTCGTGAAGGCGCCTAGAGCAGATCGGTGGACAGGCCAGCAACTCAGTCTGAGAATTAATTCCTTGGAAAATATGCCGGCACACACTCGGTCACCGCCGCTCCTGGAGATCGATCGGCCACCCATCAGAAGCGTCCCAGCTAGTCGCCGCAGCAAGGAGTCGACCGGAAGCCGCCGTCCTAGTTGCTGAGATCCCTTGCTGTACCTAGTCGGACCAGCAGCTCGTCTCCGGCCCAAATTGCTACCCGTCAACCCAAGATCGCTACTCCCGGACCCCACATTGTAACCCTTTACCTCCTTGCGTGGAGTGGGCGATAAATTCATTTCTGTAATTATTGTAATATTTGTACATCGAGAGTACGAGCTTCGGCCGGGGTCATCTTCCCTACGCCCGGAGCGTGGAGGTAAATTCGCCACTCTCTCTATTGCATTTGCTCAATTCATATATTTTTGAATGCCGCTGCTAGAGTGATAGGAACGTAGCTCGATATATTTTTATCGCCGCTACGAGAGAGAGCGAAACCCGTCCCGTGACCCGATCCTGGCACGAAAGAGAGCTGACTACCCGACTCATCGCCGGTTTCTCAACCGCGCACGATCCCACGTTTCCCTCGCTTAGGGACGCCTGTGAGCTAGAGTCCCAGGTTTGCGTCCCGTCCCGCATCAAATTGGTATCAGAGCGAAATGTTGAGTCTAGGGTAGTCTTTGTTTAAAAATAAATAAAAAAAAAGAGTGTATGTCTAAGTCGGTCCAAGGTTGCATTTGCATACCTTTATTCGGTATATCAAAAGGTGTTGCCCGAACGTTAGGTTACGCCTATCGGGAAGGTGACTCACTTGCGTGAGCACGATCTTCGGATCAAACCTTCACCTAGTACCGGATATGGGTTGAGTCTAAGTTTGTACTCGAGTCCGCATTTTACCCTATTCACCATTTAGAATCGTGTCTAGGTGCTTGCATTAGTCTTGCATAAAAGTTTTGCATAAAAAAATAAAAAAAAGTGTTCCAATGCATGTGCACTCCTAGGGGAGCCAATTCCCATCTTATGTGCAACTATGGCCAACCCATGCACCCCGAGTAGACCCGTACAAGACAGCAAGTCCAGGTTTGAGTACATTCGGGAGTATGATAAGTATCGGCTGGAATATGGAGTTAGAGAGCACCACGACCGCCTTTCAGTTCCGGAGAGGTTTGCGGCTTCACTTCTAGTTTGAATGTCTTTGCCGCGACGCGTTCACTCTGGCGCAGTCTTATCTGGTAGCTCTAGAGGTTGAGCCTTTCGAGGTAAGGTTTGATGCCGCCCTTCGGCGAGCATTTACCTCTCAGCTGAGTCCCGAACCGGTCGGACAGCGTACCCCACGGCCTTCCCCACCCCAGCCGGGGAACCCTTCCCCTAGAGCTTCGTTGCCACCCACGTCCGATCATCATCCAGAACCACCTCATTGAGAGCTACCGCCTTTGGAGCCACCCGTGTTTCTAACGGGAAAGCTTTTCATCGCCGAGCCACTACTTAGTTGGCTTAAGATAGACTTGGTCCATAGAGCATCATGCTATCCATCCATGGACCCCACATTACCTTTAGTGCCAGTCAACTCATTCCATATCACATTCCGGTCTAGTCACCATGTGGATACATTGGGTGACCTTCTTACGGGATTAGACCGATAGTTGCAGTTGACGCACTTATTGACCCCAGGTTTCGACCGACCCACCGGTCGTAGCTTCACCCATCCCGCTTGGGGGTCCATTACCTCCGTGTGCACCATGAGTCATATCACCACGGAGGTCCTCTTATTCCTCCCCACGCCGGCCGAGCCCGACATCATACCCTTTTGCCCGAGGGAGGAATCATATTTTCTCCATAAGGTCACCGTCTCTTTTACCATAACGGATGAAGGTGACCATCTACACCTTCAAGAATTTTTGACATGGGACCGTGACATGTGGGAACCCAGCTCGAGGGGTCACCCTTTCTTTGATCCCTTCGACCCCTTCCCTAGTGAGCCTTATGACTCACTTTATCCCTTCCATCTTGTTAGGGAAGTCCACTACAACACCCCTTCCCCACGGGCTAGTCCACCTACACTCAGCCAAGGGACCGTCCCACGGTCATCATATATGGGTGACAAAGAAGACGCATTCGGCTCTCCTAGCCCTCCCAAGTCTCCCAAATCCAATAGGCAGCCGCATGCTAGGGACATACTAGGATGTCTAGGAGTTCCACACTCCACCAACCATCGATTGGACCTAGTGTATGCATGGCACACATTCGGATGTCCTGGTCCACCATTGCATGTATATGGGTCGGACTAACAGTAGGTTTGTTTAGGGTCATATGTGAGTCTTTGTTTCGTAGAGTTTGTCTGTCGAGTGCATATGCATACATCGAGTTGAGTCGATCTTTGTACGCTAGCGTGGTCAGTCCCTTTCGAGTGTGAGGCAAGTCGGGTCTAATGCGTACGTTGTAGACTTGCCGAAATTTTGGATCGACTCTACCATTCTACATATCAGATCTAGTCACATAAAGGGACCCAGCGGTGATTCCTAGTGAGTCATTGAGCCGTCTCCTTCCTTTGAGAGTGACCCCACCCCGGAGTGTCCACCATTACCCTCATTTCCACAGCAGCGTGTGCATATCGAATATATACGGGATGAGCATGTGACGATTACTTGGAGTGGAGCGTACTCCGCGCTTCCAGGTCGGTGACAGATTCGCAGGGGCCACACGAGCAGCCACACCCATTACTCAACGGGGTCGAGTTCTTCCCACCCGGGGAGAATTGATGGGAATTAACACTAGGCACTAACATTTTTATTTTACATTTGTGTTCTTTTATTTATATTTATACCCTTAGCTAATTGGGTTTGCAATTGTAAGGCATTATAAGCCTATTTGTTAGTCTTTAGGAATCTTGGATTTCTATGTAAATTGTCAGTGGGTCCAGCATGGTCCCCCACCCTCTTTTTCATTGGTCCACATAGGTTCTAGGGCCCATGTGGGGCTAGTTCAAAGTCCAAGATTGGACTTGGACCAAGGGGGGACAAGGTAAAAGAAAATTCAAACTTTGACCAAGCAAAGTCCAAGATGCTTCCCCCTTATAATATAGTTTATTCCATGTTATATTTTTATTTAATTTGGTCATTTGACCACATGGGGGAAGAAAATGCTATCCCTAATTTACCCCTCCCCTCTCTCCCACGAAATTCCCAACCCCCCACCCCTTGCCATTCTCTATATAAGCCTATGTATAGTGTCATTAGAGATTTTAATGAAGAAGTAAGCATTTTTGCTAAGAGCAAGCCCAAGGGCACCCCTTCCTCTCTCCCACCCCTCTTGCAGATGGAGTTCTGCGAATTTCTTGAGGTGTGAAGCCTCCTCCCCTCCCCCTCTCTGAGTGAGAAGCTCAGCGCCGCCGTCGCTGTCGCGTCGGAGTTCTGTCTAGATATGGACAGAAGGTTAAAGCCTGATTTTTATCTCCAAGTCGGGAGATCTGATCGAGCTAAAATTTTGAGTGCTTGTTCATCTTGTTATCCCCAGTCTCCAATTTAAATTTCGTGTCATTCAGACATCATTTGGTATTTTTCCCGTATTTTTTGTTGCACCCTTGACAGTCTGCCAATCAGCAGATCTGCGAGATAGAATCTGGTTGTCGTATTTTTCCCCCACCCTTATACATCTCCTAAAATCCCCAACAAAATCATACATGTCCTTCACGTACCCCCCTTCCACCATAATTTTTCTGGAGTCTAGATCTATGTTTTGCCCTTCGGTCAAAATTCATTTTTAGGAAAAACTCAGTCTGCCCTGTGTGTTTGTCAGTCCGAGCTAGCAAAAACTATTGTGGAACAGTCATTTTAATTTTCAATCCATTCACCTGATGGACCTGAAAATTTTATATGTCGTAGCCCTGTGAGTACTCTATCCATTGGTACCAAGTTTGTATCGATCCGACATCAGATCTGGCCGCAAGAAATCTTTTAGTGAAGGCACGCAGAGCAGATCTGTGGACATGCCAGCAACTCAGTCCGGGAATTAATTCCTTGGAAAATATGCCGGCGCATACTCGGTCACCGCCGCTCCTGAAGATCGATCGGCCACCCATCAGAAGCGTCCCAGCCAGTCGCCGCAGCAAGGAGTCGACCGGAAGCCGCCGTCCCAGTTGCTGAGTTCCCTTGCTGTACCGAGTTGGAACAGTACCGAGTCGGAACAGAGTAGGACCAGCAGTCCGCCTCCGGCCCAAATTGCTGCTCGTCAACCCAAGATCGCTACTCCCGGGCCCCACATTGTAACCCTTTACCTCCCTACGTGGAGTGGGTGATAAATTCATTTGTGTATTTATTGTGATATTTGTACACCGGGAGTACGAGCTTCGGCCAGGGTCGTCTTCCCCACGCCTGGAGCGTGGAGGTAAATTCGACACTCTCTCTATCGCATTTGCTCAATTCGTATATTTTTGAATGCCGCTGCTAGAGTGATAGGAACGTAGCTCGATATATTTTTTTATCACCGATGCGAGGGAGAGCGAAACCCGTCCCGTGACCTGATCCGGGCACGAAAGTGAGCTGACTACCCGACTCATCACCGATTTCTCAACCGCACACGATCCCACATTTCCCTCGCTTAGGGACGCCCGCGAGCTAGAGTCCCAGGTTCGCATCCCGTCCCGCATCAGTGACGCTTACCGAAACCCTAGTCCTCTACCTTGAGAACATACCCAGAAACTACACGCAAAACCACGTCTTGCAGACGGGAAGCGGAAACTAAAGTCATAAGAAACTCACGTCATGTGACGGGAGCACTGCCCACCAGAAGCAAGGCCAGATGCATCCACTGACGACTTAGTCCACAGCCTCAGGTGTCTCGCTGCGACGCCCCAGGCGGAGACAGAGACACATAGTAACCAGTACCACGAATAAGGACTAGCTGGGGTCGCGCTCGTCAGTGTGGGTCCATCAGCCCCGAACTAAGTGCGCACACACAGACCATCCGCCCTAGGTCGGGTCCTCTAGCTGATTTTCCCCCCAGCCGGACTCAGGCTACAAAGGTGAGGGACCCTACGGTAACCAGCCTAAAAACCATCTCTCCCGGGTAAGCCGCTCCACCACTCCCGGGTGGGTCAGCACACGCGTGCTGTGAGAAGGCTATGACTAGTGGGAGATCACTAAACGTGAACACGGAAAGCCACTCACGCACCCATTGCGAGTAACACGGGGTAACAGGTGGCACGACGCCACCAGACTCTGGACATCCCACTAGACCCACTAAATCCAACGGTCTTTGAGTCGCAAGACTCGGGGTCAAAACCGCCGTGCAGGGACAGCACCACGCCGTCAATCTGCCCTATGCCTAGGTCAGAAACCACAGTAGCACGAATACCGTGGCAGCTCACAAGCCGTCGGGTTGATCCCCTATCCAACGAAAAAGCGGAAAACATCCAGCCCCAAACTGGGTGACTGGACTCACAGTCCAAGCGCCAAACCCATGGCCTATTCGAAAACGCTTACCGGGAAGCCAATGACGTGCGAGAATAACCCACCGCACAAAAGCCGATACACGATGACTCGTTCTAGCGAGAACACAAAAGCCCGGATCACGTGGGGTCACCCGGACCCACCAAACCTATGGGCACGCTAACCGAGGTAATACGGTACCTCCAGACACCCCAGAAATACGGACACGGAACTCACTGGGTGTCCGAAACATTCACGAGACCAAAGGTCGACCACTGGGTCACAACTGGGTCGACCGGAGACTGACACAATGCGACCGAAACACGTTAAGCATAAGAAACATCGTGGCGGTCTTCCCTGGACCGTCACAGAGATAGGTGGTCAGGCTGGGACCGCATAGCTCTAATAAGAGGTCCTCCCTAGACCGTAAAAGCCAGAACAACGGTCTTCATTAGACCGCGACTAACCAGGAACAAGCGGTCAAGGGGCGGTCGCACATGGGCCGCTCCAGAATCAGGCGGTCCTGCCCTGGCCGCTATGCACTGAGTAGCGGCCAGTCGCAAGGCCGCGCACGAAACAGGGCGGTCTCCTCCAGACCACCACAGGCACACAACCGTAGATACCCTAGGCGGTCATGGCTTGACCGCTTACCAACAGTAGCGGTCGGTCGCGAGGCCACTTAGGACGCCCGGCAGTCTCCCACGAACCGTAAAACCTGCCGACAATACAATGACCAATGGCGATCCCCAGGTGGCCGCCGGAACCCTAGGCGGTCATCCCCTGGCCGCCCAGCCACAAGAAACGGTCTGGCTCAAACTGCTTAAACCAATGGAACGGTCTATCGCGAGACCACACAAGGCAACACGGTGAAATGGACAGAAAACGGTCTGACCGGGGACTGCTTCACCTATAAGCGGCTTCTGTTAAGACTGTTTTTAACCTGGAAACCTGAAAATGACGAAAATCGTCGAAAGCTCCATTCCACGCCCCGTTCGCGCCCGAGCGAAGGGGAAAACAAGGGGAACCTAGTCCCCAGCCTCTCTAGCACCGAGAGGACCCATTCAAACCACAAAAACACGGTTAAAACCTTAGATCTGGCTCACACCCCAAAAACATGCTTTTTCCCCAAATCACTCAAATAAGCCCGCTCGGCTCACCGCGGCCTATCAAAATCACGGGAAAGGAAGTACACGAGCTGGGGATCCATCTCCCTATCTCCACCGAAGATTCAGCACACCGTGGACGCCGATCCGCCAAGAAAATGCCGTTAAACCCTCACCGGCTCGTGATCCCATGAACCGCATCCACCATCGCGATCCTCGCTCCATCCTCGCCGCTCCACGCCCCACGATCCTCGCCGTCTCACCCCTGTCCACCTCCGTCGGCCGCCAGAGAAGAGAGGGAGAGAGGAGAGAGCGTGAGAAGAGAGAGGGAGGGAAGAGAGAAATGAGAGATGGGGAGAGAGAAAAAGGAGGTTAATATATATAGAAAAATCTAAAAATTCCATAAATTCAAAAAAAATATGAAAAATTACCTCCGCGGTCCTCGGGAAGAGCACAACGCGCTGGTCATGTCCCGGAGTTGGAGAACGCCACAGTTCACCCTACACAGTGTTCCGAAGGCAAATCAGAAAAAAACACGTGTAAAGTGCAAAATACACTCCGAGAGCCACGAAAAATCATCCGAAAAATATCCAAAAAAATTCGGGGCATTACATCCCTCCCCCCTTAAAAAAATTTTATCCTCAAAATTCAGGACTAGCACCAAGTCACAGGGGAAGAACACCTTAACCAATTGACAATGATGTCAGTGCCTGTTCGTGACCATTTCTTTCGTTCGCCCTTTTCGTTCGCGTATCGATCAACCAATTAACTAACTGGTAGTCAACTGACTGATTGACGATGCGGGCGTGCCAGTCACATGAGTGACGATTTTATTGTGCGCTCATTCTGACCCATATCGGGCGAATGTGAGGTTCGGTCGGGACCAGCGGTCCGCCATACCATAAAGGCTATGGCGTTAATTACATCCCCCACGAGGAGGGAACACCTTTGATTAATTGCCGAGATAGCGGGCTGTCGAAGCCGACGTAAAGAGAACTACATGATGATTATAGCGATGACAGGCAGGATGCAGCATTAATCATGCAAAAGATGTGTAGTTTAATGAGAAAATGGATCCTCGGTACGTGGCGGAGGAAGCAGGTCCGAGGACCACCATCACACTAGCGAAAGCATGAATGCTAACAGATACGATGATGATGACGATGCAACAGCGTAAATCCGGTAGCATGCCCTTCTTCCTTCGGATTATACCGAAGAAAGGGAGATAGGACATCCATCCATGGAGAGCCGGAATGGAGACCCAAAAGAAGATCAGGCACAGGCCTGGGTCCAGAAAAGACCGAAATATGACGGGACAGTCTATGCCATTGCGCCATTCATCGATGTTCCCCTCGAAGGACCTTCGAAAGACATGCGGCGGCAGAATTTCGAGGGTCGGCAGGGTGGCGTGAGAGACGTCGTATTCGGTGTGATGTAGGGATGAAATCCCCTCATTGATGTATCTCCCATGGACCTGGGTAAAGAGCCACAGCTCCCTCGTGAGACCATGGGGGTAAACCCCGAGGTTAGTGAGGAATGGACACCTGAGCATGGGTGGATTTTGGGTTTAATAGAATCGTTTGGCGTGAGGGTTTGAATAGCACTCACCGATAAGGCGAAACGGCACAAATAGGAGTCGGCGCTTAGGCCAAACGGCATGACGTGCTCCCGGCGCGAAGGAAGATTAAAGGGCAATCGGCACGACCGGTCCCGGCGCGCCGAGGCAAGAGCATCCAGCGCGGTGGCACCCGGCGCGTGCTGATCTCGGCGTGCCATGGGGCGAGGCATTCGGCGCGGCCCCCACCCGGCGTGGGTTCAGCGCCGGGAGGCTTTGGCGCCGGGGGGCATTGGCGCCGGGGCTCTTTGGCGTCGGGGGAGGTTTGTTGGTTTTGAAGGAGGCTGCTGTGAGGGGTTTTTTCTTTTGATGAGGGCTGCAAGGTAATGAATGGACGAAGACGGAGGATGAAGGTGATTACACTTGCCCAGAGGGTCCGAGAAGATCATCACCTATTCCCTGTGATGGCAAGAGGCCATGAGATGACGTAGCTCAGGCTGTTGCTGTATCGAGGGATTAAGTACTCAATTCCGATGAAGCATAGTGCGTAGCAGAATAAAGTTCTGGGGAAATTTTGACAGCATCTCCCCTTAATTTGGGAGTATGCCCAGAAATTATTATGGGATATCTACTCATGAGTGCCGGAGTAGAAACCAGAATAGGTGCTGGGCGTAGCCCGTAATCCGAGGAGGGTCGGACCGTACGAGATCTCACCCCCTTCTGTTGTAATATCCCCAACGCAGTCGATCGGAGGTCATGCAGAGGCAGAGCTCCTTGACTTGATGGGTTGTAGAATATTAGGGGCTCTCACCCTCTTTGCTATAGCTCCCGTGACAACAGAGGGGGAGAAGCGGTGCCTACCCACGATCAGAACGTGATGGGCAGAGGCTGTATGACTCATCCGGATGAGCACTAAGGCATCAAGGTGGCTAGAAGATGCCCAGGCATCGATAAAAAAAGGGCAGCTTTTGGCACAGAAACTGAGCGGTCTCGGCGCGATGGGGAGATGCAACCGGCGCGGCAAGCACTCGGCGCAAAACCCACGCCGGGAGATACTGGCGCCGGGAGATTGCCTACAGAAGGTTTTTCTTTGGACAGGCTCTTACGGCATGGTTTCAGGAGATTACCCACAAAGTAGCGGGTTTAATCTCAGCTGTATTAAATGGCTAGAGGGGGGGGGGGAGAAGACTCTAGGAGGAACACCCCTCCTCAGGGAGCCTCACTGGGAGCAAAACACAAACGGCAAACCTTCGAGGGTATCCCTTTCATTCCACATTCGAGGAGCCATGAGATAGACTGTCTCAGGCCCTCGAAATATGGCAGAGGAAGGGGATAGAGTAATGGGGAAGAACCCTCAACCGAATGGAGGCAACAAAACATAAAACATTCATTCAAGGCTAGCGGTGGCAATGCGCGGACTAGAACCTCGGATGCAACAGAAAAAAAGGGAAGGGGAATGATCAGAAATAGCAGAGATCAGCCCGTTCTTTCATTGATAATTCCAGCCAAATGGCTTACACGCTATTTAGAAGAAGAAATCCGACTCAATCGGAAAGAAAAATACATGCTTAGTCCCTGCAAAGCAGAGTTACATTCGCATCCGATGCTATAGAAGCAAAGGTGCCAGAGATCGGAAAATACAGAGGGGAAGATCGAGATAGATAGGGAAGAGAAGCGGAGGAGACTGCAGCCGCCCGACGATTCCCACCTGGATCCTTCTTCGAGCCTCCGACTCTCTCCTTTTTGTTTCTCTCCTCAGCTTCTTTCAAGGGCTCTCAAACTCCCTCTTTCTCTTCGGTGGCTAAGCGCTCTGCTTCTCCTCCCCTCTTTCCTTTTTTTCTTTTCTTTCCTCTCTCCTTTTTTTGTTCGAACGGCAGGCCTCTTATAGGGGCGAGGCTCTTCATGCATTCGGCATGAGCTTCCCGGCGCGCCGGAACCGCTCCTCCCGACGTGACAGCCATCGGCGCGTCCGGTCTCTTGTTTGGGCTTGGCCCATCTTCTTGTCATTCGGCCCATCCGTCCAGGATCCACTTAGCGAGCTCCTCTCGACAGTGGGGTTCTTGACCCATACATATTGCGACTCCACCGAGCCCATTTACACCTTGGATCCACACATGCATACGGGGCACTGTGCATCTTGGCCCAGGAGTATCAGAGATGTCTGAACATCTATTTCAGCAGGCAGATGATTGCCTGAATGTTGGTGTAGTTTAATCAGCATGACTATCTTGAAAGATAGTAGCACTGGACAGTGACCTAGCCAGAGATGGCTTTAGTCGAACAGAATGATAGGGGTAGTGGGTTTCTTCTATTCAGACTCTCAGATCTCCCGAGGTAACTTGTGAACTGTGCCCTCTACTGATCTTCAAAGCTGTGAATATGCTGTAGTTTCTTCTGGTACATTTTGGGTGTCAACAAATGCCCCCCACCCGTAGGTGGCGTGAGTGAAGAATGAGTGACACGGGACATGCGGGTGTACATCACGTCACACACTGTGCTTCGTGGTCTCTTCAGGTCCGCTCCTGTGCATTGGCTATCCTTTTGACTCTGAGTCTTCATTCTGCTTTGCGTGACTTCCATGCTTTATAAGTAAATTTGGATGAACACCATCATTTTTGGCTTGATCTGGTGATAATATCACCCCTGGCGAGGTAATCGGCTCCACAGACGATTTCGGCACTACCTTCTCGGCGCGATGGTGGCCTCGGCGCAGAGATTCTTGGCGCGGTACTCCTCTCGGTGCGGTGATCTCCTCGACGCGGTGATGGCGCTTTTGGTTTTCGGCGCAAAGGCCGTTTCGGCGCGCCTTTTGGCGCGTCCGGCCGTCGGCACGACCACCTTCTCGGCGCGCCTTTTGGCTGGGCCAATATAGGCGCCGAGTCGGGGAGAGAGAAGCTCATTTCTCCTTGAGCCTTCTCTCTCTTCCTCCCTTTCTCCTTCTGTCGCCTCAGAGCAAACGGCGTGGAAGCCTTCCCTTCGGGGAATTTTCGTTCGGGACTCCGTCCCTGTTTATTTTGGAGTCACCCCCTCTTGGTGGGTGTCCTCCCATTTAATTTCTGGGCATGCTCTCAATAAGGGGAGATGCTGTCGAAATTTTCTAAAACTTCTTTTCTACATATATTCTCTTTATATCACCTTCTTATTCCTTCTTCCTTGGTTTCATATTTGCAGCTCGCTGGAGATGGCTTCTTCTTCTAGTCGCGTTGCCTCCGGCCGTGCTGATGTTGAATCTTCTCCTCAAGGCAGGGCTTCTGGTCCCATCGTGACTTGGAGGAATGTTGGACAGCTAGACCGGGGACTTGGGAGGATTGCCATAATTGATGAATCCTCTGGCTCCGAAACAGATACAGTATCCGCCTCTCGCATTGTAACCGTCGAGGGGGGACTGGACTTCAATCGCGATGACGACTACCGTGCGGACTTCCCGAAGGATCGTCACCTCGCGCCATACATTTGTACCTTCAACGTCTCTGGGAAGAGGGACGTCATGCTGGCTCGGATGGTGGAGCGGGCCATGTTGCTGGACCGGGACAGCTTGAAAGGTTCTGTGTACCGTGGTGATACCATATATCTTCCGGGGGAGCGACGCAAATGGAACGCCGTTTTAGGGGTGACAGAGCTGGAGGCAGAGCAGAAGATGCTGACACGGGCTCCAGAATTCACACCAGCCAGGTGGGACAACACCATAGGTCGGGTTAACAGGGAGAAACCCGGCTACGGTTTATTCTTGGCGCCCATCAAGTGGGGCTACAGAGAGGAACCGTTTGTGCTGAACTGCTTGGCTGTTCAGTTCAAATTTCAATTGGCAGCTGGGTGGTTTGCAGACACGAAGGTGACAGATGCTCAACTCTTTCATGTGGGGGCGGTGGAATTTACAGAGTATGTTCTGAAAGAATATGCACCGCTGCTGGTCAGGGCCGGGGTGTACCACAGTGTGTATGCATCCCGCTTCAGATATCCCATTTCAAAGGGGCTGTGCTGTGGCATGTTTGAAGTATTTTGCCCGCAGTTCAATACTTTCTATACGGCAGAAGGTGAAACCTCTCTGGATCTATGGAGCCTATCACAGCTATCGGGCCTGCCGATTAACGGAGAGCCCTATGAGGAGGTCTGCATTCATGACTTCATCAAGGACGAAACAGACGGCGAAGGTGAATATTACTTCGGTTATTCGTACCGGTACTTGATGAAGGCATACCGCTCCCTCTGCCTGACGCTGAATAGGGGATCCTCAAAGGGATACCGGCCCCGGGAGAAGAGCAGCAAACTGAGAGTCCGAGCAGGACATTGGATTCAATATTTCTTCAGGGGCCCTTTGAAGTACAGTGAGTTCCCTCATGTAGCTCCTGTTGCGGGCAAGCCTAGTAGGCCGCCCAAGTTTAAGTCGGAGCTGCCTGCTTCTCTTCGGGGGATAATCCGCGGGGGGCCGAATCCGATGGGGGCGGATCCCCTCACCCATTGTGCTGCATACCTCACCTTCTGGCTATGTACTTTCGCTCTCCCGCAGGGGGATGAGACAGTCATTAGGCCGGAGGCAATATACCCGGCTTGTCAGATGGCTTGGGGCATACGGCTTGCAATATGTCCCGCTGCACTGTGCCTGATTTACAAATCCCTTGGGGATATTCATAGGCATCGGATCCCCCGCTCCTTCCGGACGGTGGGGCCGTTTCACTTTTTTAATGCATGGGTGTGCAGTTTATTCCCAGAGCTAGCTCCCCGGACTTTGCAGACAATGACATTGTATCCCAGAATGCTGGAGTTTGCAAGTGCTGAGCCGGGTCCGGTGTCCCAGCAACTTTTCTCCATTCGTGGCCGACTGGCAAGGGTTCCGACGGATTCAGCGGGGACTATCCACTTTTGGAATCTGGCCGCACATTCATCTCCATTGGTGGATCGTCAGCGTGAGTGTAAGCTCGAGGCGGTGGAGACCTTCACACACTTCATTTCGGGCAACACCGTGACCCGACCAGTCTTGGAGCCTGAACTCGTTGACTGGGTTTTATCAATCCGCCCCAGTGTTTTAGTATTCAGAAAGGGGGGCGCAGTTTATTTGGAACCCTACTATCCTTTCAGGTTCAGCCGGAATTTCGGCTACGATCAGCACATTTCGCCTTCGGTTGCCCTGTTTCCTTTAGACAGCAGGTCAAAGCATGGCTCGACCGTCGTGGACGAAGGTCGTTCCTGGTGGGACTATTTTCACCGCCGGGACGCCAATACTTTCAGAGTGCCGGTGCCGAAACGAGTCCCTCGAGTCACTCCGGAGTACATAAAATGGTGGAATGCTCGCACGAGCTTCTACCGCAATGCCCAGATGACATGCTGGGATGTGGCCGAGCGTGCCTTTCTGAGCCAGCAGCCTGGGCCCGTCTTTGACATTGACGAAGGTCATCTGAAGAGATTATTTTCTCACCACCCGAAGGAGGCAGAGGCATATATAGCGGGAAGGAAAGCCATCAAGGAGGGAGTAGCCGACCCGCTGACACCCGTTCTTGCTGATATAAGTGAAGATGCTTTCACGCAGAATCTAGAACACCTGTGCCAGATTGGTGGTTCCCGCTTGGAGCTTCAGCAGTATCCGTTCCCTATCGAGGAGCCGCTCTCCAAAGCAGTTTCATGGAAGTGCGAGGTGGATCGCTTTTACCCGTGTCGGGCGTTTGTTAATAGAGAGGACAGAACCCCGACATACTATCAGCATACATCCTGGCTGTTTGTCCTGATGAGCATCCACGGACTGACCCTTGAGAGTCCCGCAGCTGGTGTTCTGGACAAGCCTCTATTTGTATCTTTTCATTATGCCGATGTCTGGGGCTTTGACCACCTCGGCTTGTATCATTGTATAGCTTCGCACGGACATGCGGACTTGGCCGATCTAGTTGACAAGTGCAAGAAGATCGGCGATGTCTGCTGGCTTGTTCGGGAGGCTGCATCCCGAAGCAAGGAAGTGGCTTACCAGTATTGGCCACTCTCATCTTTTTACAATGGCCGGGCAGGTAAGCGCTCCTCCGTTGACATGTGGATTGGTTTGTTGCCTTGCTCCTTCATAACGGCGTGCGCTTCACTTGACAGACCGTCCGGATATCAAGCAGCAGGGGCTTTATAGAAAGATCATCTCCCAGGCACAGAAGCCGGAATATTTTGAGGTCCCGGCACCAGCGCCGACTACTACTCCACTGCCGCCTGGCAAAAAGAGAGCGGCCTCTGCAATGAAAGTTGCAATAGGCCGAGCGAGGAAGGCTCGGAAAACTTCTTCCAAGCGGCCTTCGACTGATGCGCCTGAGACTCCCCTGCCCGAGGTGCCGTCATTTGAACAGTTCGCCGCTCGGAGAGAAGCTACTCAGCAAGCAGCTGAAGGTGACATTATTTTCCTTGTGTGGTATAAGGGGATGCTCTTTTTCACGGCATTTTCATTTCCATTTTCATTTTCATTCATTTCATCATTTTTGATGTCTCCTTTGTATGGCTTCAGCCCAAGGAGCGGCTGACACCACATGTGCCGAGGAAGCCACCCTGGAAGCCGGAGAGATAGGGCCCTCCGTCATAGCCCCGGTAGGGGTGACTGAGACAGTTGGAGCTGCAGAGGGGAGTCTCCCCGCTGTTGAGGAGGATGTCAGACTTCCTTCTCCTACGCCTGCCAGTGAGGCCGAGGGTGAGTTGCACAATCGTGGTTCTTCGGGTTGCCCCTTTCATTGAGCTTTACATCCTGCCTTATACACTTGTTTTGCTGTGATGGCAGGGGCGGTCAGCGCGGCGGCTGAGGCGCCTGTCGTGGAAGCTCCTTTACAGCCCGCGGGTCATAAGACTGCGCTGAAGAAGGGTGCTATCCCATTGCGGCGTGTGCTTACCCGCTCAGCGTCCCGTCAGGCGACGGAGGAGGCGAGCCAACCTGAGATCGGCATAGATATTTCTTCGAGCAGCTCTACCACCCCTTCTGACGAAGAGACTGACCATCATTCTTCAGAAGGTGATGAACCGGGGTCTGCAACAGGCAGCAAAGGGGCAGCAGCTCCCTTCATACTATCAGGCGATGCTTTCATTTTCAGTCCTCCGAGGCTGTTGAGGGCACCGTCCGAGGGAGTGATACAGGAGGAATTTGCTGAATTGGACGTGGAGGCGGAGATAACCCCTCCTTTTGCCGCTTCGTCTGCAGGGTTGGAATCTTCTATTCAGAGGCTAGAAGAGATGGATGCCGTCATCATAGTAAACTCTATTCGCCCCTTTACAGAGCCGCATATCCCCCTCCCTTTTTGTCACCTTGGTGTTTACATGAATTTTCATTCCAGGAACCCGGAGCCGCTATTCATTCCCCGGCACCGACTTCTGGTACTGCTGTGGTCTCGTCAGAGGCCTCGGATCTGCTACCGCTGGCCACCACATCTCCTTCAGGGACAATCACCCTACTCCGCCCCGTGCCGGTGAGGATACATGCGGCCGTTGAGGGCTTACCCTCGGAGCCGAGCCAGTCGGGGGAGAGTCTAGCCCTGGCGTCGACGACCGAGTTAAGGGCTAAGGCTGACCCGCAGAGGGGATCTGGTTTTATATCGGCGGCCATAATGACGATCGCGCCTGGTTCTGCGATTCCATTCGTGTCGGAGACAGAGTTAGAACCTCCGTCTCTCCTAGGCTCTATTGAAGGAAGCCCTGACAGGAGTCCGACTGAGCAGGAACAGGTTGTCGTGGTATCTGCTTCTTCGGCTTTGACGGCCGTTCCATCTTCTTCTTCCGAGCCTGACACCGGCTTATGGGCCGCCATAGACAAGGAAGTGACCTTCGAGGTGCCTCCGGCGACTTCCCTGGGCATTACCTCATCGGAGGAATTTGTTTGGCAACATCTAGAGATGTTGCGTCAAGTTGTGGAATCTCAGCCAACGCTGTCTTACTCCCAGTTGAAGGAAGCGGCTGCGCGGCTGACGATCGGGCTGCAGGCGCTGGGCTGCCCTCTAGATATCTGGACCCAGCGGGTGCTTTTCTTGTTGAAGTTTGTGAATCGCCGAGACTTTCTTGAGAAAATAATGGGCGACCAGCTGGCGGCCCTCAAACTGCAGAGAGTTGACTGTCAGGCGGAGCTGACGTCTCTGATCTCTGATCTTCAGGAGAGCAGGGCTCAAGTTGAAGCTTCTGCAACCCAGGCGCACATTTTACGTAGCCGAAGGGAAGAACTCCACTCTGAACTGGCTACTGTAGAAGCCGAGATACCACGGCTGGAGGCTGCGGAAGTCCAAGGCATTGAAAGAACTTCCTTGCTAGAGGGCCGAGTCGCGTCCCTAGAGACTGAGGTGACTCGGGTTCAGGAAGAGGAAGCGCAGCTCCATGTACTGGGGGCGACTCCTCATGTCGGGCTTATCGACTTTGCTGATATCTTCAGGCGGCTTTAGCTGGTCCGCCTTTGTAATCTGTCCCCTCAAAGGGGCTCCTTTTGTATTCACTTCCCCTTTTGTAATGAAGATAGAAGTTTCCTTCACTATATATATATATATATATTTTGTGTTCACATCCACACTTGCATTTATTGTGTCTTGCGGCAATTCTGGCGACCTGTTGGGAAGTATCTCCATGTCCGTGTAGCAGGAGAGCGTCCACCCTCTCAAGGAAAGGATGGGGGCCTCGCTCCACCGCGGGACGGGGTTCCAGAAGTTGTCAGGTTGGTGCCGACGTAGGTCTTGCTGACAAGAGGCGTCGAAACCGTGACTGCCGGTTGTTTGTGGTAATTCCATTATTGACCCTGATTGGGGAGATGTTGACCGACCTTGTCGATGGTGACACGGGTCGAAAGGGTAGACGGTCTTGCCGATGGTGACAAGAACCGGGTAGGGATAGCGACCGATCTTGCCGATGGTGACAAGGGTCGAAAGGGTAGACGGTTTTGCCGATGGTGACAAGAACCGGAAGGGGTAGCGACCGATCTTGCCGATGGTGACAAGGGTCGAAAGGGTAGAAGGTCTTGCCGATGATGACAAAAACTGGAAGGGGTAGCGACCGATCTTGCCGATGGTGACAAGGGTCGAAAAGGGGTAGACGGTCTTGCCGATGGTGACAAGAACCGGATAGGCAGCGACCGATCTTGCCGATGGTGACAAGGGTCGAAAAGGGATAGACGGTATTGCTGATGATGACAAAAACCGGATGGGTAGCGACCGATCTTGCCGATGGTGACAAGGGTCGAAAGGGTAGACGGTCTTGCCGATGGTGACAAGAACCAGATAAGGGTAGACGGTCTTGCCGATGGTGACAAGAACCGGATAAGGGTAGCGACCGATCTTGCCGATGGTGACAAGGGTCGAAAGGGGTAGACGGTCTTGCCGATGATGACAAAAACTGGATGGGTAGCGACCGATCTTGCCGATGGTGACAAGGGTCGAAAGGGTAGACGGTCTTGCCGATGGTGACAAGAACCGGATAAGGGTAGACGGTCTTGCCGATGGTGACAAGAACCGGATAAGGGTAGCGACCGATCTTGCCGATGGTGACAAGGGTCGAAAGGGGTAGACGGTCTTGCCGATGGTGACAAAAACCGGATAAGGGGTAGCGACCGATCTTGCCGATGGTGACAAGGGTCAAAAGGGTAGACACTAGATGTGTATAAGTGGGATATCGGATGAAGACCCTCGCCCCGACCTCGGAAATGGCCTTTGGACGATGGATGGTTCATCACTATTCAGCATTCAATTTTTTTTGGCACATTACTGACCTAAGCGCCCTTTCGGGTTTTCGCCGAAGCCAGCCCCCTCTTGCTTTTGCCCGCGCGCCCCTTCGGGTTTTCACGCGGCGGGGTACCCGATTTTGCCTGCAATGCCCTTTCGGGTTTTCGCCACAGTCGGGTTATAGCCATTTTTGCACTTGTCCCGATGTGAGAGCAAGTCTGGTGGGGTATCTCTATTTTTAACTCCATTTTCTTTTCTTTTTCTTT
>JAHNEJ010002914.1:0-45715 GCA_022559845.1 Amorphophallus konjac | reverse complement strand
CCCTAAACCCCTAACCCCTAATCTCCTAAAACCACTAAACCCCAAACCCCAAACCGCAAATGTCCAAACACCAAATCCCAAACCCACCAACCCCTAAACCCTAAAACCCTAAATTCTAAACACCATATCTAAACCCCAAACACAAATCCTAAAACATAAAGCACCAACCCCCAAACCAAACCCTAACTCCCAAACCCTAAACCCTAAATCGTAAACAACCATAAACCCTAAACCATCCTATAACCCATAACCCCTAACCCCTAAACCCCAAACCCCCTAAAACCCCAAAACCCTGAAACCCGAAACTCTAAACCCCAAACCCAACCCACCAACCCCCAAACCCAAACAGTGAACCCTAAACAACCTCAAACCCTAAATCGTGAACTTAAACAACCCCAAACCGTAAAACCAAAATCCAAACCTAAACCATCCCATAAACCTTAACCCGTAAACCCCAAACCCCAAACCCTAAATGCCAAACCCTAAAACCCCCAAAACCCTAAACCTTAAACCAAAATCCCTAAAACCTTAAAACACTAAAGCCTAAAATCCTAAAACCCCAAAACCCCTAAACCCCTCCCCTAACCCCTGAACCCCAAAACCCTAAACCCTCCCTAACCCCTGAACCCCAAACCCCCCTAACCTTAAAACCCTAAATCTTAAACTCTAAACCCCAAACGTAAACCATAAACCCAACCACCAACCCTGAAAACCCAACCCTAACCCCAAAACCCTAAAACCTAAACCCTTCCCCTAACCCGTTACCCTAAATGTCAAACCACAAACCCCCCAACACCCAACAACATTAAAACCCTAAACTCTAGATCCCAAATCCCAATCCAACTCCAACCCCAAACCAAAACCACCAACCCCCAAACCACCCAAACCCTAAACCATAAATCCTAAACCTTAGAGAAACCCTAAAACCCAAAACTCTAAACCTAAACCAAAACCCCAAACCCTAAACTCTAACCCCAAACCTAAATCCCAAACCTTGAACCCCCAAAAAACCCTAATCCCAAACCCTAAACCCTTGACCATAAACAACCCTAAACCCTAATACCCTAAAATCCTAACCATCCCCTAACCACTAAACCCAAAAAGCCAAATGCCAAACCCCAAACTCCCAAAACCCCCTAAACCCTAAAACCTTAAACTCTAAACCCCAAACCTAAACCTCAAACCCAAATCACCAACCCCCCAAATCCAAACCCTAAACCCCAACATATGAACCCTAAATAATCCCAAACCTAAAACCCTAAAACCCCATACCCTAAACCATCCCCTAACCCTTAACCCTAAACCCAAACCCCAAACCCTCGAAAACCCCCCAAACCCAAAAACCCAAAACCCTAAATCCTAAACCTTGACCCTAAACCCCAAACCAACACTAAACCCTAAAACAACCCAAAACCCTAAATGATCCCCTAACCCCTAACCCCAAACCCAAACCACCAACCCCCAAACCCCCGAAACCCTAACCCCCAAGCCCCCCCACCCCAAAACCCCAAACCAAAACCCTAAGGGGGGATTTGATAACCGGGTAAGGGGGTGCCTTAATCGACGCTTCGGGGTCGATTAAGGCAACCGGGGGTCGGGTAAGGGTTTTGTGTGAGGGGGAGGGCCAGCCGAGGTGGGGTCCACCGGTTAGCCAGTGTTGGCTAACCGGCCGACCACCCGGTTGTCAAAGACGCCCTAAACAATCCCAGACCTCAAAACCTAATCCATCCCCTAACTCCTAACCCCAAAATTGCTAGACCTCAAACCCTAAATGCCAAACCCCGAACCCCCAAAAACCCTAAACTCTAAACCATGAACCTTAAACAACTCCAAACCCCATGCTCTAATCCCTAAACCCGAAACCATCCCCTAACCGTTAACCCCTAAACCCAAAACGCCACACCCCAAACCCCCCAAAATCTTAAAACCCTGAACCCTAAACCCCAAATCCCAATCCCTAAACACTAAACCCTATAACCCTTAAAACCCTAAACCCTCCCCTGACCCCTAACCCCCCTAATCCGTTAAACCCCTAAATCCCAAACCCAAAACCCCAAACGTAAACCCCAAACCCAAATGACCAACCACCAAACCTCCCAAACCCTAAACCCCAAAGGCCACTTTGACATCCAGACATAAAAGCGGGATACACAACCGAAGGGAGAGAAAATGGTGGGCCCCACCATTTCTCCTCACACATAAATGACCTTAACCGGGGTGGGGTGGCGTATTCGCGCTCACACCCCCAAATACGCCACCCCACCCGGATGTCAAAGTAGGCCAAAAACCCTAAACTATCCCCTCACCCATAACCCATAAACCCCTAAACTCCAAACCCCAAACCCCCCAAACCCCTAAACCCAAACCACTAACCCCCAAACCCTAACCCCCCAAAACCCCAAACTCTAAACCCTAAATCCTAAACCATAACCTACCCATTACAAACCCGTAAACCCCAAACCCCAAAAGCCAAACCCCTAAACCCTAAATCGGAAACGCCAAACGCCAGACTCCAAACCCCAAAAACCCCAAAACACAAAATAAACCCTAAACCCAAAACCCCAAATCCTCAACCCTAAACTCTAAAACCGTAAAACCCAAATCCCAAATCCAAACCCTAAACCCTCCCCTAATTCCTAAACCCCTAACCCCTAATCCGTTAAACCCCAAATCCCCAAACCCCAAAATGCAAACCCCAAACCCTAAGCCCCAAACATAAACCCCCAACCCCCCAAAACACTAAAACCCTAAACCCTAAACTCTAAACCCCAAACCCAAAGCCTAAACCTAAACCACCAACCCAAAAACCCAAACCCTGACCCCCAAACCCTAAACGGCAAACCCTAAACCCTAAACCCTAAACCCTAAAGCCCTAAAACCATAAACCCTAAACCATCCCCTAACCCCTAAACTCCCAAACCCCAAACGCCAAATCCCAAACCCCCCAAAACCTCTAAACCCTAAAATCATAAACTCTAAACGCTAAACCTAAACCCCAAACCCAAACCACCAACCCCAAAACCCAAACTTCAAGCCCCTAAACCCCTAAACCCCAAACGCTAAACCCCCAACAGCCTTAAAACCCTAAATGCAAAAAAATAAACCCTGAACCCTTAATCTTAAACCCCAAACCCCAAACCCTAAACCCTAAACCCTGAACCCTAAATCTTAAACCCCAAACCCCAAACCCTAAACCCTAAACCCTAAACCTTAAAACCCTTAAAACCCTAAAGGCTCCCCTAACCCCGAGTAAACCTCTAACCCCTAATCTGCTAAACCCCAAACCCCCCAAAACCCCTAAACACTAAGACCCTAAATCCTAAACTCTAAACCCCAAATGTAAACCCCAAACTCCAAAACCCAAAGCCTAACCCCCAAACCCTAAACCCCAAACACTAGAACCCTAAACAACCCCAAACCCTAAAACCCTAAACCCTAAACCATCCCCTTACCCCTAAACCCCTAAACTCCAAATCCCAACCCCCCCAAAAGCACTAAACCCTAAAATCTAAACCCCAAACGCAAACCACCAACCCTAACCTCGAAACCCCCAAACACTAAACCCTAAATCATAAACCCCAAACTGTGAACCCTAAACAACCCCAAACCCCAAACTCTAAACCATCCCCTAACCCTTAACCCCTAAACCCCAAACCCGAAACGCCAAACACCAAATCCCAAATGGCAAACACCAAACCCCCAAAAACCCTAAACCCTGAACCCTAAACACCAAACCCCAAACCCCAAACCCGAAATCCTTAACCGTAAAACCTTAAATCCCTAAACCCACCCCTACCCCCTAACCCCTCTAAACCCCTAACCCCTAATCTCCTAAACCACTAAACCCCAAACCCCAAACCGCAAATGTCAAACACCAAATCCCAAACCCACCAAACCCCCTAAACCCTAAAACCCTAAACCCTAAATTCTAAACCCCATATCTAAACCCCAAACACAAACCCTAAACATAAACCCCCAACCCCCAAACCCAAACCCTAACTCCCAAACCCTAAACCCTAAATCGTAAACAACCAGAAACCCTAAACCATCATATAACCCATAACCCCTAACCCCTAACCCCTAAATCCCAAACCCCTTAAAACCCCAAAACCCTGAAACCCTAAACTCTAAACCCCAAACCCAACCCACCAACCCCCAAACCTAAATAGTGAACCCTAAACAACCTCAAACCCTAAACCGTGAACCTTAAACAACCCCAAACCGTAAAACCCTAGAATCCTAAACCCTAAACCATCCCATAAACCTTAACCCGTAAACCCCAAACCCAAACCCCAAACCCTAAATGCCAAACCCTAAGCCCCCAAAACCCTAAACCCCCAAACCCTAAACCCCCAAAACCCTAAACCTTAAACCAAAATCCCTAAACCTTAAAACCCTAAATCTTAAACTCTAAACCCCAAACGTAAACCATAAACCCAAACCACCAACCCTGAAACCCAACCCTAACCCCAAAACCCTAAAACCCTAAACCCTAAACCATCCCCTCACCCGTTACCCGAAATGCCAAACCACAAACCCTCCAACACCCCTAAACATTAAAACCCTAAACCCTAAACTCTATATCCCAAATCCCAATCCCCACTCCAACCCCAAACCCAAACCACCAACCCCCAAACCCAAACCCTAACCCCCAAACCACCCAAACCCTAAACCATAAATCCGAAACCTTAGAGAAACCCTAAAACCCAAAACCCAAAACTCTAAACCCTAAACCAAAACTCCAAACCCTAAACTCTAAACCCCAAACCTAAATCCCAAACCCTGAACCCCCAAAAACCCTAAATCCCAAACCCTAAACCCTTGACCATAAACAACCCTTACCCTAAAATCCTAAACCTTAAACCCTAAACCATCCCCTAACCACTAAACCCAAAAAGCCCAACGCCAGACCCCAAACTCCCCAAACCCCCTAAACCCAAAAACCTTAAACTCTAAACCCCAAACCTAAACCTCAAACCCAAATCACCAAACCCCAAATCCAAACCCTAAACCCTAACATATGAACCCTAAATAAACCTAAAACCCTAAAACCCTAAAACCCCATACCCTAAACCATCCCCTAACCCTTAACCCCTAAACCCCAAACCCCAAACCCTCGAAAAACCCAAACCCAAAACCCTAAATCCTAAACCTTGACCCTAAACCCCAAACCAACACTAAACCCTAAACAACCCCAAAACCCTAAATGATCCCCTAACCCCTAACCCCAAACCCAAACCACCAACCCCCAAACCCCCGAAACCCTAACCCCCAAACCCCCCAACCCCAAAACCCCAATCAAAAAACCCAAAACAATCCCAAGCCTCAAACCCTAATCCATCCCCTAACGCCTAACCCCAAAATTGCTAGACCTCAAACCCCAAATGCCAAACCCTGAACCCCCAAAAACCCTAAACCCTAAACCATGAACCTTAAACATCTCCAAACCCCATGCTCTAATCCCTAAACCCGAAACCATCCCTTAACCGTTAACCCCTAAACCCCAAACGCCACACCCCAAACCCCTAAAAACCTTAAAACCCTGAACCCTAAACCCCAAATCCCAATCCCTAAACACTAAACCCTACAACCCTTAAAACCCTAAACCCTCCCCTGACCCCTAACCCCCCTAATCCGTTTAAACCCCTAAATCCCAAACCCAAAATCCCAAACGTAAACCCCAAACCCAAATGACCAACCCCCAAACCGCCCAAACCCTAAACCCTAAAGGCCACTTTGACATCCGGACATAAAAGCGGGATACACAACCGAAGAGGGAGAAAATGGTGGGCCCCACCATTTCTCCTCACACATAAATGACCTTAACCGGGGTGGGGTGGCATATTCGCGCTCACACCCGCAAATACGCCACCCCACCTGGATGTCAAAGTAGGCCAAAAACCCTAAACTATCCCCTCACCCATAACCCATAAGCCCCTAAACTCCAAACCCCAAAAGCCAAACCCCTAAACCCTAAATTGCAAACGCCAAACGCCAAACTCCAAACCCCAAAAACACTAAATAAACCGTAAAACCCAAATCCCAAATCCAAACGCTAAACCCTAAACCCTCCCCTAATTCCTAAACCCCTAACCCCGAATCTGTTATACCCCAAATCCCCAAACCCCAAATTGCAAACCCTAAACCCTAAGCCCCAAACATAAACCCCAAACCTCCCAAAACCCTAAAACCCTAAACCCTAAACTCTAAACACCAAACCCAAACCCTAAACCTAAACCACCAACCCTAAAACCCAAACCTTGACCCCCAAACCCTAAGCCGCAAACCCTAAACCCTAAACCCTAAAGCCCTAAAACTATAAACTCTAAACCATCCCCTAACCCCTAAACTCCCAAACCCCAAACGCCAAACCATCCCCTAACCCAAAACTCTCTAAACCAAAACCCCAAACCCTAAACTCTAAACCCCAAATCTAAATCCCAAACCCTAAACCACCAACCCTAATACCCAAACCCAAAACCCTAAACCCTTGACCATAATCAACCCTAAACCCTAAAACCCTAAAATCCTTAACCATCCCCTAACCCCTAAACCCCTAAACCCAAAATGCCAAACGCCAAACCCCAAACTCCCAAAACCCCCAAACCCTAAAACCTTAAACTCTAAACCCCAAACCTAAACCTCAAACCCAAACCACCAACCCCCAAATCAAAACCCTAAACCCTAACATGTGAACCCTAAATAATCCCAAACCTAAAACCTTAAACCCTAAAACCCCATACCCTGAACCATCCCCTAACCCTTAACCCCTAAACCCTAAATCCCAAAACCCTAAACCCTAAACCCCAAACCCCAAACCAACACTAAACCCTAAACAACCCCAAACCCCAAAACCCTAACAGATCCCCTAACCGCAAACCTAAACCACCAACCCCCAAACCCCCCAAACCCTAACTCCCAAACCCCCCAACCCCAAAAACCCTAAACAACCCCAAACCTCAAACCCTAATCCACCCCCTAACGCCTAACCCCTAAATTGCTAAACCTCAAACCCCAAGTGCCAAACCCCGAACCCCCAAAAACCCTAAACCATGAATCTTAAACAACCCCAAACCCCATGCTCTAAACCCTAAACCCGAAACCATCCCCTAACCGTTAACCCCAAAACCCCAAACCCCAAACGCCACACCCCCAGACCCCAAAAAATCCTAAAACCCTGAACCCCAAATCCCAATCCCTAAACACTAAACTGTAAAACCCTTAAAACCATATGATGCGGGACGACTACGAGACTCGACACGGATGGGTTGCGACCTTGGACTCTAAAGATTGACGCGGCTAGCAAGACCACGCGACCAGCAACGACACTATAACGCGGCACCAAACGAGCTCCAGAAGAGGCGATATGCCCCAAACAAAGAGCGCTAACTCACGGTCGTCCCCATCGAGGGAAGCGCGATGATCTGCACGGTTCAGTAACCGGCTTTGAGTCTCGAGTGATCGGCTCGCTCTCTCGCTCGGAACGAGTCACGGGACGGGTCTCGCACTCACAACTCACAACGGTGATGTATCGCGAGCTAGCTAAGAAAGTAACTTACTCACAAGCAGCGGCATTAAGAGTGTATACTAATTAAGCAAAGCGTCAAAAAGGGGGAGGCGGGTGTACCTCCACGCTCGGGGCGTGGGGAAGACGTCCCGGCCGAGATCCGTGACTCCCGGTACAACAATGATTATTAATTACAAAGTGTTTCAACAGCCCACTCCACGCAGGGAGGTAATAGGCAACACGTGAGGTCCGGGAGCACCAATCTCGGGTTGACCGGTCAGCAAGGCGGTGGTGGGGCGGTGTGGACGCGTAATTTTTTATCGTTTGTTTATTTTTTGTTTATTATTTATTAGTTTATTTATTTATTTATTGATTTATTGGCGTGCCAGTCACCGAAGTGACAATTTTATTGTGCGCTCGATCTGACATGGTCAGTCGATTGTGAGTGATCGTGTCGGGACCTGAAGTCCGTCATACCATGAACGTTATGACGTTAATTACGTCCTTCCAGGGAAGGACAACCCTTGATTAAACGCTAAAGTAGGAGGCCTCGAGAGGCAAACAGATATTCACATGCTTAATTTTAAACTTCCTACCAGGGCCAGGGAGGCGGGTAAGATAATAACATCAACCACAGAAACAGACTAGATCGTGTGATTGGCGGCTCAAAACAGTTATACTTGGTGGGAACAAGGAGATAGAAGATGTCCACCACGGAACGGCAGAGCCATGACCATGATATAGGTTTAAAGCTTCGATCGGTATTTCGACAGCCTTTCCTCTTAATCTGGGTTACGCCCAGGGGGGAAATAGGCTATCACCCACGGGATGCTGGGATGAAAGCCGAGAGATAGAGAGGCCGAACCTCCCAACCCGTATACATATGGGCTATAGGGCAATGTATGATTTTCCCTTTGGAACGCTAGCGGAATTCATGCAGTGGCAGAATCCCCCCGAGCAAAAGGGTTATTCGTAAATCCGTTGCAGTTAGGTGGAACGTAGGGGTTATGACTCCCCTTCAGTTTTATCCCCGGGACATATCGGGTGATCCACAGATATCCCTTTGTGGGTTCGTTTTGGGTGTTGGAATTCATTGGGCGGTAGATTGGGCTCTCGGCACACTCTGAATGGGCACAGGCTCTCGGCACGACCCAAAATGGGAGGGCCAGGGCTTCCGGCGCCAATAACAAGAAGGCCGGGGGTTCCCGGCGCCAAGACGAGAGGGCTTGGGTTCCCGGCGCGACAAAGAAAAGCAAAAGGGGAGCTCTTCGGCGCAGGCTTCCCGGCGCGAGGAAGAAGTGCTAGAAGGGGGGTTCTCGGCGCAGCTAAGCCAAAGGGGAGGGGGCCTCCCGGCGCGGCCAAAGTGCCAGGTTCCCGGCGCGAAGGGCAGAAGGCTTCCCGGCGCGGAGGATGCAGAGAGGGCTCCCGGCGCGCAGGGAAGAAGGCCAAGGCGTATGGGCTCCCGGCGCGCGGGGATGAAAGGGGGAGGAGCTGTTCCTGGGGGTTCTCGGCGCCTGAAGAAGTGGCGCCGGGAGCTATTCACCCGGTTTACTGTAGGCTGAGCCGAGAGCTGTGAGGGCGCCGGGACCAGAACAGAGCTTACGGTACTCTGTTTTGGGTTTCATGATGATCAGGTTGAAGCAAACGGACCCTGAGGAGTCAAAATGGCTCAATTCACTGGACTTCGACCTGTTTTGGTATGGATTCCCAAGGAAGGCCGGGAACATAAGAAGAGTGGGAGGGGAACAATAGGGGATAAGGAGCCTCTGTCACCACTGATAGATAAGGTCCCGGGGATGGGTTTCATGTCATCTCTGGCATCCTGGGAGAATTTTGACAGCATCTCCCCTGGACTTAACATTTTGCCAGGGAATGATAGACGATCACCCACTGAATGTCGGGGTGAAAGCCAAAAATAGAGGGGTATGGAACCCCTGGCGCCTGTGTATGCTTGGAGCAATATCTTGATATCCCTTTTGAGACCGTAGAAGCTTATGCAGTGGCAGAGCTTCCTTGGTCTGAGGGTTTATAAAAGCCCATCGGGTTCGAGGAACCGCGTAGAAGAAGGGGAGTTGCTCCCAGTGGTTGTCATCCTCGAAATGCGTGTGACGACCCAAGGCATCCCTTGACAGAAGGTCGGATTGTGTTGAGCAGCTCACAAGGATATTTACAGGGTTTATCAATGGTAGCAAGGGTTTTACGGCTTGAGGTTTACAGATTGGCCAAGAGGAAGGCCTCTCGGCGTCAATGGCAAGGATGCCAAAGAGTTCCTGGCGCGGGCTTCCCGGTGCGCTAATAAGGTGGCCAAGGGGCTCTCAGCACGGGGTCCTCCCGGCGTGAAGACAAGTCGGCCCCGGCGCGATGGTGAGAAGTGGAATGGGTGGCTCCCGGCGCGCCCGGAAGATGGGATCTCTGCGCAAGAAGGCTTGCACCGAGGGCTGTTCATCAGTTTCACTGTTGGCGGGGCCGAGAGTTATGAGGGCGCCGGGAGAAGAAACAGAGCTTACGATACTCTATTTTGGGTTTCATGTTGGTTTGGGCAGGAACTGACGGACTCTATGGGCTCTAAACTACTCAAGGCATCCACTCTGAGTTGGATTAGGCCTAAAATTCAAGGGAGTTTTAGGATTCGAGAGGCATCTGGGAGGCCGAAGTCTGAATGCCCCTGTCCATCGCCATCGTCACGCAGAGCTTGGGGACATGCTTGATATGGTCATTCGTCGCCCTGGGAACCAAGAGATGGCTGTCTCTGGCCCCAGAGGCGGCTTCGATGACATCAACGGAGGAAGCACATACGCTTGGAACCCCGAGTTTCTCAAGCTTCGATCATTGCACAGCACGGCTTCATCCCAGCAGCCAAGGAATAGTATGTTCCGGGCTCCGAGGTGAGCACTAATGGTGCTACGAAGCAGAGAAAAGAAATAGGCAAATCGGATCGTCATGCTACTGGTTTACAGATAACACAGGGAAGGGCAATAGGGCTTCAGAAGAAGCAAAAATCAGGCTCAAACTATAACCCATCGTACATATATATCCATTCGTTTGGCGATGCCCATCACGGAAGACACATGGTGAGAAAACCCATATGAAACACCATTCCAATACTCAAACCGATTACAGGGAGAGAGTGAGGGAAAGGGGAACAGACAGATGCCGAGATGTCTCGGCTACATTATATGAATCAAGATGAGACTTGAAACGATTACATGAAGCAGAAGAAAAGAGAAAACAAACATGGGGAGGGCGGAGCATTGACTCCTCTCCCTCCCCCGGATGCCCACCTGGAGCTTCTTCCCTGGGGATGGGTCTCTTCTCTCTTTCTTTTTCAGCGGAGGAGGCTCTCTCTCTCTCTGGTCTCTTCTCTTTTTTTTCTTTTTTTGATCGATGGTCTGGCTTCCGATCCTCCGATCCCCTTTTCTTTCAAAGGGGGTATGTTTATATAGGTCTCATCCTTCTGTGCTCTCGGTGGAGGGCAGTCGGTGTGGCCAGCTTGCTTGCCACAGCTCCCGGCGCGTCCAGCGGCCCTTCGTTGAGGTTCCCGGCGCCATTCTCAGAAGCCCAATCGGCCGGCCCATTTGGTGCTTTTAGGCCTCACACTTGCCTTGGCTTCCCTTAGTCATTTTGTATTGACTTTTATCAGAACCGAAAGAGGCCCCTTTAGTAGTGACACAGCTTTGTTGAGATCATCTCGAGGTTCCATCAGTGAACGAACTGGGGTTTAACCAGTATTGCCGTATGAATGACGACAAAATCGGGTATGTTTCATCGGCATTGTCATCCGAACGGTGACAAGACCGGACATCAGCTTTAGTCTGAAAAAGACTTCGGCCGGGTGTATAATCTGTGGAGAGGATTCTTCATTTGTCCTGACTTTGCAAAAGCCTTCGCAATCTTCATTTGTCGGCTCCGGCTTCTCATCAGGGTGTGCTTGGAGGTCTTATCAGTCGAATGACTGCTGCTTTATCAGTGCTGCCGTTTGATTGACGATGGCACCGGACATCAGCTCGGCTGGCGGAGACTTCAACCGGGTAAACGGCTGTCGAGCTTCATCAGTGGTCTTCCACTGTTGGTCTGATCTTCCTTTCAGTTATGCTTCCACCCCTGTTCATTTTCAAGGTGTCAACAAATGCCCCCCACCTGCGGGCGGCGTAAGCGCAGAATAAGCGGCACGGGGCCTGCAGGTGTCTTTCATCATTCGAGGGTATATCCCTCAGTTTGATCCTTGACATTATCCTTCAGCTTGATCATGTTGCTGTAGTAACCTTCTGCATATCCATCTTTCACTTTCATATTTTCGTCTCTGCATTTCCTGACTTCATTGTCACCGTTTGGAGATTTTAGGCATTGCCTTGGACTTCTCGGCATGGCGCTCTCGGCGCGACCGTTGTCGGCGCGGCCGTCTCGGCAGGGGCTTCTCGGCGCGCTCACGCTCGCCGGGCTTCCCGGGGTGAGGGCTTTTCGGCGGTTGCTTCTCGGCGCGCCCATGGCCTTAGGGGGCTCTCGGTGCATGCCGCTCTCGGCGCGCCTTTTTCTTTGGTGAAGGGGGGGTTCCCGGCGCGCATTTCTTCCCGTCGAGAAGCCCCTCCTCCTCTTCTTTTTAACCCGGCGAGAGGGCTTTTTACCCTCATTTCTTACTTCTCTTTCTCTCTCTTCATCTCGGCGGTGGCGGTGAGCTGTGAGCTTTCCCCCCCCCCCCCGAGAGCGTCATCCCCCCCCCTTTTTGCCGATTTTTTGGGGTAGGTCCGCTATATATACGGGATTGAGTCCCATTTTATGCTCGGGATCACTCCCTCTTGGTGGGTGACTCCCTATTCTTCTTGGGCATACCTCGGACAAGAGGAGATGCTGCCGAAATTTTTGAGAATTTGTTTGTCTTATTGTTTCATGCCCATTCATCTTTCTGATGCTTCTTTTCTTGTCTTTTTCTGACTGCAGGTGCTGACATGGCTTTCAGTTCTGCTGCTGCATCTTTCGGAGCCGTTGGAACAAGTTCATCGGCTCAGCCGGACATATCTCGGGCCAAAGTCAACTGGTTGAACGTATACAGCCTGAGCTTTGGCTATGACCAGATTGCTAGTGTCGACGAATCTTCCGATTCTGAAACTGACACCGTATCGACTGCTGAAGTTTATTCTTCCCTGGAAGGTGCTGAATTCAGGAGAGCTGCTGACTACCGCCCGGACTTGCCGAAGGATCGTCATTTGCTGCCGTTTGTTCGGACTTTCACCATACGCGGAATGCGGGATGTTATTATTGCCCGTTCCGTGGAAGCGGCAATACTTGCCGATAGAGACAGCATGAAGGGCTCTGTCTATCGAGCCCGAGCCATATATCTCCCAGGCGAACAGAGGGACTGGAATGCTGTGCTGGGCATTTCCGATTTAGAACCCGAGAAGAAGATGCTGACCCGGGCCCCAGAATTCACCCCTGCAAGGTGGGATCATACCACCGGCCGTGTCCACCGAGAGAAGACCTCATTCGGACTCTTTTTGGCTCCTGCGAAGTGGGGTTATAGAGACGAGCCATTTGTTCTTAACTGCCTGGCCGTTCAGTTTAAATATCAGCTGGCTGCCGGCTGGTTTGGAGATGCCAAGTTGACAGACGCCCATCTTTTTAGGGTTGGAGCAGTGGAGTTCACAGAATATGTTTTGAAGGAGTATGCCCCTCTGTTGGTTAGAGCTGGGGTATACCACAGTGTATTTGCCTCCAGGTTCCGCTATCCCGTCTCTCGGGGATTGTGTTGCGGCATGCTTGAAGTGTTCTGCCCGCAGTTCAATACATTCTATACGGCGGAAGGCGAGACATCCCTCGACCTCTGGAGTTTATCGCAGCTTTCTGGCCTACCCATGGACGGAGAGCCATATGAGGAGGTCTGCCTGGACGATTCCATCAAGGACGCCTCTAATGGAGAGGGCAGCTATTCTTTTGGTTATGCATACCGGTATCTGATGAAAGCTTACCGGTCCATCTGTTTGGCCTACAGTAGGGGGTCCTCCAAAGGCTATCAAGCCAGGGAAAAGAGCAGCCGACTGAGAGTCCGTGTGGGGCAGTGGATACAATATTTCTTCGGGGGTCCCTTGAGGTACGCAGACTTTCCTTCCGTAGGGCTGACTTCCGGTAAACAGGTCAGGGCCCCCCGTTACAAGTCAGCACTGCCAGCTTCATTGCGTCGGACCGACGCGGATGGCCCGAACCCAGCAGGGGTTGATCCCATTACCCATTGTGCAGCCTATTTGACTTTCTGGCTATGCACTTTCGCTCTCCCTCAAGGGGACGAGACGATTATTAGACCCGAGGCTATATATCCGGCCTGCCAGATGGCTTGGGGGATGCGATTGTCTCTGTGCCCAGTGGCTCTGTGTTTAGTTTACAAATCCTTGGGGGACTTGCATAGACATCGGACTCCCCGCTCTTCGAGGACCGTGGGTCCCTTTCATTTCTTCAATGCCTGGGTTTGCAGCATTTTCCCTGAGCTGGCCCCGAGAACTTTGCAGTCAGACACACTGCTCCCTCGTATGATTGAGTTCGCTAGCGCTGAACCTGGTCCTTTCTCAGAACAGCTGTTCAAGATGAGGGGTAGGCTAATAAGAGTGCCTGTAGACGCACCTGGCAGCATTCACTTTTGGAGCTTGGCAGCAGGTTCAGCTCCCTTGGTGGACCCTCAGAGGGAGTGCAAAATGGAGGAGGTGGAGGTTTATGTCCATCCTGTTTCGGGGGTCGCCGCCACCCGGCCTCTTTTAGAACCAGAATTGGTGAGGTGGGCCATGGCCATACGGCCCAGTGTATTAGTTTTCAGGAAGGGGGGCCTGCTCATTTTGGAGCCCTATTATCCCTTCCGCTTTGGCAGAAATTTTGGTTACGACCAGCATATCCCTCCATCGGCTGCTCAGTTTCCTCTGGAGAGCCGGGCCAAGCACGGGTCTAGTATTGCCGGCGACGGTCGGATATGGTGGGATTTCTTTCATCGTCGGGAAGACACAACTTTCAGGGTCCCGACCGTCTCCAATCGTCTCCCTCGGGTCTCATCAGACTATATCAAGTGGTGGAACATACGCACCAATTTTTATAAAGATGGCAGAGGCGCTTTCTGGGATGTGGCCGAGCGCTCCTTTTTGAAGCGGCAATCAGGGCCTGTATTTGATATTGACGAGGTCCATCTGAGGAGGCTTTATTCCCAGCACCAGAGGGAGGCAGAAGCTTATATCGCTGCCCGCCGGTCTTTGAAGGAGGCGGGTGCGGAACTACCCACTCCTGTCTTTTCTGAAGTTGATGTAGACACTTTCACCAGAGACTTGAGACAGCTGGGCCACATAGGGGACACTCATTTGGAGGTGCAGTATCCATTCCCCTCGGAGGAACCACTCTCGAAGGCTACTTCTTGGAGGGGTCCGGCAGACAGGTTTCATCCTTATAGGACCTTTGTGCGGAGGGAGGACCGCACCCAGTCATATTATCAGCACACCTCCTGGCTTTTTGTACTGTTAAATGTCCACGGGCTGACAGTGGAGAGCCCGGTAGCTGTCATTCTAAATAAGCAGCTTTTTGTTTCTTTCCATTATGTTGACGCCTGGTGCATAGATTACCTCGGCCTATTTCATTGCCTTGATTTCCATGGCCATAAGGACTTGGCCGCCCTGACGGAGAAGTGTCAGACTATTGGCGATGTATGCTGGCTTGTGAAGGAGGCCGCCTCCCGATCAAAGGAGGTAGCTTATATGTATTGGCCGCTTTCCACATTTTATGACGGCCCAGCAGGTGTGCTCCTTGTTTGTTTGATCATGGCTTCTTTCTTCTTATTGTCATGTTTTGCATATGTTGACTATGACTGTCTTTCTCGTGTCTCGCACAGATAGACCAGACATAAAACGGCAGGGGCTTTACAGGAAGATAATTGCTCAAGCTGAGAAACCTGCCCACTTTGAAATTCCTGAAGCAGCACCTACGACCACTCCCCTGCCTCCGGGCAAGAAGAGGAAGCCTTCTGTGGTGAAGGTTGCAGTCGCCAAGGCCAAGAAGGCCAAGGTTGCTCGGACCCGGAAGTCGGCTTCGACTGCGAAGGAAGCTGGAACCCCTCTTCCGGATATCCCTTCATTTGACGCATTCGCATCTCAGAGGGAGGCCGCACAGGCATCTGCCGAAGGTGACGGTGATAGCTTGTAGCTGGAACTTCCTTTGTCGTCTTGACCAATCTCCTAGGGAGTTCTTTGAGGCTGAGCTTCTTTTTATCTGATACAGCCCAGGAGCAGGTTGAAGCGCCTGTGGAGACGGACACAAGACTGCCTTCTCCCACCCCGGTTGGCGAGGAGGAGGGTAAATGTGCTTTTTCCATTTGTTTCATACTTTCGTTGTTTTCTTTGCTATACTTCTCAGAAGTTTTCTTTTCTTGTAGCAGTGGCAGTCGGGGAGCAAGCCGAGGCCATGATGATGACAGAAGAGCTGCCTCGACCACAGGAGGGTCACAAGACTCGGCCAAAGCAGAGTACTATTCCGGCCAGACGCATAATCACTCGATCTACATCCCGCCATGCTTTAGAGGTACCGGCCCAGCATATAGCTAGTGTGGAAATATCTTCGGGCAGCTCCCAGGTCGCCTCCCATGAGGAGGAAGTAGATTTCAGCGACAGCGAAGAAGAAGGTATTGCCGAGTCAGAAGCCCCTCCTGCACTTGCGAAAGGTGTTCCGTCTCTCCGACCCGCCGAACTATCAGTGTTATCCCCTGAGGAAGAATTCCAGGAGGAGTTTGCCGGGCTCGATACTGAGATTGACATAACTCCACCACTCGCCATTTCGGCCACGGAGCTTTCTTCTCTTTCGCCCCATTTTGAGGGTGCGGACCCTGCTCCAAAGGTGGGTTGTTCTTCATGTATGCTGCTTCATTTGTTTCTTTTATTTAGTGCTGAAGGTCGCTTTGCTTTGGTCTCAGAGTATTGTTGCTGCTACCTTGGCCACCTCCACATCCTTCATGGACATTTCCCTTGTAGATTTGGCTATTGTTCCTTTTCTGCCTTTAACTTGCACGGGGGCTCCTGAGATCATTCGCCCTGTGCCAGTGCGGATACAGTCCTCGACAGACTTGGCATCATTAGACTTGGGGGCTGCAGAAGAAAGTGTCATCCCTGCTAGGGCTTCAGATCTTAGAGCCGAAGCAGATCCGGCCAGGAGCTCCGCTTTCATACCGGCCGCAGTAATGTCAATCGCGCCCGAGTTAGCAATTCCTGCCATAGTGGCTACAGAGTCCGAATTCCTGCCTACACAGTCTAAGGCACCTCTGTCCCCATCACCAGAAAGAGCAGCTGAAGGTGCAGCCTCCATTGCAGAGATAACCCCATTATTCATTGATTCTCCTCCCGCGGATGTTCAAGGTGTAGCTCCCGAGGCAGCAGCAGAGGAGGAGTCTTCAGCCCAGCAGGGGAGTACAGAGAGATACCGGCTAGCTCTTTCGGCAGATTTGCCTTCTTCGTCCTCCCAAGCGGGCATTGGACTATGGGCAGATATTGACGGAGAGGTGACTTTCGAAGTCGTCGCATCTGCTTCCTTTGGCTTTACTTCTCCTGACAGCTTCGTCTGGCAGCATCTGGACATGTTACGCCAGCTAGTAGAGTCTCAGCCTGGCTTGACATATCTACAGCTGAAGGAAATCGCCAATCGCCTCACCGCTGGCCTGCAAGCCATGGGCTGCCCTTTGGACACATGGGCTCAGCGGGTCTTGCTTTTGTTGAAATTCGTGCATCGGAGAGACTTCCTAGCACGGATTATGGTTGACAGGCTGACGGCGTTGAAGTTGCAGAGGTCGGAATGCAAATCCGAGGTGGAAAAGCTAACGCTGACACTTGATGAACGCCAGGCCGAGCTACAGAGCATTATTCAGCGGGAGGAGGCTATCCAGAAACGGGTAGCCGTTTTGGAGGCGGAGCTCACTGAACTTCGGGCCGAGCTGCAGCAATTATCTTCTATTCGGCCACAGTCCACCGAGGAGGTGGCTTTACTGGAGGGTCGGGTGATGTCCTTCCAGGACCTGTCCATGAGGCTTCAGGAGGAGGAAGCGCGCCTTCATGAGTTAGGAGCCGCCCCCTATGTTGGTCTTCTGGCCTTTGAAGATATCTTTCGGCGGCCATGAATTATCTTCACTTTCTTTTCTTTTCTTTCTTCTCTTCCCATCTCTTTCTCTCCCCTTTTTTTTTGTGACACAGCGTCCCCTCGGGGCCCCTTATGTACTCACTTCGTAATGAAAAGAAATCTTTTGGCTTCATGTGTATCCATCTTATTTACCATGTGGTTTCATCACTTCGGGGAAGTAGGGTAGTGGTTTTAGCAACCCCTCATGTGAATGGCTCGTATCTAGCAGGAGAGCGTCCACCCCTTCAGAGAAAGGATGGGGAACTCGCTCCACCGCGTAACGGGCATCCGAAGAGGTGCTTAAACCGGATTGTGTTGGTATCAGCAAACGTCCCTCTTGGCAATATGTGCTATGAGGGAGACAATTTGCAGGAATGTGAAAGAAGGGGTTTCATCAGAATAGACGGAAAGTCTAGACTGGGTAGAGGTTATGGCAGGTGGGACATTTGAAGGGGGCATAGTTTTCATCAGAACAGACGTAGGGTCTGAACTGGACAGGGTTTTATCATTGATCGGGCGAAATGCCAGTCGATCAATAGTTGGTTTCATCATCGATATTGGGTTTATATCGAAGCAAAGGGTTTTATAAGTTTCATCAGTATAGACGAAAGGTCTAAACTGGGTAGGGTTTCATCATTGATCGGGCGAGGTGCCGGTCGATCAACAATTGATTTCGTCATCGATGTTGGGTTTATATCGATGCAAGGAGATTTCATAAGTTTCATCAGAATAGACGAAAGGTCTAAACTGGACAAGGTTTCATCATTGATCGGGCAGGATGCCAATCGATCAACGGTTGGCTTCATCATCAATATTGGGTTTATATCGATGCAAAGGGATTTATAAGTTTCATCAGAATAGACGAAAGGTCTAAACTGGACAAGGTTTCATCATTGATCGGGCAGGATGCCAATCGATCGACGGTGGGATGTATGTGAAGGTGTTGGTCTCGTCAGGACAGACGTAAGGTCTATTCCAACAGGTTTCATCGCATGTGGGGCTTGCCAAGAAATGCGTAGGCTTCATCAGGACAGACGTGAGGTCTGAGCTGGACAGGCTTCATCATGATGGTGATGGGTTTCATTGTCGGTGGGACGTTTGAAAGTGGGTATGTAGGTTTCATCAGGGTAGACGTAAGGTCCACCCCGGGAAGGCTTTATCATCGGTGGGGCATAGAGCCAGATGACCGACGGAAGGCTTCATCAGTGAAGGGGAGGTAAAGGTAGCGTGCCGGTTGGCATGGAACTTTTAAATTACCACATTACTGACCCAAGTGCCCTTTCGGGTTTTCACCGGAGCCAGCCCCCTCTTGCTTTTGCCCACGCGCCCTTTCGGGTTTTCACGTGGCGGGGTACCCGATTTTGCCTGCGGTGCCCTTTCGGGTTTTCACCACAGCTGGGTTTTTGGCCATTTTTGCCCTTATCCGGGATGTCCGAACAAGTCTGGCGGGGTATCTCTATTTTTAACCCCATTTATATATATATATACATATGTTTCCTGAATCGGGACTTCAGCACGGATCGGGCGATGTGCTGCTTCATTAGTGCATGTTCTTATCATCGGTATTGGGTATATACCGACGCAAGGATTTTATAGGTTTCATCAGGGTAGACGTAAGGTCTGCACTGGGCTGGTTTTATTATTGATCGGGCAGGGTGCCGATCGACCAATGGTAGGTTTCATCACGGTGGGACAGGAAGAGATGCACGGCTCTAGTCGTCATAGACGTAAGGTCTAGACCGGACAGGTTCCTTTGCCGGTCAAACAGGGTGCCCCGTTGACCAAAGGTGGGTTTCATCATCGGTGTTGGGTTTGTACCAATGCAAAGATTTCATGAATTTCATCAGAATAGACGTAAGGTCTAAACTGGATAGGTTTTATCGCTGATCGGGCAATGTGCCAATCGATCAAAGCAGGTTTCATCATCGGTATTGGGTTTATACCAATGTAGGGATTTCATAGGTTTCATCGGGATAGACGTAAGGTCTAAGCCGGATAGGTTTCCTCATTGACCGGGCAGTGCGCCAATCGATCAAAGCAGGTTTCACCATGGTGGGATTTTGGCAAGGTATGAGGGTTTTATCAGGACAGACGTAGGGTCTGAACTAGGTGGGTTTGATCATTGATCGGACGAGGTGCCGGCCGATCGACGAGAAGTTTATGACGGGAGGTGAGGTTTCTTTAGGATCACCATATTACTGGCCCAAGCGCCCTTTCGGGTTTTCACCGGAGCCAGCCCCCTCTTGCTTTTGCCCACGCGCCCTTCCAGGTTTTCACGTGGCGGGGTACCCGATTTTGCCTGCAGTGCCCTTTCGGGTTTTCACCACAGCTGGGTTTTAGCCATTTTTTGCCCTTGCTCGGAAAACCTGAACAAGACCGGCAGGGTATCTCTATTTTTAACCCCATTTTTATTTATTTTCATTCTTTTATTCTCTCTTCCCCTCTTTTTGGGAGGGTAACAAGTCGGACTGTCATTAGATCATGATAAGGGATGGCTCGGCTAGGGCGGAGTGCCGCTAGACCAAGGAAGAAGGGTAGCTTGGTTAGGGCGGAGTGCCGCTAGACCAAGAAAAAGGGTGACTCGGTTAGGGCGGAGTGCCGCTAGACCAAGAAATAGGGTAGCTCGGCTAGGGCGGAGTGCCGCTAGACCAAGAAAAAGGGTAGCTTGGTTAGGGCAGAGTGCCGCTAGACCAAGGAAGAAGGGTAGCTTGGCTAGGGTGGAGTGCCGCTAAACCAAGAAATAGGGTAGCTCGGTTAGGGCGGAGTGCCGCTAAACCAAGGAAGAAGGGCAGCTTGGTTAGGGCGGAGTGCCGCTAGACCAAGGAAAAGGGTAGCTTGGTTAGGGCGGAGTGCCGCTAGACCAAGGGAGCAGGGTAGCTTGGTTAGGGCGGAGTGCCGCTAGACCAAGGAAAAGGGTAGCTCGGTTAGGGCAGAGTGCCGCTAGACCAAGAGATAGGGTAGCTCGATTAGGGCGGAGTGCCGCTAGACCAAGGAAATGGGTGACTTTTAGCCTGATTACTCGGGGAATATTGGTTGGGCGGCATGATACAGCTTTAGGTGTCTACCGTTGAGTGGTGAGAATTGGATTTCCCCTCGGTGGTTAACAACCATGTAGGCCCCTCCTTCGTAGACCCTATATATCACATAAGGACCTTCCCAATTAGGATTCAACTTCCCTTTTGGGTTGGACGCCATAACTTCTCTTTTCTTGACCATGACGAGGTCACCTTTCTTAAATTCTCGTCCTTTCACGAGTTTGTTGAATGCAGTGGCCATGCGGGCCTGGTACATCTGGATATTCTTCTGAGCTTGGAGGCGCTTCCCTTCCAATTCAGCCAATTCTTGTAATCTTCTTTCTGCATTGGTTTGTTCGCCACGGGCCAGGTCATATTGGACTGCCACCCTGAGTGACGGGACTTCCAGCTCCAGTGGAACTACTGCCTCTGAGCCGTATACCAGTGAGTATGGCGAGCACCCTGTAGGTGTCTTGAAGACAGTGCGGTATGCCCATAGAGCTTCATACATCTTTTCTTCCCAGTCCTTCTTATTAGAACTGACGACTTTAGCCAACAAGGTGCATAACGTTTTGTTGAAGGCTTCTGCCAATCCATTTGCCTGTGGATTGTAAGGAGTGGAAGTCCTCCACTCGATCTTATACTTCTCGGCGAGCCGATAGATCTTTTGATTTCTGAAATGACTTCCATTATCAGATATTATTCGGCTGGGGATCCCAAACCGGAAGATAATGTTCTGTTTGATGAATCTGGCAACCAGCTCACCAGTCACTTCTCGTAATGCTATAGCTTCCGCCCATCGAGAGAAGTAATCTGTTATTGCCAGTATGTACTTATGTCCGGCTGAGGAGGTCGGTAGTGGGCCGACTACATCGGTTCCCCATTGTGCAAACGGCCAGCTAGGGACTGTAGGGTGCAGAACGGCAGGTGGCCTTCTAGGCACAACAGCATGCTCCTGACATTTCTGACATGACTTCGCAAACTTGCAGCAATCTTCAAACATAGTGGGCCAATAGTAGCCCAGCTTCTTGATTTCTATCTTCATCTTAGGGCCAGCTTGGTGAGCACCTGCCGTCCCAGCATGTATTTCTTTCATTGCTTGCCAAGCTTCCTCAGTGGACAGGCAGCGGAGCAAAATCTTCTTGCGTGCATCTGCCATTATTCGGAACAGAGTTCCATTTCTGAATTCATAAGAATCTTTGATCCTTAGAAGTTTCATCTTTTCTTCTCTTTTCTGTGGCAGCTGTTGGTGTAAAAACCATTGTAGCAGGTGCTGTCTCCAATCAGATGCCTGTTCTGTACTGATCGTGGCGACTTCATTTTCTTCGGGGCAGCCTTCTAGCATGCTGGGGACTTGCCGCCGATTTATAACAACAATGTTCAGTGTCTCATCCGGTGGGACTGCTATTGAGCTGGCTAGCTTTGCCAATGCATCAGCCTGGGCATTATGTGCACGGCCCACATGCTTGAGCTCAATATGATAGAATTTCGCCATGAGGCGCACAGCTTTTTGGTGGTAGGGGTTCAACTCCGGCTTTCGCACTTCGAACTCACCTTGGATTTGCTTTATTATCAACATTGAATCCCCGAATACCTGAAGCATCTGGATGCCCATGTTGAGGCTGATGTGCAACCCGATTATCAGAGCTTCATACTCGGCTTCATTATTAGTGCAGGGCTTGTTTATAGAACAGGAAGTATGCACAACCTCCCCCTCTGGCGATCTTAGCACAATACCGGCTCCGGCCCGTATTCTGGTCTTTCCATCGGAGTCCGTCTCTGTTCTAGATGCTCCATCAAAGAATAGCTGCCACATAGTTGACTGAGCCTGGCAGGCTTCTAGTGTCTCATCATCGGGTAACTCAGTCCCCAACATATCATTCTCTGGCACAGGATGCTCTGCGAAGAAATCGGCCACGGCCTGTCCTTTTATTGCCCTCTGGGGTATATATGTGATATCGAATTCCATCAGAATTACTGCCCATTTGCCCAACCGGCCTTTCAGTACTGGCTGAGTCAATATGTATTTGAGCGGATCTGCTGCAGATATCAATCTGATTTCGTGTGACAGCATATAGTGCCGGAGCTTTTTAACGGCAAAGACTAGTGCCAAGCATGTCTTTTCTATATAGGTGTAGCTTTCTTCAGTTCTAATCAGCCTCCGACTCAGGTAGTATAGAGCCTGCTCTTTGCCTTCTTCATTTATCTGTGCTAGCATTGCCCCCAGGGAACAGTGTGTGGCTGCAATGTATAGTATCAGGGGCTTGCCCTTAATAGGTGCCCCCAGTACTGGAGGGGTCTTGAGATATTCTTTCAGCTTCTCAAAAGCTTCTTGACAGCCCTCGTCCCAGAGGAACGGTACATCTTTCATCATGAGTTTGTGAAAAGGGTGGCATCTCCCCGACAGATTTGATATGAATCGTCGGATGTAGGCCAAACGCCCTTGTAGAGATCTCAGCTCGTGGAGATTCCTTGGTGGAGGGAGCTCCTGGATAGCTTTAATCTTGGATGGGTCGATCTCAATGCCCCTATGACGGACAACGAACCCAAGGAATTTTCCACTGGACACGCCGAAGGCACATTTCATAGGATTCATCTTGAGTTCATATCTGCGCAGCCTCTGGAACACTATCCTCAGATCTTGCAGATGATCTTCTCTTCTGCTGGTTTTCACCACCAGGTCATCGATGTAGCACTCCACTTTCTTGAAGAGTAAATCATCAAAGATCTTTGTCATAGCTCTTTGATAAGTAGCGCCGGCATTCTTGAGGCCGAACGGCATCCTTTTGTAGTGAAATATCCCCTTCGGGGTGCGGAATGCAGTATGCACTCTGTCTTCTTCAGCAATCCAGATCTGGTTGTATCCGGACGACCCATCCATGAATGACAGGGCTTCATGGCCAGTGGTTGCATCGATCATTACTTCAGTGATTGGCACTGGGAAATCATCTTTCGGGCAAGCCTTATTCAGGTCCCTGAAATCTACACATATTCTGATCTGCCCATTTTTCTTCTTCACGGGCACTATATTGGCCAGCCATGTAGTATATTGGTTTTCTTCAACAAAGCCCACATCGATCAGCTTGTCGACTTCTTTGTTGATCTGATTTATCAGTTCGGGACGCATTCTCCTGGCAGGTTGCTTCACAGGGCTTGCCTCTGGGTTTATCGCCAATCGGTGCTGTGCCACATCAGAACTCAGTCCCGGCATCTCATCATATGTCCACGCGAAGCAGTCTCGGAATTCTTTCAGAAACTGAACATACTGTTCTTTGACAGCTGGCTCCAGCAATGCACTGAGGAACGTAGGCCTTGGCTCATCTGCTGACCCCAGATTCACTTCTATCAGCTCATCGACGGTGGCCTGGCCTCCGTCCTCAACTTCGGGTGGGGCTTCTTGCAAATCAATAAAGCCTCCCGGGATATAATCTTCTTCATTCTCATGATTTTCTGCTTCATCACACTGATCATCAGCAGATGCTGGTGCATCGTATAAGGCCAATATGGCCGGATTCTGTCCAGTCTGCCCCGAGGACGTGACTGGCTCAGCGGAAAACTTCGAAGTGGAGTCTTCCGTGCTTAGAGGCTCTTCTGATGTGGGCTCCCCTGAGAGGTCATCATTATGTAGAGCTCGGAACTCTTCTAGAATGCGCCCAAACTCCAGGCACTCTTGCAGCTCTCTGGCTACTTGGTCTTCATCCGGGGTTCCGGTGTCAAATTGTGCTTCGGCCTGGAACAGATCCTCTTTGCAGGACGGATTCTCCCAGCACCAACCCTTCTTGGTCTCATCAGACATCCTTGCCTCCGGCTGGTTGTCTTGGGCTTCATTGTCTGTTATGGATTGATACATAATCTCTTCATCTTCAAAGGGGTATTGATCATACCCTACTTCTGGGGAATCTTCATTCGGGTAGAAGGCTGAGATGACATCCACCTCGGCTTCGTAGTATTCTTGCAGGGTATAACCCAGTCCCGGGTGCTGTGTGACCTTCCTCAGCTCCTTGCTATCTCGAGGCGGATCCCATAACTCCTTGAATGCTTTCTTCTGAGCAGCAGGCTGTATCGATGGCATTTGCATCTTGGAGAACATTTGTGAAACCCGTTGGGTAGTATAATCCAGGCCCGTAATTGGTACCATCAGGTTTGCAGCTTCTTCAGGGGCCATGCAATCTTGATCATCTTCTTCGACTGCCTCCCCGGTGTAGAATATGATAGGGGGTTCGCCGAAGCGAGGGATTTCCATAGTCTTTAGGGGCAGCACTGTCTGGTATTCTGTGCTGGCTATGGGTTTGACTAGACCCTGAGGAACTTCCACCTGTGTGTATTTTTCTTTCATCTTTTCTTCAGTATCATCTGGGTGTATGCCAGGAGGAGTGATCCGAGCAAAATCACCAGCATAAGAGATGTGAGACACCCCGTGCTTTTTAATGTAACCCTTTGGCGGCGGCGGAGACCAATTTCTTGCTTTCGTCGCCGGCTTTTCTTGGCTGACCACAGTTTCTTTTCCTTTATCCCTTTGTGACACCTCGGTGTAATAGGATGCATCGAGCATATGGCACTCGAACACTTCGAAGGGATGTAGGTCTGCAAACACCCTTTCCTCTTTTCCTTCATGGCAATATTTTATGCATTGGTGTAGCGTGGATGGCACTATCTGATATTCGTGCAGCCACGGTCTTCCCAGCAGGGCCTTATATGTGGTGTTGGAGTCGATTACATAGAATCGTACCACTGTAGTGAGGTCGCCCAGTGTGAGATTGAAATCAGCCACCCCGAGAGGTGTTTCACATTTCTGGTTGAATCCTGCAATTTTCATGTCTCTGACCTTGGTGAGCTGTAGATCAAAGTAATATTTCTGATAGATGCGGTATGGGAGAATATTCACAGCAGCCCCTGGATCTATTAGTATTCTGCTTATCGGCTGACAGTTCAGGGAACCCCTCATATATAGCGGTCTATTATGGCCGGAATTTGGGATTAGCATATCATCCTCTGTGAATGTGACTGATGGCCCGGCATTCACCTCTGTCAAGAGTGCTTCACATTGTGCCGGGGACTGCAGGGCATCCACAATTGCTTGGCGAGCTTCTTCACTCAGAGAGAGAATTTCCCAGATGGAGAATCTGGTAGGGAGCTTCTTCAGCATTTTCATGACTCGACTGCCCACCCGGACGTTAGATAGTCTCATCTCCTCTGCCCATCGGGGTCTTGGAGGTTCATGTGGTGCCTGTGGCCTTGGCTGCCCAGTCCCAATTTTATCTTCTTCATCGGTCTCCCGGAAGGCCTCTTCTGTAGCGACTGCCCCTGGTTTTGCTAGAGGATTACCTTCTTCATCTTCTTCATGCTGTTTCTGCTTTCCAGCCGCTGTCTGCTGGCATTTATTGCTCTTATCTGGAGCAGTATGAGATGGTTGCTCGTCTTCTAAGCTGGACAAGAACTCCAGGAACGAAGGGGCTTCATCTGCCTTCTTTTTGTCCTGGTACAGACTCGCAGGGGGAGGAACCTGGACACCTCGTATCGCTGGTTCCGGGATTTGATAGGGTTGCTCCCCTTTGAACATGATATTATGGTTGGCTGGTGGTGGGCGCCCCCATCTTCTCCCAGAACGTGTTGCATGGGCCGAGGTAGAGGCTTCGGCATGGTTAGCTTCTAGCGGAGCATTGGATGCTTCCGGCTCATCATCCTCCCCGGGCAAGGAGAAGAGTACTGACAGAGTGTTACATTGTACTGTCGTGACCTTCTTTCCTTTCTTGGATTTGGGCCGTTTCTTCTTCTTTTGGGAATTTGACTTTGCTGGCTCCTGCCCCCAGAAGGGCTCATTTTCAGCTTTTTCTTGTTCTGCCTCTGGCTGTTCTTTGATTTTCGATTCTTCGAACTGTTCCCAGAGTATACAGTCTTTCATCAGCAGATGCTTGGGCTTCTTCTGCTCGTACTCATCGAGCTCATTAATATATTGCTGCAGACGCCTGGCTGCAGGGCTTACTTCTTTATGTGTAGGGAGGGGAGTTTGTCTCCTCCGGTTGTGAGTAGGGATCCGGATGACTGGTCCAGTCTCAGTTGTATGCCATATTGACTTTATCGGAGGCGGCTCAGGCCTTGGTGTAACACCTCGGACAACTGCTCCGCTGGTACTGGCTGCAGGAGTCTTCTTTCTGCTTTTTATGGGTATCATCTGCCATCCTTCCTGATCTTTCTGCGGGGTGAGGAAGCAAGCTTCATAGGTATGCTTGGTGCATTCTTCAACGGCCTCCTTGGGCAGCTGTTGGTAGACTGAGATCATATTGGCAGCCATTCTCCAGGGTGGAGGCTCATGCGGATGAGGCGGCTTTACCTGGTAATCTCCCAGCTGCAGCTCACCTTTCTTGACCATTCCTTCCATGATATCTTTGAAGACATAACAATCTTCAATTGCGTGCCCCAGCGCACGGTGAAATGGACAGAACAGCGGATCATCCTTCTTTGCTGCATCTGCTGGTCTTTTGGGTTCAGGCAATGTTACCTTATTGAACTTGTATGCCCAGTTGAACAGTGCGGCCGTCTTATCCTTTGGGAAGGAATATGCTTTTCTCATCTTGTCTCTCAGAGAGACTTTATCTTTTCTTTCTGCTGTATCTGCCAGCGGGGGAGCTTCATCTGCCCCTTTCTTCCCCTTCTGTTGCTCGAAGGTTCTGAAATCGACGGTGTTGGCCTCAGAGTGTGATGGCCGTCGTTCATTGGATTTTCCCTTCGGCATAGTGAGAACATTGGCGGTCGGACGCTTGGACAAGAACGTCTCGACCTCTGCCACTATATTGTTCAGTCGGTCGAATGTTCTGACATCTGCACCGATCATCTTTTCTAGCACCTCCCTCCTGAGGCTCTGCTTGCATATCTGCACCGCATCTTCCTGATGAGGAGGCCTTCGGCATCTCATGGCTAAATTCCTCCACCTTTTGATGTAGTCCAGTGCAGTCTCATCTTGTTTCTGCCTGGTTGCATATAGCTCTGCTATCGTGATTTCCCTTTCCGTGACATGAAATCTGTCGCGGAACTTTCTTTGCATATCAGGCCAATCAACCACTGACCCGGCTGGCAGGCTTGAGTACCATTCAAAGGCCAACCCAGTGAGGGATGAGCCAAAGAACTTGAGCAGATAAGCTTCATCGACTGCTAGGTCGCCCATGATTGTAGTGTAGTAGGCTATATGCTCCCTAGGGGAGCCTTGACCATTAAATTTCTCAAACTTCGGCGGCTTACTGACGCCTGGGGGTAGTTTCTTGGCAGCATACTGGGGAGGATAGGGTACCCTGTACACATCATAAGTACCCGCATCACCACCAGTCTTTTCTGACAGCTTCATTTCCACAATTCTTTCAATCATCTGCTTGTGGGCCACAGCTGGATCTATCTCTTCTGGGAAGAAGTGAGCTTGTTGCTGGCTGTGAGGAGTTGTCATCACAGTGGCGCGCAAGATGGGCGCGGTAGGCTGTGTCTGAGACACAGAGGGCTGAGCTGTTGTTTGCTGTGGAACAGGTTGACTTGGTGCTTTGCCCTTATCAGCTAGGAGAGGATTAGCCAGGATAGTTGTTTCTGTGGAGCTGGATGTCTGCCCCGTAGGTTCAGCTTGCTTCGAGACTGATGTAGCTTCTTGTCTCTCATTGAGCTGTCTTCGGAGAGCATTGATCTCCTGCTGGTATCTTCTGAACATCATCTGGATCATGGGATCCATGGTTGATGGGATTTGTATGTCTTCAGAAGTCCCTTCAGCATCATCGCCGAAGGGGTTGTCTCCATCTTCCGCTGTTACCACATTAACTGTCATAGTGGTAATCCTGCGAGCTTCATCATCAATTTTCATTTTATCCTTTGCGGCCTGGCCTCTTCTTGTGACAGGACCAGGTCTAGTTGCCAGCCTGAGCAATTCATCTGGCTGAGTTGGTAGTATATCTTGCCCCCTGGCCAGTCCAGCCATGTTGCAGGCGAAGATTTGCATCTTTCCTTTTCGCCCGTAGACCTTTCTTTTTATTTGGCTAGGATATCTGAGCCGGTCAAAGACCGATATTCTTTCTTTGTCTTCTTCCCCGTGCAGGTCTTCTTCATTATATCTGGCCCTGAGGCCTTCTTCATAGTCATTTGAATCGGAGGAGGAGGCTCCGATCATCATTTCTTGGAAGGTTTCTTCTTCTTCATCATCCCTGGTGCCCAAGGCACGGGATAGTCTTTGTTGACCTAGGGCAGAGCTCCCTAGGTAGTGGAAGTAGTCTTGGACTACTTGCTTTGTCTCTTCAGAGTCGTGCCTTTGCGGCTCAGGTTGGAACATCAGTCTTTCCTGGCTTCTTTGCTGATAGGCCAGTCTTGTTATCTGAGCATTCAAATGCTCGGCCTTGGAATATCTGAAGATGTCGGCCTGTCTGGCACAGGCCCTCGATCTTCTTGGGACGGCAACCATGGCTGGTTCACACATTCCCGCATCGTCATTCCGGCAGCAGTTGGCAGCAACATCATGGTTCTTTCTCTGCCATCTTCTGCCCCCGGCCCTGGGGTGGGTGACAGCAAGGTCTTCTTTCTTCTCAAGTCTCCTACCCCTCATCATGGGGCGAGCAACAGTCAGTTTTCTTTCCCTATCATTTCTTTCATCTCTCCTACCCCAGGCTCTGGGGTGAGCAGCAATAGCATTTCCTGTTTCTTTTCCCTCTCTTCTTTGGCTTCCCGCCCTGAAGCGGGCAACAGCATCATTGGTAGCCTTCTCCTCATCTTGAGCTGGAGCCCAGCTCTGCATCTTCTTCGGTCGCCAGACCTCTTTGTATTTTGCTGGCTTGGGCGCCAACGGCTTCCTCTCATCGGCCTCCCAGTTGGCATGCCTGGTGGCCAGAGTTTCGAATCTGTTGGTAGTGGGCACTTGCGGGACGATCACATCCGGCTTGACCGCCCTCGGGCAACCGTTCAGGTTCACTCGGACACCCCCGATCATCATTGTTTTTCCGGAGTTGGAAAGACGGCGTTCAACAGCAACATACCGGCTCCTCCGGTTAGTTCTCTTCCCCTTTTGAGTAGCAGCGGGGACCATGTCCCTTTTCTGGACGTGGTGGACATAGCAGGCGACGGCCGTGGGGGCCGTCTTCTCTGGCAAGCTATCCTTCTGGACAGCGGTCTTCATTGGGGCACTCGCAGCAGTGCCTTGCTCATTGTTATCGACCTTCAGAAGGTCGGTGTAGACGACGCCCAAGCAGTTGGGCAGCCCGACAGCTGGGGGAAACGAGCCGAACGCCAGTGGTACCGCCAAGTATCCCTCCTGGACATGCATGTCCACCGGTTGTTTGTCGAAGCAAACGGACATGATTCCAGCTGTCATTGTAGATTCCTGGAAATAAGGAAAGTACACAGAATCAGAAGTTTCAGGGGGGCCTGCCGGGCCTACTACTTTAGCGTAAAGATGAAGGGAGACTCGGTCCCACCGGGCGTGCCAGACTTGTGGACGCGTAATTTTTTTATCGTTTGTTTATTTTTTGTTTATTATTTATTAGTTTATTTATTTATTTATTGATTTATTGGCGTGCCAGTCACCGAAGTGACAATTTTATTGTGCGCTCGATCTGACATGGTCAGTCGATTGTGAGTGATCGTGTCGGGACCTGAAGTCCGTCATACCATGAACGTTATGACGTTAATTACGTCCTTCCAGGGAAGGACAACCCTTGATTAAACGCTAAAGTAGGAGGCCTCGAGAGGCAAACAGATATTCACATGCTTAATTTTAAACTTCCTACCAGGGCCAGGGAGGCGGGTAAGATAATAACATCAACCACAGAAACAGACTAGATCGTGTGATTGGCGGCTCAAAACAGTTATACTTGGTGGGAACAAGGAGATAGAAGATGTCCACCACGGAACGGCAGAGCCATGACCATGATATAGGTTTAAAGCTTCGATCGGTATTTCGACAGCCTTTCCTCTTAATCTGGGTTACGCCCAGGGGGGAAATAGGCTATCACCCACGGGATGCTGGGATGAAAGCCGAGAGATAGAGAGGCCGAACCTCCCAACCCGTATACATATGGGCTATAGGGCAATGTATGATTTTCCCTTTGGAACGCTAGCGGAATTCATGCAGTGGTAGAATCCCCCCGAGCAAAAGGGTTATTCGTAAATCCGTTGCAGTTAGGTGGAACGTAGGGGTTATGACTCCCCTTCAGTTTTATCCCCGGGACATATCGGGTGATCCACAGATATCCCTTTGTGGGTTCGTTTTGGGTGTTGGAATTCATTGGGCGGTAGATTGGGCTCTCGGCACACTCTGAATGGGCACAGGCTCTCGGCACGACCCAAAATGGGAGGGCCAGGGCTTCCGGCGCCAATAACAAGAAGGCCGGGGGTTCCCGGCGCCAAGACGAGAGGGCTTGGGTTCCCGACGCGACAAAGAAAAGCAAAAGGGGAGCTCTTCGGCGCAGGCTTCCCGGCGTGAGGAAGAAGTGCTAGAAGGGGGGTTCTCGGCGCAGCTAAGCCAAAGGGGAGGGGGCCTCCCGGCGCGGCCAAAGTGCCAGGTTCCCGGCGCGAAGGGCAGAAGGCTTCCCAGCGCGGAGGATGCAGAGAGGGCTCCCGGCGCGCAGGGAAGAAGGCCAAGGCGTATGGGCTCCCGGCGCGCGGGGATGAAAGGGGGAGGAGCTGTTCCTGGGGGTTCTCGGCGCCTGAAGAAGTGGCGCCGGGAGCTATTCACCCGGTTTACTGTAGGCTGAGCCGAGAGCTGTGAGGGCGCCGGGACCAGAACAGAGCTTACGGTACTCTGTTTTGGGTTTCATGATGATTAGGTTGAAGCAAACAGACCCTGAGGAGTCAAAATGGCTCAATTCACTGGACTTCGACCTGTTTTGGTATGGATTCCCAAGGAAGGCCGGGATAAGGAGCCTCTGTCACCACTGATAGATAAGGTCCCGGGGATGGGTTTCATGTCATCTCTGGCATCCTGGGAGAATTTTGACAGCATCTCCCATGGACTTAACATTTTGCCAGGGAATGATAGATGATCACCCACTGAATGTCGGGGTGAAAGCCAAAAATAGAGGGGTATGGAACCCCTGGCGCCTGTGTATGCTTGGAGCAATATCTTGATATCCCTTTTGAGACCGTAGAAGCTTATGCAGTGGCAGAGCTTCCTTGGTCTGAGGGTTTATAAAAGCCGATCGGGTTCGAGGAACCGCGTAGAAGAAGGGGAGTTGCTCCCAGTGGTTGTCATCCTTGAAATGCGTGTGACGACCCAAGGCATCCCTTGACAGAAGGTCGGATTGTGTTGAGCAGCTCACAAGGATATTTACAGGGTTTATCAATGGTAGCAAGGGTTTTACGGCTTGAGGTTTACAGATTGGCCAAGAGGAAGGCCTCTCGGCGTCAATGGCAAGGATGCCAAAGAGTTCCCGGCGCGGGCTTCCCGGTGCGCTAATAAGGTGGCCAAGGGGCTCTCAGCACGGGGTCCTCCCGGCGTGAAGACAAGTCGGCCCCGGCGCGATGGTGAGAAGTGGAATGGGTGGCTCCCGGCGCGCCCGGAAGATGGATCTCGGCGCAAGAAGGCTTGCACCGAGGGCTGTTCATCAGTTTCACTGTTGGCGGGGCCGAGAGTTATGAGGGCGCCGGGAGAAGAAACAGAGCTTACGATACTCTATTTTGGGTTTCATGTTGGTTTGGGCAGGAACTGACGGACTCTATGGGCTCTAAACTACTCAAGGCATCCACTCTGAGTTGGATTAGGCCTAAAATTCAAGGGAGTTTTAGGATTCGAGAGGCATCTGGGAGGCCGAAGTCTGAATGCCCCTGTCCATCGCCATCGTCACGCAGAGCTTGGGGACATGCTTGATATGGTCATTCGTCGCCCTGGGAACCAAGAGATGGCTGTCTCTGGCCCCAGAGGCGGCTTCGATGACATCAACGGAGGAAGCACATACACTTGGAACCCCGGAGTTTCTCAAGCTTCGATCATTGCACAGCACGGCTTCATCCCAGCAGCCAAGGAATAGTATGTTCCGGGCTCCGAGGTGAGCACTAATGGTGCTACGAAGCAGAGAAAAGAAATAGGCAAATCGGATCGTCATGCTACTGGTTTACAGATAACACAGGGAAGGGCAATAGGGCTTCAGAAGAAGCAAAAATCAGGCTCAAACTATAACCCATCGTACATATATATCCATTCGTTTGGCGATGCCCATCACGGAAGACACATGGTGAGAAAACCCATATGAAACACCATTCCAATACTCAAACCGATTACAGGGAGAGAGTGAGGGAAAGGGGAACAGACAGATGCCGAGATGTCTCGGCTACATTATATGAATCAAGATGAGACTTGAAACGATTACATGAAGCAGAAGAAAAGAGAAAACAAACATGGGGGAGGGCGGAGCATTGACTCCTCTCCCTCCCCCGGATGCCCACCTGGAGCTTCTTCCCTGGGGATGGGTCTCTTCTCTCTTTCTTTTTCAGCGGAGGAGGCTCTCTCTCTCTCTGGTCTCTTCTCTTTTTCTTCTTTTTTTTGATCGATGGTCTGGCTTCCGATCCTCCGATCCCCTTTTCTTTCAAAGGGGGTATGTTTATATAGGTCTCATCCTTCTGTGCTCTCGGTGGAGGGCAGTCGGTGTGGCCAGCTTGCTTGCCACAGCTCCCGGCGCGTCCAGCGGCCCTTCGTTGAGGTTCCCGACGCCATTCTCAGAAGCCCAATCGGCCGGCCCATTTGGTGCTTTTAGGCCTCACACTTGCCTTGGCTTCCTTAGTCATTTTGTATTGACTTTTATCAGAACCGAAAGAGGCCCCTTTAGTAGTGACACAGCTTTGTTGAGATCATCTCGAGGTTCCATCAGTGAACGAACTGGGGTTTAACCAGTATTGCCGTATGAATGACGACAAAACAGGGTATGTTTCATCGGCATTGTCATCCGAACGGTGACAAGACCGGACATCAGCTTTAGTCTGAAAAAGACTTCGGCCGGGTGTATAATCTGTGGAGAGGATTCTTCATTTGTCCTGACTTTGCAAAAGCCTTCGCAATCTTCATTTGTCGGCTCCGGCTTCTCATCAGGGTGTGCTTGGAGGTCTTATCAGTCGAATGACTGCTGCTTTATCAGTGCTGCCGTTTGATTGACGATGGCACCGGACATCAGCTCGGTTGGCGGAGACTTCAACCGGGTAAACGGCTGTCGAGCTTCATCAGTGGTCTTCCACTGTTGGTCTGATCTTCCTTTCAGTTATGCTTCCACCCCTGTTCATTTTCAAGGTGTCAACAGGCGGCGACTCCGAATCTGCAGTTTCTGACCGGTAGGACAGGCGCTCACATGCGTCAAAAATGGACGCGGTCTCCTGGAGGCTTCTGGATGCAGCGGTACACCGGATGTTTGGCGGAGGGTCCCATGTCGACCCTGGGAGCGGGCGGTTGCTGATTCTTCTCCGACGTATTTTTGTTGACTTTTATCGTTGACCCCTGTTTACAGGCCAACCTCGGATAGATCTGGGCAGTCCTGCGCACTCGGCGAGATCGGCCGCCACGACCAGTCTCGACGTCGGATCGAAGTGAGACCAGCGCCGTTGCGAAGAGGACTCGAAGAACTTCAACCTATGTGAAGTTTCAGGTCTGTCCAACGGTGTAACTGGAAATGACAGCTTCCGCAAACTGACTGAGTTCTTGGCCTGAAATACAGAACACACAAGGCAGAATAGAAGCTGCATGTTATGGGGGCTGGACCGAAGATCAGATGGAGGTTCTAGGGCTTGGAAATTTTTTTGGAGGTAGAGGGGAGAGTGGTGGTCACGCACATAGGTCTTTTGTAGAATTATGACCACGTTGTGGTGAGAAAATCAGTCTACCACCGGCTATCACACTGGTCTGCTCGCAGGCAGATTGTGGGGGTGAAGAACAACGGACTGGGAAGGGGCCTAAACAAGTGCTGATCTGGGTCAAAATTGAACTGAGAATGGCCTATGATGGGGGGAACCTACTCTCAAGGTTTGTCACGATCCAACGGTCGGATCTCCTGTACTAGCCCGAACACCGAGCTGTTGTCTAAGAACTCGAATTGCAGGCAACAAAGAGAGTGGGACTACGGTGGCTTGATGCGGCAGGGACGGCAGTGAACGTTGGCATCAGCAAGAGGACGAGTAAGGAGGGAGATACGCGAGGGATCTTAGGGTTTAGCCCCAGGTCTGAAAAGAGGAGAGGGAGGAAGAAGGAGGAGGAAGATGAACTAGAAAGGGGGAGAGAGAGGGGATGCACCCATGGCCATATTCTCCATAATAATTCTTCATTAGTTCTTACACAAAAATACAAGAGACCTTAAATACTCAAACCTAGATCTAGACCAAAGACATCCACTAACATTGATCAAGGGTAGGTGGGGGACAAGCATGGGGGGACAAGGAGGGGACACCCCCTTTAAGGGTAGGTGGGGGTCAAGCATGGGGGAGAAGAGGAGGGGCATCCTCTACCTTTGTCTCCTTGCTCCAATGGTCCAACTCTTCTAGAAGCCCATCTTGGGCCTTGCACCAGACTTTTAGACCAACATGTGTAGAGGCCCAATTGGGATCCTAATAGTCTTGAGGCCCAATTTAGAAATTTGACCCTTACATGAAGTGTAAGCCCACATTACAATCTTGACCAAACTAGAAGCTAAAATACAAAATACACACTAATACACTCACAATAAGCAAATACATGCTAATACACTCACAATAAACATAGAAAAGTATCAACACTCAGGTAGGGACTCCATACTGTCGCCCAGCCACAAGGATGTCGGTGTCGCTCGAGTCGTGCTACGTGTATGGTATCGGCGACTGGCTCTGGTGTCCCCCACCACAAAACCCTCCCCTGACCCCTAACCCCCTAAACCTCTAACCCCTAATCCATTAAACCCCTAAATGCCAAACCTAAAACCCCCCAAAACCCTTAACCCTAAGACTCTAAACCCATATCTAAACCCCAAACACAAACCCTAAACCTAAACCACCAACCCCCAAACCCAAACCCAAACTCCCAAACCTAAACCCTAAACAACGATAAATGCTAAACCATCCTCTAACCCCTAAACCCCTAAACCTCAAATGCCAAATCCCAAACCCCCTAAAACCCTGAAACCCTAAACTCTAAACCCCAAACCCAACCACCAACCCCCAAACCCAAACTGTGAACCCTAAACAACCTCAAACCCTAAACTTGAACCTTAAACAACCCCAAACTGTAAAACTAAAATCCTAAACCCTAAACCATCCCATAAACCTTAACTCGTAAACCCCAAACCCCAAACCCAAAACCTTAAACCAAACCCCTAAAACCATTAAAACACTAAACCTTAAAACCCTTAAAACCCCAAAACCAAAATCCTAAAACCATTGAAACACATTAAAACCCCCAAACCCGAAACCCTAAACCCTCCCCTAACCCATGAACTCCAAACCCACCCGAAACCCTAAAACCCTAAACCCTAAACTCTAAACCCCAAACGTAAACCATAAACCCAAATCACCAACCCCAAACCAACCCAACACAAAACCCCACAAAACAAAACCACACCACCACACAACCCCACACCAAACACCCCCCACAAAACACCCCAAACCCACAAACCCCCCAACACCCAACAAACACCAACACCCAAACCCCCACACACAAAACCAACACAACCAACAAACCACCAACCCCCCACACCCAACACCAAACCCTAAACCACAAAATCCTAAAGCTTAGAGAAACCCTAAAACCCCAAAACTCTAAACCCTAAACCAAAACCCCAAACCCTAAACTCTAAACCCCAAATCTAAATCCAAACCCTAACCACCACACCCTAAATCCAAACCCTAAACCTGACCATAAACAACCTTAACCTAACCCTAATACCATAAAACCGTAAACCTTAAACCCTAAACCATCCCCTAACCCCTAAACCCAAAATGCCAAACGCCAAACCCCAACTCCAAAACCCCCTAAACTCTAAAACCTTAAATTGTAAACCCCAAACCTAAACCTCAAACCCAAACCACCAACCCCCAAAGCCAAACCCTAAACCCTAACATGTGAACCCTAAATAATCCCAACCTAATACCATAAAACCCTAAAACCCATACCCTAAACCATCCCCTAACCCTTAACCACAAAACCCCAAACCCTCGAAAACCCCCCAAACCCTAAAAACCCTTAAACCCTCCCCTAACCCCTAACCCCAGTAAACCTCTAACCCTAATCCGCTAAACCTTAAACCTTAAACCCCAAATCCCAACCCAACCCTAAACCTAAACCACCTAACCCCCACACCCAAACCACCCAAACCCTAAACCACAAATCCTAAAGCTTAGAGAAACCCTAAAACCAAAAACTCTAAACCCTAAACCAAAACCCAAACCCTAAACTCTAAACCCCCAAATCTAAATCCCAAACCCTAAACCACCAACCCTAAATCCCAAACCCTAACCCTTGACCATAAACAACCTTAAACCTAAACCCTAATACCTTAAAACCTTAAACCCTAAACCATCCCCTAACCCTAAAACCCCAAAATGCCAAACGCCAAACCCCAAACTCCCAAAACCCCTAAACTCTAAAACCTTAAAATTGTAAACCCCAAACTAAACCTCAAACCCAAACCACCAACCCCCAAAGCCAAACCCTAAACCCTAACATGTGAACCCTAAATAATCCCAGACCTAAAACCCTAAACCTAAAACCCCATACCCTAAACCACCCCTAACCCTTAACCACAAAACCCCAAACCCTCGAAAACCGCCCAAACCCTAAAACCTTAACCCACGCTAACCCCTAACCCCAGTAAACCTCTAACCCCTAATCTGCTAAACCCCAAACCCCCCAAAACCCCTAAACATAAGACCCTAAATCCTAAACTCTAAACCCCAAATGTAAACCCCAAACTCCAAAACCCAAAGCCTAACCCCCAAACCCTAAACCCCAAACCATAAACCTTTAAAACCCCAAACCCTAAACCCTAAACCCCAAAACCATCCCCTTGCCCCTAAACACCTAAACTCCAAACCCCAAACCCCCAAAAGTACTAAACCCTAAACTCTAAACCCCAAACGCATACCACCAACCCTAAACCTCGAAACCCCCCAAACTCTAAACCCTAAATCCTAAACCCCCCAACCCTAAATCCTAAACCATCCCCCACACCCAAACCAAAATACACACCCCCCAAACCCACACAACCACCACAACACACACTACCAAACCCCAAAACCCAAACAACAAACCCCAAACACCCCCAACCACCCCCAACACACCAAACACCCAAACCCACAAACCCAACCCTAAATCCTAAACCGTAAAACCTTAAATCCCCAAACCCACTCCTACCCCCTAACCGCTCTAAACCCCTAACCCCTAATATGCTAAACCACTAAACCCACCCCCAAACCGCAAATGTCAAAACACCAAATCCCAAACCCACCAAACCCCCTAAACCCAAAACCCTAAAAACTAAATCATATCTAAACCCCAAACACAAACCCTAAACCTAACCACCAATCCCCAAACCTAAACCCTAACTCCCAACCCTAAACCCTAAACCCATATCAAAAACACCCCACAAACCCTAAACCATCCTATAACCCCTAACCCTTAAACCCTAAACCCCAAATGCCCAACCACACCACACACCCACAACCACCACCCACACCCAACACCAACACCCCAACCCCACCAACCCCCAAACCCAAACCGTGAACCCTAAACAACCTCAACCCTAAACCTGAACCTTAAACAACCCCAAACGTAAAACCCTAAAATCCTAAACCCTAAACCATCCCATAAAACCTTAACCCGTAAACACCAAACCCCCAAACCCAAAAAGCCAAACCATAAACCCCCAAAACCCTAAACATTAAACCAAAATCCCTAAAACCCTTCAAACACTAAACCTTAAAACCATAAAACCCCAAAACCCTAAAACCCTCCCCTAACCCCTGAACCCCAACCCCCCTAAACCTAAAACTAACCCTAAACCCTAAACTCTAAACCCCAAACGTATACCATAAACCCAAACACCAACCCCCAAACCAAAAGCCTAACCCCAAAACCCGAAAACCCTAAAACCTTAAAACCCTAAACCATCCCCAACCCGTAACCCCAAACGCCAACCACAAAGCCCCCAACACCCGTAAACATTAATACCCTAAACCCTAAACTCTAAACCCCAAATCCCAACCCCAACCCCCAAACCCAAACCACCAACCCCCAAACCAAACCATAACCCCGAAACCAACCCAAACCCTAAACCATAAATCCTAAACCTTAGAGAAACCCTAAAACCCAAAACCCAAACTCTAAACCCTAACTAAAACCCCAAACCCTAAACTCTAAACCCCAAATCTAAATCCAAACCCTAAACCACCAACCCTTAATCATAAACCATAAACCCTTGACCATAAACAACCCTAAACCCTAAACCCTAATACCCAAAACCTTAAACCCTAAACCATCCCCTAAACCCTAAACCCAAAATGCCAAATGCCAAAACCCCAAACTCCCAAAACCCCCTAAACCCTAAAACCTTAAACTCTAAACCCCAAACCTAAACATCAAACCCAAACCACCAACCCCCAAATCCAAACCCTAAACCGTAACATGTGAACCCTAAATAATCCCAACCCTAAACACTAAACCCTAAAACCCTAAAACCCCATACCCTAAACCATCCCAACCCTTAACCCCCCAAACCCCCAAACCCACCCACAAACCCCCCCAACCCAAAACCCAAAACCCTAAAATCCTAAACCCTGAACCTCAAACCAACACAAAACCCTAAACAACCCCAAACCCCAAAACCCTAAGGGGGATTTGATAACCGGGTAAGGGGTGTCTTAATCGACCCTTCAGGGTCGATTAAGGCAACCGGGGTCGGGTAAGGTTTGTTTGATGTGAGGGCCAGCCGAGGTGGGGATCCACCGTTAGCCGTTGTTGGCAACCGACCGACCACCCGTTGTCAAAGACGCCCTAAATGATCCCCTAACCCCTAACCCCAAACCCAAACCACCAACCCCCAAACCCCCCAAACCCTAACCCCCAATCCAAAAACCCTACACAACCCAAACCTCAAACCCTAATCCATCCCCTAACTTTTAACCCCTAAACTGCTAAACCTCAAACCCCAAATGCCAAACCCCGAACACCAAAAAAAACCCTAAACCCTAAACCATGAACCTTAAACAACCCCAAACCCCATGCTCTAAACCCTAAACCCGAAACCTTCCCCTAACTGTTAACCCCTAAACCCCAAACCACACCCCAAACCCCAAAAAATCCAAAAACTCTAAAACCCTAAACCCCAAATCCCAATCCCTAACACAAACCCAAAATCCTAAACCCTCCCCCTAACCCCTAACCGCCCTAAAACCTCTAACCCCTAATCCGTTAAACCCCTAAATCCCCAAACCCAAACCCCCCCAAACCCCTAAACCCTAAGACTCTAAACCCCAAACCCAAACGACCAACCACCAAACCTCCCAAACCCTAAACCCCAAAGGCCACTTTGACATCCGGACAAAAAAGCGGGATACACAACCGATGAGGGAGAAAATGGTGGGCCCCACCACTTCTCCTAACACCCAAATGACCTTAACTGGGGTGGGGTGGCGTATTCGCGCTCACACCCCCTAAATACGCCACCCACCCAGATGTCAAAGTAGGGCCAAAAACCCTAAAATATCCCCCCACTCCTAACCCATAAACCTTTAAAATCCAAACCCCAAAGGCCCAAACCCCAAACCCCCCAAAACCCTAAACCCTAAACTCTAAACCCCAATCCCAAACCATTAACCCCGAAACCCTAACCCCCCAAAACCCTAAATCTAAACCCTAAAACCTAAACCTAATCCCTAAACCATCACCTACCCATTAACAAACCCATAAACCCCAAACCCCAATCGCAAACGCCAAACGCCAGACCCCAAACCCCAAAAACCACCAAAACACTAAATAAACCCTAAACCCAAAACCCAAATCCTTAACCCTAAACTCTAAAACCGTAAAACCCAAATCCCAAATCCAAACCCTAAACCCTAAAATCCTAAACCCTCCCCTAATTCCTAACCCCCCTAAACCCCAAACTCCTATTCCGTTAAACCCCAAATCCCCAAACCCCAAATTGCAAACCCTAAACCCTAAACCCTAAGCCCCAAACATAAACCCCAAACCCCTCAAAACCCTAAACCCTAACTCTAAACCCCAAACCCAAACCCTAAAACCTAAACCACCAACCCTAAAACCCAAACCTTGACCCCCAAACCCTAAACCGCAAACCTTAACCCTAAACCCAAAGCCCTAAAACCATAACCCTAAATCATCCCCCTAACCCCTAAACCCCCAAACCCCAAACGTCAAACGCCAAATCCCAAACCCTGACCCCCAAACCCTAAACGGCAAACCTAAACCCTAAACCCTAAAGCCCTAAACCATAAACCCTAAACCATCCCCTAACCCCTAAACTCCCAAACCCCAAACGCCAAATCCCAAACCCCCCAAACACCTCTAAACCGTAAAATCATAAACTCTAAATGCTAAACCTAAACCCCAAACCCAAACCACCAACCCCAAACCCAAACATCAAACCCCTAAAGCCCCTAAACCCCAAACGCCAAACCCCCCAAAACCCTTAAAATCCTAAACGCTAAAAAATAAACCCTGAACCCTAAATCTTAAAACCCCAAACCCTAAACCGTAAAACCCTTAAAACTCTAAAAACCCTCCCCTAACCCCTAACCCCCGTAAACATCTAACCATAATCCGCTAAACCCAAACCCCCCAAACCCCAAAATAATAAGACCCTAAATCCTAAACTCTAAACTCCAAATGTAAACCCCAAACTCCAAAACCCAAAGCCTAACCCTAAACCCCAAACCCTAAACGCTAAACAACCCCAAACCCTAAAACCCTAAACCCTAAACCATCCCCTTGCCCCTAAAGCCCCTAAACCCTAAAACCCTAAAACCCCCAAAGCACTAAAACCCCAAACGCAAACCACCAACCCTAACCTCGAAACCCCCCAAACTTTAAACCCTAAATCCTAAACCCCAAATAGTGAACCCTACACAACCAAACCCCAAACCCTAAACCATCCCCTAACCCATAACCCCTAAACCCCAAACCCGAAACGCCAAACAACCAAATCCCAAACTGCAAACCCCAAACCCCCAAAACCCTAAACCCTGACCAAAACACCAACCCCAAACCCTCAATCCTAAACCGTAAAATCTTAAATCCCTAAACCTACATTAAGCTCACAATGGGGGGAGACGGCTCCAAGGCTCATTGGGTATCACAGCTGGGTCCCTATAAGCGACTAGATCCAGACGTTAAAAGTGGAGCTATTCCCGTAATCCTCTGGCAGGTCCACAACTTATGCATTAGATCCGACTCGCCTTAACCACTCGAAAGGGACCAGCAGCGCGAGCGTGCAACTTCTTCACGCTCCCAAGGGAAAACGTTCAGGTCTGACCCTGATCTTGACATAATCGCACTCTTGGAACTCACGACGTGCCTGTGGCATCAGCCAACTCCTTGTATTGTGCGTTGCTGGGCTCAAAGTGATGATGATGATGTAGACTCCAAGATAGCTGTGTGGACTCATACCTACGCGAATGTAGGGGTGGTCCCGGACATCCAACATGGACCTAAGCTGTCTATGACGCCTACCTAACTGGACAACATCAGGAGAACCTAGACATCAGAGTTGTACCTATCATGCACAAGTGTCTGACTAAATATGGTAGACTTTAAGGGACCAGTAATGTCCAAACTCACTCATTACATAACTCCTATAGATGGGGGAAGTGATGAAGCATAAGAAGAGAGACCGAGTTCTTTCCTTCTAAGCTCTAGGGTGTGGATGCATGTAGGGTGAGATGTTGATGGGCACGTGTCGAAGGGGTAATGATATGGACCTCTTGACAACGAGAAGTGAAGAATATGGTCGAGAGGCTCACTAGGGAGGGGATCAAAAGGGTCAAAGAAATGAAGCCTCCTCTGGCCGGTCCCTTCACTATACTGCCCATGTCTGACATTCGACATGCTGCGGAGGGTCACCTTCAGGCACACTGATGGATGGGACAAGGGCTCGTGTGGAAGGAAGGTTCCTCTCTCAGGATAGTAGCACCATAAAAAGGGAGAGAGTCAAACTCCTCGGATATGGGAAAGAGCAGGAGGACCTCAGAGTAATATGACCGATGGTGTACGCCGAGGTGAAACGGACCCCAAGGCAGGGTGTGTGAAGCTGTGACTATAGGGTTTGTCAGACCCTAAGGCCAACATATATGTCAAACCTCCCATTGGCAATCTAAACTCCTAAGAAAGTCCTCACATTTTCCACAAAGCAAGGACTGGAAAGTGGTGTGAAAGGAGTCAAAGGGTACTACGAAATGCTGAGTCCATGGAGGGTAGCAAGGCAGTCTAGGACCAAGCCTATCTTGAGCCAACTAAGTAGTGTCTCATTTATGTATAGCTTCCCCGTTAGAGGTAACAGGTAGCTCTAGCTGAGGTGGGTGGGACCGTGGGGTAGGAGCGTCCTGCCACGGAGATCATTGTTTGTGGGACATGGTGGTCCTGCCTCGTGGCCTCATGTGAGATGTAGATGCTCGCCGAAGGGCAGCATCAAACCATGACTCGAACGGCTCGACCTCTAGAGAGACCATATAAGATTGTTCCAGAGTGGCCGCGATCGCGGCAAAGACATTCAAACTGGTAGTGAAGCCACAGACCTCTCCGGACAGAAATCCGCCGTGGTGCTCTCCTTCTCGACCCACATCTTGACCGGTACACTTCGAAGTTCCCTAATGTGCTCGGACACGGACTGGTTACCTTGGCGGGTCTGAATGTAGGGTTGCCATAGTTGCGAAGAGATGGGAATTGATTCCCTATAGTGTGGGAATGCATGGAACACTTTTTTTCTTTTCTTTTATGCAAAACTAATGCAAGCACCTAGACATTCCACATTGTAAAGTTGGAAATGCAGACTCGACACAAACCTAGACTTAACCCAATTTCCAGTACGTGGCGGAGCTATAATCCGAAGATCCAACTCAACACGGGGCTACTTTCCCGATAGGTGTAACCTAACCTTCCAGTAACGTCTTTTGATATACTGGTTATCGGGGTGAAATGCGACCCAAAAAACACTTTATTTGTTTTTCTTTGTTTTTAAAATAATGATGACCTAGACTCGACTAGACCATGCAAACTTATGCAAGGACTACCCTAACTCAAACTGGGCTCTAATACCAATTTGATGCGGGACGACTACGAGACTCGACACGGACGGGTTGCGACCTTGACTCTAAGATTGACGCGGCTAGCAAGACGACGCACCAGCAACGACACTATAACACGGCACCAAACGAGCTCCAGAAGAGGCGATATGCCCCAAACAAGGAGCGCTAACTCACGGTCATCCACATCGAGGGAAGCACGATGAACTGCACGGTAGAGTACCGGCTTTGAGTCTCGGGTGATCGGCTCGCTCTCGCGCTCAGAACGAGTCGCGTGACTGGTCTCGCACTCACAACTCACAACGGTGATAATATCGCGAGCTAGCTAAGAAAGTAACCTACACACAATCAGTGGCATTAAGAGTGTATACTAACTAAGCAATGACAAAAGGGGGAGGCGGGTGTACCTCCACGCTCGAGGCGTGGGGAAGAACCCCGGCCAAGATCCGTGACTCCCGTAAAAAATTGATTATTAATTACAAAGTGTTTTCAATAGCCCACCCACGCAGGGAGGTAATAGGCACACGTGTGGTTCGGAGTACCAATCTCGGGTTGACGGTCAACAAGGCGGCGGTGGGGGGCGACTACGAATCTACAGTTTCCGACCGGTAGGACAGCGCGCACGGGCGTCCAAAGGGACGCGGGTCTCTTGGAGGCTTCTTGATGCGCGTTTCATCGGACGTTGGCGGAGGGTCCCAGGTCGACCCCTGGAGCGGCGGTTGCTGATTATTCTCACGACGTATTTTTGTTGACCTTTTATCGTTGACCCCTGTTTGCAGGCCAACCTCGGGACAGATCTAGGCAGTCCTGCGCACCATCCGATGAGATCGGCCGCCACGACCAGTCCTAACGTTGGATCGAAGCGAGACCAGTGCCGTTGCGAAGAGGACTTGAAGAACTTTGACCTATGGGAGTTTTCAGATCTGTCCGACGGTGGAACTATAAATGACGCTTCTGCAAACTGACTGAGTTCTTTGCCCGAAATACAAGCACACAGGGCAGAATAGAAGCTGCATGTTTATGGGGCTGGACCGAAGATCAGATGGAATTTCTAGGGCTTGGGGATTTTTTGTGGAGGTAAGGGGAGAGTGGTGGTCACGCACATAGGTCTTTTGTAGAATTCTGACCACGATTATGGGTGAGAAAATCCGTCTACCACCGCTATCACACTGGTCCCTGCTCGCAGGCGATTGTGGGGTGAAGAACAGCGGACTGGGAAGTGGCCTAAACAAGTGCTGATCTGGGTGAAAATTAAACTGAGATGGCCTATGATGGGGGAACCTACCCTCAAAGGTTGTCATGGGTCCAACGGTCGGATCTCCTTACTGCCCGAACACCGAGCTGCTGTCTAAGAACTCCGAATTGCAGGCAGCATAGAGAGTGGAGACTATACGGTGGCTGATGGCGGCACGACCACGGTGGAGGCAGCGGTGAACGTGGCAGCAGCAAGAGGAGGAGAGGAGGGAGATACAGCAGGGATCTTAGGGTTTCAGCCATAGATATGAAAGAGATGAGAGGAGGAAAAGGAGGAGGAAGATGAACTGAAAGGGAGAGAGGGATGCACCCATGCCATATTCTCCATAATAATTCTTCATAGTTCTTCCACAAAAATACAAGAGACCTTAATTACTCAACCCTAGATCAAGATCAAAGGACATCCACTAACATTGGTCAAGGGTAGGTGGGGACAAGCATGAGGACAAGGAGGGGGCATCCTCTACCTTTGTCTCCTTGGTCCAATGGTCCAAGTCTTCTAGAAGCCCATCTTGGGCATTAGACCAGACTTTTAGACCAACATGTGTAGAGGCCCAATGGGCTCCTAAGGTCTTTAGGCCCAATTTAGAAATTGACCCCTTACATG
>JAHNEJ010003141.1:0-14867 GCA_022559845.1 Amorphophallus konjac | reverse complement strand
CGCTCGCCTCCTCAGCCCGAGCCACCGCGTACGCCAGCTGCTCCTGGAGGGCAGAAACCTCCGGAGGAGGGCCCCGCGAACTGGAACCCGCTCCACCAGCCATCGCGGCTGCCGCTGTCTGGTGGGCCCGCTGAAACACGGGGCAAACGTCAGTCAAAGGCTAAGCATCAAAAATCCAGGTCACAAAAAATGCATTGCATAAACTCACCAGGATCTCCAACTCCTGTCGGATGGCCACCAACTGTCGCCTGGCGTCCGCCAACTGGGCCCGCAGGTCGGCAATCATGGTATCACGAGCATCCTGCATTACACATAAGTTAGTATCCCATGCATATACATATAGAAAGGTGGAGCAGTTTCATTTCACTTACCCCTGCCATACCACCCAAGGAGAGGCGGTCCCCGTACGTAGCTCGGTACCGTCTCATGTAGTCTGTGCTGTCCTGTACGTGGGACACTACTAGGGCCCCGCCCTGCTGCCAGTCCTGGTACTGTGCTGGGAAGCGCGTGCGCCAGTCCACGATCTTCGCCTTCCCCTTGGTCTTCCGCCCAATGCGGGCCGGCGCATCTACGTCTACCCACTCCTGGGCCAGCCCCAACGTCCTCATGACCAGTCTAAGCCGCAGCGGCTCAATCTCGTTCAGGCAATGGACCCACACGTCCCGCCTGAAGCGAGGAAGACCCGCTACAACCCAGGGCTGGCCAGCATCGCCCATGCCCAAGTAGGGCCTCCACACCACCTGCATCACCATACATACATCATGTTAGTTACCATTCAGTCACATGCATAAACACAAAAAAATCATGCGCATCATACCATGGCCTCGGGATACTCGCTCAGCTCTCGACGAAGTGACGCCAGCTGGTAGCCGTGGGGTGCTGCAACCACGACCGGCCTCCACTGCCGCGCCAGAGGCACGGCCCTCCTGTTCCCATGCCTAGCCCTCCCCATCGGGAAATAGTAATAGCTCCACACCTGCATCCATCATACATCATTAGTACAATAATTGCATATTTAACTGTGAGAATGCATAAATAAAATGTTTACCTGGAGGAAAGGTGCGAAGCCGCTGACTGTCGTCTCCTTCTCCGAAGTCTGGGAGAGATCGGCAATCAGATGGGCAAGCAGAGCCGCTCCCCACGCATAGTGCCCCACTCTGTCCAGATCCGCCAAGAGCCCGAGGAAACGGCAGTGGATGCCATCCCCCTTCGTCCCCAGCAGAAGGCGGCCCAGGAAGAAGAAAAGAAACCTCCGAAGGTCTAGATCCACCAGCTCCCTCTCGCTCGGATCCTGGGTGAAAGCTGCACGAGCATCCCCCTCCAGTCGAGCCAAGAACTCCGCTCCAGTCTCGCTAACCCGCTGGCGCGGGTCGACGAATCCGAGCGCCTCCATGATCTCCACTCGGCCGACTACCCTGCTGTCTCTATCAGTCACGCTCGTCTCTAACCACAGCAGGTCCAGGGCACTCTCTCGGTAGTCGGGGTAGGTGACCCCGCTGACTGCCTCTCCGTCAACTCGTAGCCCGGTGATCCGAGCCACGTCCTCCAGTGACGGCACCATGTGCCCCCAGGGCATCAGAAACGCCCGGCTCGGTGCGTGCCACCGCTCCCTCAGTGCCTGGATAAGAGGAAGGTCGAGCCGGAAGGGCTCGATCCTAAGGAAAGCTCCAAAGCCCATGGCGTCCACACGCGCCCTCTGGAAATCCGGCAGCCCACGGTATGCTGCCACCACCAAGGACCAGCTGATCCGGCCCTTCATCACGCCCTGCAAACCACAAAACCAACAAAGAACACATCAGCATCATGAACAGTAATCAACAATAACACTGTATATACTATTTTATTTTATTTAAAAAAAAATACATATATATATTTTTGGAGGCGTCCAGACCCCTGGACGCCTCCTTCCTATTTTCTTTTTTCCTTTTTCCAAAAAAAAAATCAAAAAACAAAAATAAAAAAAAATATATAATATATATATAATTATGGAGGCGTCCTAGGTCTTGGACGCCTCCTTATTTTTAAATTTATTTTATTATTTACGAAAATTAATTAATAAATAAAAAAAGAAAAAGAAAACATGGAGGCGTCCAGGTCCCTGGACGCCTCCTTCTCTCACTACCCGCCTCTCTCTCACAGCCTCTCGCACACCCGTTTTAGCCTATTGAACCACCGAGTGAGGATTCCGAGGTACTTACCGGGTCGTGATCGTCCTCTCCCGCGTCACCAGCATCCGCAGCAGCCTCCGCGGCCAGGAGAGGCACCTCCATCCCCTCCTCCGCAGCAATCTCCTCTGCTGCAGCCTCCTCGGCATCATCCCTCAACCTCCTCGCACGACGAGCCAGTCGTTTTCGCTTCCCTGGAACCTGGCTCGATCCTCCTCGCTCCATGGGGACTAAGAATAGGTCGTCTGGGTGACTGGGTCGTCAGATTGAACAGTAAATGAGCAAAAGGGGGGGGGGGGCAACCCTTAAATAGGAATTAGCTTCTTTGGGGCGTCCAGGCGCCTGGACGCCCCCTTAATTTTTATTTATTTCAAAATTCAAAAAATTTTGGGGCGTCCAGGCGCCTGGACGCCCCCAAAACAAAAAAATCAAACAAAATAAAAAAATAAAAGTTGGGGCGTCCAGGACCCTGGACGCCCCCAAAACAAAAAATAAAATAAAAATAAAATAAAAATTAGGGGCGTCCAGGCCCCTGGACGCCCCCATAATAAAAAATTTTCAAACAAAAAAAATATAATATATTTATATAAGAATATGTATATAATCCAAACAAAATAAAAAATATATATATACAAAGAAAAAGGAAAACCATAAAAAAGATAATAATTAAGGGGACGGGGTTCCGAAACATCCATGCCAGATTTTATTCCATCAGAAAAAACAGAGTGAACTACATCAGGGGCTTAGGCGCTTTAGGCCTTAACTTCCCCAGTTCGGTTACATAAGCCCTCCACGGCTCGTATTCCTCCACCACGTGCGCTAAGGCCTTTCCCGCAACACTTGTCTTCCAGGGAGCTTTAATGGCCTTCGCTTCCTTCGCGTCCGCTTCAGTGCCCAACTCCCTTTTCTTCAAAGGAACAATGTCAGTCGGTGGCGGGAACGAATGGCGTGGGATGCCAATCTGGAGGCAGCACCGATGCGCGTTGTAAAGAACAAACTCGGTCGCGCCGATCAGTTGAAGATCAACTTCGGGAGAAGGCCTCATGAGGAGATCAAGCGAAAGCAAACATGTCGGTGCGCAAGTGAAGAAGCCTTGTGTCACGGTGCGGAAGTGAGACCGCCAGTCTTCACGTTTCTTCAGCCACGGAACGCGGTTCACTACAGTACCACCAAAGCCTAACACGTCGGCTATATGGTGAAGCGGGCTTTGTTGGAAGAGCTTCGAAGCGGTTGGCATTCCCTCGCGGTGGTCGAATTTGAAATGCAAATCCAGCCAGCAATTTAAGACAAGTGCACAACCAAATGGAGGCTTACCCAGGCTCGAGGCAGTAAGACCGCTGTAAAGATAGGCGAGGACGGCGGGTCCCACCCTCTTTCCACGCCAGATCCCGCAGATAGCACCCAGTTGGTCTTCCTCCACCATGTTGTCGGTATAAGGGAACAAGAGAGCACCCGCCAGACAAATGGTGAACCCCTTCATGATTCCCTCCAAATAGTCATCGTCTGGTGACCCTCTCAGGACGTTCATGACCCACTCCGCAAGCTTTTGGAGATCGATCCCCTTCTGAGTACGGACCTTTCTAGCTGCGTCGGGCGGCATGAAGCTTCCAAGGACGCTTTCAGAAGTACCCCGTGTCAGCATCCGCATAGCCTTCACCTTCCCGTCGCTCTTGAATTTCTTCAAACCAAGCAGAAGTTCCACCTCCTCGAGGAGGATGGTCACCTCGAAGGTCGGGAAGACAAAAGTGTGGGTCTGGGGATGCCAGACCTCCACTAGCGCGCCCATAGCCGCCCAGTCCATACGAATCTTCTCGTAATGCTTGGCGTGAATAAGGAGCCCCTGCAGATGCCACTTCGAGAGTATGGCCCTCATGCCAATGGAGATATTGGAAGTCAGCTTTGAAAGCCATGGCAGCTTGGAAAACTTCCTCGGGCCTGGGAAGAGTGGATATGGCTGGAAAGACGAAGAAATGAAGGAAGTAAGAAGAAGGTTCACGTGCAGAAATTTGAAAAGAGTCAGCCTACCATATGCGACATGATCGTCCCACTCAGATGACCCTCGAGGTCGGAAAGTCGCCTAATCTCGCTGCTAGGCTTGCTCCTCTTCATAACACGGGAAGACTCTCCTTCCATCCTGAAGATCTCTAGATTCTCCTCTCCTTCCTCTCCTGAGCTTCCAAAACCCACCTTGGTGCATTTGAATGAACTAGCCTAAGGGGAGTTCTTATAGGAAGGGAAGGGTGCTACAGGACAGAACATGTCACATCAGTGGTCATTGTCAAGATTTTGTCTGGATCTCCTTTGAACTGTGGTGCGATTCTGCTACCTTTTGATGTTGCTAACCTTTGCTGGCCTGTGCAGGTTTTACTAACGGACGTCTTTGTCCTATCTCCTGTCCCACCTTTCATTGGTTGGTCCCACCATGTCATGCATCATAATATATGATACCTACGCTACTAGAGCATGTCAAGGACCTTGCGGCCCGAACGAATCTGGGATCTGAGTTCCCCTTCAACAAAAACAGTGATGATCCCGGAAGAGTTTGGGTTGTACGGATAGGCCGTCAATTTGTGATAGAATGGGGACGACGGTTCCATTCAGTGAGTTGGTGCGCGGATAAACGGGCCCCAGCCCAGTATCAGCTCACCGGGTCGGTATCCTGACCCGTTCTTCACAAGTTGACAATATTATCCTTGGCTATTTTCTATTTTTGTTTGTTTTAAATTTTTCTTTAAACCCAGCATGCATTCATATAGGACTTTGATTTATTGCGGAAGATCATTCAAGCGATTCGATTGTGAAAGCCGTTGTGTTTCAATTCCTACAAATATGAGATATTCCACTCTGAATGAAATACTGAGTTTCTTTGAGACAGCCCTACGCTGCTCTTCCAAAGGAGACCCTTGTTTGGACAGACCCTCAGATATTCCTTTACATTTTTGACCCACCTTGGCCGCAGCACTTCCACATTGGCTGGTAACCGCTCCCCAAAGGTGAAACCTCCGGTTTATGACCCAGGTACTTCCACACCGAGAAGTTGGTCTTCTTTTGTTTCGTGCCTGAGTGCACATCTCACCCTCCCTTATTTGATCTCCGTCCAAGCAATCGTCAATATTTGAAAGACCTCCTTCAAGGTCGCCTCATTGAAACTTCAGGAAAGATTCCAAACAGTAACGTCACAAGCGTGTCTCATCACACCTTGGCATCAACTTATCAGTCCGCTCCCACTTCATTTCAGTCCACTTCGATACCATTCCACTACGTGTCGCTCCCTTGCAAAGCAGACGCCAAGGCGGGGCAGCTGTAGACACGCCATTCTTGACGTCTCATGAGAAAGTCTCATATTACTATACGACGCCCCGCGATGGCCTACGCATTTCGAATCGCTCGAGTGCTTCCTTTTCCTGAGTCTTCTTCCGCCTTTTTCGGCATCCGGAATCATCTCGTCACGACATTCGGACGGCATCAACACCAGTCAGACGCATCAAGAGGTTCCGGGACCAAGAAGGGTGTCTGCTGGGCGCCCGCCGACGCCTGATTTAAAGACCCGGGTGGGTCTTAATGGGGGCGTCCAGGCCCCTGGACGCCCCCATTTTTATAATTTATTTTATTATTTTTCTCAAGGCCCAAAAATAAATAAAATATATATATATTAATGGAGGCGTCCAGGCCCCTGGACGCCTCCATAAAAACTAATAATAATAAATATTTATAAAATGCCAGTTGGCATAAAAATAAAATAAATAAAAAAATACATATCAATGGAGGCGTCCAGGCCCCTGGACGCCTCCATAAAAATAAATAAAAAAAATTAAAATGCCAGCCCTTGTATAAAAGACAAAAGAAAAATAAAAAAATAATAATAAACTTTTGGAGGCGTCCAGGCCCCTGGACGCCTCCATCAACTCACTCACAGGCGCCGGCCACCGAACGACGGTTTGTCGTGTGTGAAAAAAGCCAAATTTAGAGACGTCCAGCTGACTGGACGCGCCCATTTCTGAATCACGAGGCGCCGCTCACAAAACCACGCGTTGTGCCAAACCGCGTGCGGCCGTCGTCGGTTTTCGGTGGACCTGTTAGAGGCGTCCGGGACCCTGGACGCCCCCATAAAAGTATTCTAAAAAAAATCAATAAAAATAGAATAAAATATTATTTCGGCCCTGATGGAGGTGTCCAGGGTCCTGGACGCCTCCACCTTCCGGAACTCTATAAATAGAGGCCCACCCCCTCAGTTCTAGGGGAGCTAAGCAGTGATCCGATAGGCTGCCGGAGCCCAGAGGCTACGGAGTCATTTTTCTAACCCGTGGGGTCTTTTGTAGGTGGAGGTTCTGCCGGCTTCTCGGGTGCCTACGCTCGCGAGAGGGAGGTCGTCTTCATCCACCGCGCTTCTACGTCGTCCCCACGCTGCCGGAGCTCCGCCGAATTTCGCCACCGGCACATCCAATAAGCCAACGCTTTCCTTTTCTTCGTAGTTCTTTTGCATTCATCATCTCGCATCCATCATCTCATTTTCCTCCTACTCGAGTCCGAGAGGGGTTTAAAAGATAACACCAACCAGGTGTGTGTCTTCCCGTTATTTCGTCATTTTTATTGTAAGGATATGAATACTACACATTCATCTTTCTAATCCACTTGTTATTTGTTTGTCATTGTTTTGCAAGGGTAACCGAGGAAAGCCCTCTCCGTCGGCCGGCCGGAAGGAGAGGAAGAAGCAACCCGCCATCTCCCGCTCTTGAGGTAGGCGCGATCACCTTCTTATTTTGGGGTCTTTTGACCCCTGGCGATCACACCTTGTCATCGAGGCCGCGGCGAGTCACTTCCCCAATGGCCGTTTAAATTTCTGTTTCCTATATTCTCTTTATATTTTGTTATATTCTGCTTATATCATCGAGGCCGCGGCGAGTCACTTCCCCAATGGCCGTTTAAATTTCTATTCCTATAATCTCTTTATGTTTTGTTATATTCTGCTTATATCATCGAGGCCGCGGCGAGTCACATCCCCAATGGCCGTTTAAATTTCCGTTCTTATATTCTCTTTATATTCTGTTATATTCTGCTCTTATCATCGAGGCCGCGGCGAGTCACTTCCCCAATGGCCGTTTAAATTCCCGCTCTTTGTATCCTCTTCATATTCTGTCATCTTATTATCTGCTCATATTCTCGAGGCCGCGGCGAGTCACTTCCCCAATGGCCGTTTCAATTCTTGTTATTTAATTTTTGCACCATTCCCGTCCCCCCGAGGCCGCGGCGAGTCACTTCCCGCTATGGCCGTTTAACCCCCATATTTTGCTATATCACCCTTGTCCCGCTCGCCCCGCCGGAGCAATCTCCCGTGGTGGCCCCTTCTCTCTTTCCTCTCATTTCTGTGTTGCAGCAAACAAAACAAACAAAAAAGAAGGAGCCCGCGCGCTCTCCGCTTCTTCCTCCGCACCGCTCTTCTCCGAACCGCGTGACGTCGCTCACAGCAGGGTCCTTCTGGCGAGGACGAGGATAGTTTGGAACCTTGGCAAGAGTGGTAATATTCTCTGGTATTTCGGAGATCAATGGTGGTCCTTCAAGCTGCGGAGATGAGAACATCCTTTCCAGTGCAACGGAAATGTCCCGTATGTCGAACCATTTGTCCCACTCGCATTCCGGATCTTTGATCTTGCCTCTTTTAGTGATCCTCGGACATTTTTCGGCCAAATATACAGCATGTGATCCCCCATATGTTTCTCGTGGGTGATCTCCCATCTGAATAACGGGACCTCTGTTGAAGTGGTTTGATAGATATTCCATCAAGGCCGCCTGGTGGGATGTGGATCTTTGAAGTAGCTCTAGGATGGAGATCCGGGCAGGTGTCTTGTCCAAGTGTTTCAATAGATCATACTGTGTTCCAGGGATAGCTCTTTCTGATTGTTCTGCATCATCCTTCTCTGGCTGAGATTGCTCGGGATTCTGACTGTTGTGGGGGAAAACCCTGTGGAAAATCCTTCCACTCCGGAGCACCATTGCCTGCGGCTTTTGTACCTCTGTGGGGGTAGCAGTGAGTTTTAACAGGGGTTTGAGGGGTAGTAGTGGAGGAATGGTTGATGAAGCAGGGGTGATGACGGGAGCAGGGATTCTGATGAGGGGTTTGTTAGGTGGCGGCATGGTGGAGGTAGAGGGGATATTGCGCGGATTATGAAGGATAAGGGGTCTAGAAGGTGGCAGTGGAGACGAAGTAGGAGTGGGTAGGGCTTGAAGGGGGCAATGATTTTGAGGTGGGTGATGGTTAATGAGTGGTTTTGAAGGCATTAGTGGTGATACGGTGGAGAAAGACGGGGTTATGTATGGTTGACGGATGATAAGGGGTTTAGAAGACGTATGGGTAAATGTGGTAGAGGTGGATGGTAAAGTGGGGGAGTGAGAGAAGATGAGAGGGTGTGAAGGCGTAGTGGAGAGTGTCGGTTGATAGGAGGTCGGGGTGCGGATGAGAGGGCGTAATGGTAGTGGAAATGGTGATGGTGATACTGATGCGGGTTGATGAGAGAGAGGTGCTACCCGGGCAAGGTGAGGGGGTTGCATGACGATAGGGTTGGAGGTAGAAAGAATGGAGGTACTGTCCTGGTGCCACACCTGCTCTCTCCCGACTTCCGGGAAGGAGGAGATGGGGTTAACCTGATGATTGGGCTGTTGGTGCTCCGGTAATGGATTCTGGATTATGCCCATGTCAGGCTGTTGTTGTGGGGCCTGCTGAGCCTGCTGTTGTTGTTGTGGTTGCTATTGCTGTTGCTGTTGTAACTACTGCTGTGGCCTATAAGGGGGTCTCCTAGCCTTGAGAGCCACGACGTATCGTCTCATCTCATCCCAATCTATTTGATGTTCATCATTCATATCATGGATGTAATCTTTGAAATGGAAGCAGTAATCTACTGTGTGTCCCGGCTGCCTGTGGTAGACGCAGTATTTGGAGGTATCAACATTGGGTGGCAACGCGGGCCTTTCTCTGGGTAGGGCGAGCTGGTTTGATGCCATGAGGGCATTAAAAATGTCTGCTAAGGTTTCCGGCAATGGTGGATAGTAGGCTCTCTTGGGACCGAGCGGCCTCCTTTGTTGCTGTTGGGGACCATAGTTCCCCGGGGGTGGAACTTGGTTGTACTGAAGCGGTGGTTGTTGTTTCTGAGGTTGTGGTTGTTGTTGCTGGGGTTGGCGTAATGGAGGCATATTATCCTGGGGTGGATTATTTTGGGGTGGAGGACGAAGAGGGAAAGGACCTGGTTGGGGTGGAAGTCGGGGCATTTGTGGAGGCCTTGGGTTGACTGCATAGTTGGCATTGTTGACCGCACTGACTTGCTCATTTATCACGACCCCTTCTGTGGCTCCGCCCGGGACACCAGCGCCTGTCTTTCTGACCACTTTGGGTTTCGGCAACTCAAACATGTTCATGATGGGGGAGTCTTTTAGCTGGGTTTGGATGTACCGGGCCCTTTCATAGAGTTCCTCCATTGTAGTAAGTTTATTCATGGCCAGGACATGTCTGAACTGTGGGGTTGCATTAGACACAATCATCTTCACTTGTTCGGGCTCGGAGAGGGTATCCCTTATTCTTTCTGCCAGAGACCTCCATCTATCAGCATATCGGACAAAATCCTCGTCGGGTTTCATCTTTTCGGCTACTAGGTCGGTAATGGAGAGTGAGGGACCGACCCTATCCCTATATTTCTGCAAGAACCTTCTCTGGACTATTTCAAAATTCTCGGCCTCGCGGGGCTCCAGAGAATAGAACCACTCAAGCGCAGGACCATCCAATGATCTCCGAAAGAGGTATGCCAGTGACCTTTGATCATTTTGCCAATAGGAGGACTCATACATGAAGTCCTTGAGGTGAATGAAGGGGTTGCTGGTACCATTGTATCTGCGGTACGTGGGCATTTCGGAGGGAGGAAGATGAATAACGGGAAGGATTGGCAAAGCAACCTCCGGGGTGGCTTTCACGTCCACCATTCTTCTTAGATTTTGAAACTACTCGTCCATGCGATTGAACCTATTGAGGAGCGATTGGGCGAGCTCCTCTGGAGGTGAAGGTGGCACTTGCCACTGGGGGAGAAACTGTCTCCCGGAGACTTGAGGGGGAAACCCTGAATGAGAGGGAGCTGTCGGACCACCGACAGTTGGCCCTGGCTGAAGCGGTGTGTGGGGAACAACGGGAGTTTGAGATTGTGACGGGAATTGGAATGAGGGTGGTTGTTGGCTCGCTTGACCTTGAAGCGAGGGAGACTAGATGGCTTGCGCCAATGAGGGAGATGGAATGGCCTGCACGGACTCTTGGAGAGGTGCGATGACCGGAGTTGATTCCTGGGGCGTGGGGGAAACAGATTTCCCCTTTAGAATGGCCTGGAAGGCCCGGAGCTGTTCAGAGGTAAGCTCCGTGTTGGCGAGGATGCCCAGTAAAGAAGAGATATCCTGTGGTGGGGACGTGTCCCCGGCAATAACCTGCACCTCATGCGAGGGGTCATGAGAAGGACCCGAGTCCATAGCATAGACTCGCGGGTCGGCTGACAAACCACGGCTAGGGTGGTTCTCCTCAAAAGACTCGTGAGACATGCTCACAGTTTTCCCAGAACGTAAAAACATACACTAGCAAGTAGGTAGCAGAGATTACCAAACAAGTGGATGCCTTTACGCCCTTTTTTTGTGTTTTGATTTTGATGATTTTTTGTGTTTTTTTAGCGAGATCCGAAGTTCACACAAAATGGGGACCCTAGTTTATTTTTGTTTCACCGCCGTGTCAGCTAGGGTCTCTCGTCTCACCACGAATGAAATGACTAACTCCGGGGAACTTCAATGGTACAACCAGCCCAGTGAACGAAGAGGAGATTCTTCGATGTCGGGGACTTACGGAGGTCCCAGTGTAGGAGATTCTAGTCCGTTGAGAGGATTTCTCAAACGGAGAGTCTTTCCTTCACCGGGAAAGGGTGATCCTCAAAAAAATGAAAAAAGGATAGAAAAGAGGAATGGATGTATGCAATGGAATGCTGACAGATATATAGAGTAAGAAAACAACAGAAATAACAGACATATAATAAACAAACAACCAATCACAACTGATAGTGCTGCCGTGAGCACAACGGGGGCGCGCGCGGGCGTGAAGGTGGAGAGGCACGGGTGGTGCCGAACTTGCAAGGGTAGCCGAAAGGAAGCAGTAGAAGTCCCACCGTGATCGCCAATCTGTGAGCGACGTCACGCGGTTCGGGGAAGAGCGGAGAGGACGCGGAGCGCGCGGGCTCCTTCTTTTTTTTTTGTTTGTTGCAACACAGAAATAAGAGAAGAGAGAGAAGGGGCCACCACGGGAGATTGCTCCGGCGGGGCGAGCGGGACAAGTGTGATATAGCAAAATATGGGGGTTAAACGGCCATAGCGGGAAGTGACTCGCCGCGGCCTCGGGGGGACGGGAATGGTGCAAAAATTAAATAACAAGAATTGAAACGGCCATTGGGGAAGTGACTCGCCGCGGCCTCGAGAATATGAGCAGATAATAAGATGACAGAATATAGAGAGAATACAAAGAGCGGGAATTTAAACGGCCATTGGGGAAGTGACTCGCCGCGGCCTCGAGAACACAAACAGATAAGAATATAACGTATAAGAACGTGAATTTAAACGGCCATTGGGGAAGTGACTCGCCGCGGCCTCGAGAACACGAATAGATAAGAATATAACATATAAGAACGGGAATTTAAACGGCCACTGGAGAAGTGACTCGCCGCGGCCTCGAGAATATGAGCAGAATATAACATAGTATAAAGAGAATATAAGGACGGAAATTTAAACGGCCATTGGGGAAGTGACTCGCCGCGGCCTCGAAAACAAGATGTGATCGCCAGGGGCCGAAAGACCCCAAAATAAGAAAGCGATCGCGCCTACCTCAAGAGCGGGAGATGGCGGGTTGCTTCTTCCTCTCCCTCCGGCCGGCCGAAGGAGAGGGCTTTCCTCGGCTACCCTTGCAAAACAACGACAAACAAATGACAAGTGGATTAGAAAGGCGGAGGTGTAGTATTCAAATTCTTGCGATAAAAAATAACGAAATGATGGCAAGACACACACCTAGTTGGTGTTATCTTTTAAACCCCTCTCGGACTCGAGTAGGAGGAAAATGAGATGATGGATGTAAGAAGTGTATAAGAAAAGGCGCCCTTATGAAGGGGGATAGTGGATGCAAGATGATGAATGCAAAAGAACTACGAAGAAAAGGAAAGAATTGGCTTATTGGATGTGCCGATGGTGAAATCCGGCGGAGCTCCGGCAACGTGGGGATGACGTGGAAACGCGGTGGATGAAGACGACATTCCTCTCGCGAGCGTGAGCACCCGAGAAGCCGGCAGAACCTCCACCTACAAAAGAACCCACGGGTTAGAAAATGACTCCTAGCCTCTGGGCTGCGGCAGCCTATCGGATCACTTCTAAGCTCCCCCAGAACTGAGGGGGTGGGCCTCTATTTATAGAGCTCCGGAGGGTGGAGGCGTCCAGGACCATGGACACCTCCATCAGGGCCGAATTAATATTTTATTCTATTTTTATATATATTTTTGGAATACTTTTGTGGGGGCGTCCAAGGTCCCGGACGCCTCTAACAGGTCCACCGAAAACCGACGACGGCCGCACGCGGTTTGGCACAACGCGTGGTTTTGTGAGCGGCGCCTCGTGATTCAGAAATGGGCGCGTCCAGGGGCCTGGACGTCTTCAAAATTTGGATTTTTTCACACACGACAAATCGTCGTTCGGTGGCCGGCGCCCGTGAGAGAGTTGATGGAGGCGTCCAGGGGCCTGGACGCCTCCAAAATATATTATTTTTATTTTTCTTTTATCTTTTTATTCCAAAGCTGGCATTATATTTTTTTTATTTTTGTTTTTTTATGGAGGCGTCCAGGGGTCTGGACGCCTCCATTAATATATATATATTTTTTATTTGTTTTTTTGTTTTTTTTATGTCAACTGGCATTTTACACATATTTTTTTTTTGGTTTTTATGGAGGCGTCCAGGGGTCTGGACGCCTCCATTAATATATATATTTATTTATTTATTTTTTTTGTTTTTTTTATGCCAACTGGCATTTTACACATTTTTTTTATTTTTGTTTTTATGGAGGCGTCCAGGGCCCTGGACGCCTCCATTAATATATATTTTTTATTTGGTTTGGGCCCTGAGAAAATAATAAAATGAATTAAAAATATGGGGGCGTCCAGGAGCCTGGACGCCCCCATTAAGACCCACCCGGGTCCTCAAATCAGACGTCGGCGGCCACCCGTCAGACACCCTTCCTGATTCCGGAACCTCCTGATGCGTCTGACTGGTGTTGACGCTGTCCGAATGCCGTGACGGGACGATTCCGAATGCCAAAAAAGGCAGAAGAAGACCCAAGAAAAGGAAGCACTCGAGTGATTCGAAATGCGTAAGCCGTTGCGGGGCGTTGTATAGCAATATGAGACTTTCTCAGGAGACATCAAGAATGGCGTGTCTACATCAATGACCCGGACGGGAGGTCCGAGCCAAAGGGGTACTCACCGCCCGGGGGGACGGAGAGAAGAGTTTGTTTTTGTTATTTTTTTTTTAGTCAATTTTTGGTACCTCCGCTGACGCGGGCGGTGGCTGAAAATGGGGGGCGTTCCCCTTTTGTGGTTTTCTTTTCTTTTTCTTTTCTCTTTTTTTTTCTTTTCCTCTTTTCTTCTCTTTTCTTTTTTTTTCTTTTCTTTTTTTTCTCTTCTTTCCTTCTCTTTTTTTTCTTTTTTTTTCTTTCTTCTCCTTTCTTTTTTTATATTATTTTTTTTGCTTCTTCCTTCTTTCTCCTTCTATTCCTTTTTTTTCTTCTTCCTCTTTTTTTTGCTTCTTCTCCTTTTTGTATTTTTCCTTTTCTTTTCTCTCTTCTCCTCCTATTATTCTTTTCTCCCCTTTTTTGAAAACCCGACTGGTGGTCAAATCACTCGGACATTAATTACGCAAATCTGCCCCAAAACGGGGCGAAGAGTAATATTATTACCTGAATGGGGGCGCCGGAGCGTGGTACAGCCTCAAGTGCCTTCCATTAAGAGGCGGGAACTGAACCTCCCCGCGATGGTTGACAATTACATAGGCCCCACCTTCGTAGACCTTTTGGACTACGTAAGGTCCGAGCCAGTTCTCGTTTAGCTTACCCTTGGGGTGGGCCGCCATGAGATCTCTTCTCTTGACCATGACAAGGTCGCCCTTCTTGAATTCGCGTTCCTTGACGAGCTTGTCAAATGCGCGTGCAATCCGGGCCTGATAGACCTGGATATTCTGTTGGGCTTGAAGCCGCTTTCCTTCCAGACTGGAGAGTTCATCGAGCCTCCGCTCGGTATTGGTCTGCCCTTCGGGGACAAGCCCATGCTGAATGGCGACCCTGAGGGATGGTATCTCCAGTTCGATGGGGACGATTGCTTCCGAGCCATATACAAGAGAGAAGGGCGAGCAGCTCGTTGGGGTCTTGTATACGGTTCGGTACGCCCAAAGCGCTTCATACATTCTTTCTTCCCAGTCCCTTTTGTTAGAGCTAACAGTCTTGGCCAGGAGAGTGCAAAGCGTCTTATTGAAAGCTTCGGCCAGCCCATTGGCTTGTGGATTGTAAGGAGTCGATGTCCTCCAGTCGATTTTGTATTTTTCTGCTAGCCGGTAAACCTTCTGGTTACGGAAGTGGCTGCCGTTGTCCGACACAATCCGGTCGGCAC
>JAHNEJ010002762.1:0-189898 GCA_022559845.1 Amorphophallus konjac | reverse complement strand
TTATCAAATAACTAGTACATTGATAAATAAATAGTAATTAAATAGTAAAAAACTAAAAATCAGGATTTTAAATTCTAAAAATTTTACTTCTTACCTAGAAACACTTAATTGTGAAAAAAAATACATCAGATTAGACTATGAAATTTAAAAATAATTCTATTTACTTAATTTTCTTCTAGTTACCGTTCGTTCTTGAATTCCACGACTTAATGTCGTTAAACATTATGCCTCAAAACTATTGTCCACATTTCTTGTAACTTCTGGAATTTTGCCAGATCTGTACTTATTTCCAATAGCCTATTTCTTGAAATTCATTGGCCATATACATTAAAGTGGATGTCTAGACATACTTGGATCTTTTGATCCATATGACTCAATGCTTGGCATTAATGGGGCCCGGTCTGGTCCGGGGGGGAGCGCCCGAAAGTACTTGTGCCCATGGGAGTTGATTGACCAACGGTGTGGCATTACACCAAAGTGCATGATAGATTTACTTGATACGGCATTCCACTACTCATACTTGTTTACTTGTTTACATGACCACTTGAAAAATTACATGAATTACTTGACTTGCGTGAAATGGCCAAATTCGTGAAATTCTTTACTTGTTCAAAGGTTATTACTTGAAAACTTCTCTTGATATCTTGTTATCTTGTTGGTACTTGAAATTTCCTTTTACAAAATTCTATTCAAATTTCATGATTTAACATTTCCCTATTCAACTTGGAAAATGGTTCAACATGCTAAATACTTCAAGATTGCCTGGTTCTTAGAGATATAAAATCCTACTGAGCTTATTGCTCACCCTACGTTTTCGGTTAATTGTTGCAGGAAATGACATTGAACAAGGGACTGGACAAGAGTGAGAGAGTGATTTTCCTTTTACCTAGGTTTATGTAGGTCATTAGTGTTTTTACAAGGATGATGTACTTGGAGATTGGAAGTTGTAATTTGCCTTTATGGCTTATCAATTAGTGTTGTAAACTTCATTTTGAGGGAATAAAAGTATCATTTTCCCATTCATTTCTGACTTTAGAAATAAAATTGTACATGCTCTGATCGACACGCTTGTTTACGACTCGTTACGCCCTCGATATTCCGCGTCGGGACGTGACACAGAATGTCAAAGCTAAAGCCTTCACAGGAGAATAAGCCCAGGCTTTTCCTCTCCTCCTCCTATCTCTTCTCTGTTCTCTGTTACTTCTTTTATTTATTTGCATTAACTGCATGCACGCATCATCATCTTTTTCTTTTATCTCCATCTCAACCACGTTGAGCCTCCCTTCAGTGCAACATTTGCACGTCTACTATATTCATACCATCATATCTTTACCCCCACCCTTTGCATAGGGGTTTAAAGGCCAAAGCACCAATAAGGTGTGTCATCTTCCATGCTCTTCACGTAGTATGTTCCATTTGGATTTGATACTACACTTGGTTCAATTCTAATCCATTCTTTTGTTGGTGTTGTCTTGTTTTGCAAGGGTAATCTCAAGGAAGACTCTCTCCATCGGCCGGCCGATAGGAAGAGAAGGAAGGCACTCACATCTCCCCACGCTTCAAAGGCATTATCGTGATCCCTCCTTTTTTCATTGTTATATAATTTGAGGCTCGCGAGTCCTCTGGCAATCACAACCCTCCAACATAGCATCCACGCATGCTCCCACTTCTTTTCCCCCACACTTAGCTTAGTTTATTCATAATTCTTTCTTATTAATCTAAGTGGATTTTAAAAAGATCTATAGCCGGCCTAGCCGCGCCTTTAGCCAGCACTCTCGAGTTGCATTCGGCGGGCAAATACCTACTCTCATGATGAGAAGCATGGCGGGGTAACCTTACAAGGCCGCTGCACCTACAAGTCTCTGGCACCAACCAAAGTGCCGCGATATGTGATACACACTGCCAAAGGGTGAAATGATACTACTCGAGCCGTCTGGGGGCACTCCCGCTGTCACGCCCCTAGATTATGCAGCGGAAACCAATCAGGAACGTGAACATCCGGCAAGTACGCCGCAAGCGAGCAATATAATCAGAGCGCTAACACATCCACACACATAAGAATGAATGCATAAGAACCTTAGCTTTTATTGAATAATAATCAAAGTTTTACAATAAAGAACATGACTTGACTCCTTGACACACCTGACTCAATAAAAATGAAAATTACATAGTATGACTCAATAAAGTAGAAATTACATGATATGACTCCAACTAACGTAAGGACTCATGACACTCTAAATCTTCTCTCGGCCCTTTAATCATCACTCTCGGATCCAGAATCGAAATACTCAGAATCCGATCCACTAGAGTTTCCTAGAAAGATTGGAAAAGTTGGGTAATGAGCACACTTTCCCAGTAGGTATCTTCGTATCAATATGTAGGTAATATTTAAATAATTAACATTTTAACTCTAGAAAGGAAGATAAATGCATACGATGAAACATGCGAATAAAACCAAAGTAATACCGCAAGTAACAAGGTATAGACTATAGATCTATGATATTTCAAGTAGAGTGAGAGCATGATCAAACAAGATTGTAAAGTGACCTTTCATGTAACAAGAATGCAATTGCATGTATCGAGAATGTACTTTTCATAACTATGTAACAAGAATGTAATAATTTCATGTAAAGCCTCGTGGTTTTCACTCGTTTATAAAAAAAGTACTCCCGATGCAATGCGATGCCAGTATTCATCATACCCCATGGTTTATAGCATGCTTCCGGCAATCAACTGAGGGGGCTAGTGTCGAGCCCTTGGACACAATCAGTGCCCGATCCGCATCTTCACGTTATAAATCAAGCTACTTCCACGAGAAATATCAACAAAGTAGGCCAATAATGCACCAAAGATGAATCACGAGAGTTCAAAGATGAATTAAGAACAAGGTCATGCCACGGAAAGAATTCGACAGCATAACGGTACGTTCAATAATTTTCATAGTTCATTAATAATTTATTGATTAAGGTTTTAGGGTCTAGATAATCAATAGATCACCTAGGAATATAGGGAAATCAACCCTTGGGTCAAAACCTCAGGTTAAGCACAGCTAAGATAGAAACAGTCATGTCTGGGCCATTTTCTTGAAATAGCGGTCACAGCCTGGCCGCAACGTGAAAGTGGCAGTCCTGGGATGGACGCAACTTAGGCAAAGTCGACACATGAAGAAAGAAGAGTCGGCGCAGTGAAACCTCTAGGAGATATCAGTCATGGGACGACCGCTACTTGGCAGTTGCGGTCTCCTTGATGACCGCTACTAGCCAGGACTCAGAAAAATACCGGTCATGTGAGTGCTTTCTAGACAGTTGGATTTTGAGGGTACAACCAGCTCGGCGTCCTAGTGAGAATCCCAGGCTCATGGAGACTTACGGAGGCCTTGAAACAAGATCACCTAGTCCGGTGGAAGGAATATCCAACGGAGAGGATCACAAGTCAAGAGAGTGTTCCTTTCAAGTGCAAAGTGTAACTAATGACATCATACTGGGATACGTGCCATGTACTTAAGAAAGACTTAGATGAGAGTGAAATTGTGATAAAACAACGATCAAATATCATCAATGAAACAAGTCTCATAAGCACATGAACTTTAGCTTTAATACAAGAGTATATGATTTTGGCATGAAATTAGCATAAGTTTAAAATAAATATTTAAAACATGTAAGACATGCAATCTATCAAGGATGATGCACAATATAACCAATTTTACGAATATGAAGTGAAAACTAGGAATAAAATATATTTACCTAGATTTATCATATAGTTAATAGGGCCGATCTGCAATCTGTTTAGAGTTAACAAGAAGTAGAGAATAAAAAAAAATAGTGATCAGGTGAGGATCGCATACAGATGTTGGCGATCTATCGAATGGCCGCTATCTAATGATGGCGGTCTCACAGAGACCGTTTCTTGTCTGCTGTAAACAGAAACTAAAACCGAAGTATAGGCTTAATCTTATAGCAATAAATGCATGGAAAACATGCTAATCAGGTAGGTAAGGCATGATAATTCAAATTTACATCATGAGGATGCATGAATTACATGGATTAAACCAAAATTATCATCTTTTCTATTAAGGGTAGAAATCATGCATGGAAGAATAACCTAGATGCGCAGTGATAGTAAAACATTAAATACTCTGTGTATAAAGCATGAAATCATATGGAAATAGGGGGCTTTTACTCCTAACTTGATGTTTAAGCCTTTTCACGAGATAACCTACCTTTGTTACAGGCTTTAGACTTCGAATTTTGGACTAGGGGAACGACCTAATTTCTGCACGTCTGTGCCGAACCAGCAACTTCTCATCCCTCATTCTCCTTAACCTTTTGACCTAAATCCATAAAATTTGGAGGGTAGGTAGAAGATATAAAGGTTAACAAATTATTTTAAAGGATGAACTTCTAAATACCTCGATTAGGGCTTCCAATCTCTAGATCTTCCTTGGACCGGCACACTGGTTCCTGAGCGCCTTACAGAGAAACAACAACTTCGGGGGCTCCTAACTCTCTAGATGCTTGACCTCCTAGCATGAAATTTGGAGGGGCGTTAGATAAAACTAAGGTAAATAAAAAGTTCTAAAGAACCAACCTGAAATACCAACTCCTTACTGTCGAATCAACGCGAACCAAAAGTAAGGTTCGCGCAGATCGAATCTGAGCTCTATTTATAGAGTTTGCTAGGGTTTGAAGGATTAGATCGATCTAGGAGTCCTAATTAGGGGTAGGATGATCTCCAAGAGTCCTAGACATGTTTACATGTCTACACACTTCGATCCCTAGGGATTAGGATGCCAAAGATCCAAGCTTTCCACATTTCTTTCACTCACGAAATCGGAAGGAAGTAGCGGTCATGTCTGGACCGCTTTCATGAGGTGGCGGTCTTGCGATAGATCGCCATTTGGCATTTATTCCAAAATTTTTAGATTTTTTAAATATCCCCTATTTATCCCATTAATTGGCCTATTTATCTTATTTTAAATCCGTAAATTACCCAAATTATGTTTATAGTAATGGGCTTGGGTCAAAAGGTGATAGAATTCGGTCTTTGGGCCTATTTGAATTGGGCTTAGTCCTTTGATTATTATAGGACTTTAAAATTGATTTAATTAACCCTTAATTCATTTAAGTAGCCCCTTAAGCCTTTTTAAATGCTTAATAATCATATTTAATCCCATAAAATTCTCAGAAAATTCACGGGCATTACACCCGCGGCCTTCGAGACACCTCTCTCGGGATGTCACGATCCCTGAAATCTATGATGATTCGGAGAAGTAGGCATCTCTAGATATTCACCTGTAATACGGCCAGAGTGACCGACTGCTATTGGAATTCATCTATGGAAGTTGCAGCCGAGATAACACAAGCTTGGGCTGAAGAATCTGGCGTGGATCTGATCGCGATGACTGCAAATGTGATCACCGCCGAAGATGACGGCGAGAGACTAGCGCCCGCTTCAGATATGCCATCGGAAGGGCAGGGTCATGCCTCCGGCTCCTCTATGCCTGATCCGGCTACTATGATGATGATGATGCAAAGATATCAACAAGAAGTTGAGATACTGAGAAGGCAGCTCAGCGAGCTCAGCATGCATCCTATAGCCTCGAAACAGGCTGAAGCTCTCCCTGAAATCTCGCAACGAGGTGTTGATGAATTCGAAGCTTCTCCTCTAATGATGGTCTCTCAACTGGCACCTAATGACACTAGGGGCATGACCCCAATACTGCTGCCCGCTCCTCAGCATCAGGGGATTACGGATGCACCTCAAGCAACGGTGCCAATGATGCCACAGATGCAACAAGCTCAACCATGTCCAAGCCTGGTTGACCCGGCGATGATGAACAAATTAATCATAGAACAGATGATCGAAGAGAAGCTGACCAATAGAGGCGACGATGATCATGCCTCATTTGATGTTTACAAGGTGCCGTATTCGGTTCACCATGCTTCCAAAAAGCTACTTGCTGGCGTTAGTAAGCCGCCAAAATTTGATAAATTCAACAGGCAAGGCTCACCTAAAGAGCACATAGCACATTATATTAACATGATGGGCGACCAAGCCACAGAAGAATCCTACCTGCTGTAGTTCTTCGGAGCCTCCCTCACGGGCCACGCCTTTGAATGGTATTCAAATCTACCGTCCGGATCTATTAGTGATTAGCCAGATATGCAACGAAAGTTACGAGAATGGTTCCACGTTGCTGAAAGAGAGGTCACCATGGCCGAGCTATATGCCTCCAAGCAGAAGAATGATGAAACAGCCTTGGAGTACATTAAAAGATGGCAAAATCTCAGCATGCGATGCAAGCGTCCACCACATCAAGAAGATGCAGTGTAAATATGCAAACAAAACCTGAGACGGGAGATCCTCGAAAAGATGATTGGAATTGAAATAAGGTCTTTCGACTGATTAAACAACGTGGTGGTGGAGATCGAGGCCTTCCTCTCTAGTGGTTCCTCTACCCCTACTGCTTTGAGCCAGAAAGTAGTTGATAAGCGACCCGCGCCTAAGGAAGTTCATACAGTCGACTTCGAGGCGCTCGAGCTGCAAAAAGATAAAGATAAAGGGTCGTCCACCCTCCTCCCGCCAAGCCGGCTGAGTGGCAGGATGGCCCCTCCTTGCACGCCAGGATGAACAAGCCCTACTCCTTCCCTAAGAAGAGGACCTCGATCCTGTTTGGATGGGCCACTAAGTACAACAAAATCACTCTTATAGAGCCTAAGAGACCTGGTGATGCCCGAAGAAAAGATGATCCCCGATTCTACCCATACCATTAGGCACTTGGGCACCCTATTGAAGACTGTTATGTATTTAAAAACATTATTGAAAGTCTGATCAGGAAAGGGGAGCTCCAGATGGATGAACATAAAGTGGATCCTCCACGTCCACATGAGCTGCCCGATCTAAAGAGGGGCGTCAACATGATATCTTTATACCACCTATTACCTGAAGAGGTGTCTGAGGCTCCCACAGCCTGCGCCAATGAACATATCCCGCGGGGACATTTAGAACCCCTGGGCCCGATACAAGAAGCTAAAGGGAAATCAAAAGTGTCCTACGCACTAGATGACATATCGCGGGGGCATACGCCGACCACAATGGATAAGAAAAAGAAGATCTCAAAGAATAGAGGGAAGAGCATTATTCTCTCCTATAATACATTATCAACCTTACCCAGCTCGAGCAAGCTGATGAAGAATAAAATGAAGAAGTATGCCTTCCACCATCCGATGAGGAGGCATGTCATAATACCCCTCCTCCATATGAGGGTGTGGGGGCAGAAATGTCAACCTCTGGGGGACAAGATGTTCACGGCGATGATGATAAGATGCCGTTGAATCTACCTAAAATCGAGATAGGGGGCAATGCTCCTGACTTTTCCCAACCTGATCCTGCCATGGTAGCCGAGCTATATCAAAGGTTGCAAGAAGTTGAAGAGATAAAGAAAAAATTAAGCAAGATGTGCTTATACTTAGCCATACCCGGGCAAGTCGGACATTCATCCGAGGTTTTGTAGGGTGGTGCTGAGCCACTCAGAACCTCACCGCCGCCAGCTACGCCCCGGCTAGCAGATGATTATACATGGGACATCTCCTCTGAATAGATACGACATATGCTGTTGATATGCCCTTCAGCTTCACAGACGCACCAGGGGGCAAGTATGATACCTCATACGATGTCGGGGATAAACCCGCTTCTACAATCAGCTGGTCCGCACCCGAGTTCGATAGCTCCGGCAGTGATGAATAAGCCAAGGGTCGAGCGAGCGGCCAAGATGAAGCTGGTCGAGGGGGAAGCCACTGAGGCCAAATTAATAATAATTAAACAAAGATGATGAGTCCGCTTTGGACTATACAAGAAAAGGGAGAAATCCTCGTGAAAGATGTTGGTGCCCTTCGAGTCACGAGGACGCCGTTCAAAGATGTGAAAGAAATCTGAAAGATGAAATCCTACAAAGGGTGATGGGCATCGAAGTCAGATCCTTTGAACAGCTAAATGAGCTGGCAGCTGATGCTAAGGCCTTCTTGGCAAAGTATTACCTGACTATTGTTGCCCCGAGCCGGAAGAATGAACCAGCCGGCACGCGTCTGGCGCAAGAGGAAATATGCACCTCAGATTTTAAGGCTTTCGAGCTACAACAGAAGAAAATGAAAGAGGTAGCCAGGGTGTAATGCCCCAGTTTTTCCAGATCCTTCCTCTCGGGTCCCGAATCTGCGTTCTGGTATATCTGGCTCCGTTGTGTCCGAAATGATGTTTCGGACATCTTTCGTCTTCGGATCGGCGCGATCCGGAGTTGTTTCGGAGGCCCGGAAGAGCTCCGCGGCTTTTTCGCGTGTGTTTTCCGATTCCCGGTGTGTGTTTCGGTAATTCCTTCGGAACCTCGTTGCGGGTGAACCGGGCCGTTCACCTAGGCGAGTGTGGTACCGTTACGATCGGTGCATTCCGAGGATCGCGAGGCTATGATTTTCTATTTTTCAGGATTTTTCCAAATTTCCAGATTTTCCTATATAAACCCCCCACTCTCTCTCTTCCCCTCATTCTCTCTTCCTCACTCTCTCCCTTCTCACACTCTCTCTTCTCTCCCTCTCTTCTCCGGCGGCCAACGGAGGCGGATGGGGGCGAGGTGGCGAGGCCCCGTGGGATGAGGGACGGTGAGGACGGGTCGAGGAATGAGGCGGTGGCGCGTGGCGAGCCGGTTCGCGGGCGTGGAGGCACCGGCGGGGTTTTGGAGGCGTTTCTTCGTGGATCGGCGTCCACGGTGCGCGAAATCTTCGGTGGAGGTAGGGAGATGGACCCCCAGCTCGTGCACTTCCTTTCCCGCGAGTTTCGTAGGCCGTGGTGAGCCGAGCGGGTGGAATCGGGGTTTTTTGGGCTTGTGGGCCGATCTCTCGTTTTACGGCATTTTTGGCCGATCCAGGGGTTTAGATGCATGCCTAGGGGCTTGGGGATGGATTCCCCTTTGTTTCCCCATCACCCGGGGGTGATCGGGGCGTGGATCGGTGATTTGGATGGTTTCCCGCCGTAATGTTCTCGGGAGGGTGTGACGGTCATTCCAGTGACTGTTACATGTGTGTAACGCGCCTGGTAAGGGGCGTTACATTCCCTTTGCTTTGGGCTTTGGCGTTCGTGGGTGTGACGGTCCCACGATAGACCGCCACAGCCGTGTGACGCGCCTGGGTGGGTGCGTCACATCCCCTGTTACCCAGCTGAGGGCTGGGGGTGTAACGGCCCCCGACGGACCGTTACATATGCGTGACGCGCCTGGGGTGGGCCGTCAGGGGTGTTCCAACCATTGTCGTTTGACCGTTGGGTGTCTGTGTGTGTAACGCGCTGGACCAGGCGCGTTACATTCGTGTAACGCACTGGGGCAGGCGCGTTACATCCCGTTTTCACGCTGGGAGCGTGAGGCGTGCGTGACGCACCAGGCAGGCGCGTTACATTTGCGTAACGCGCTGAGCCAGGCGCGTTACATCCTGCGTTCCTATGGGCCGTGTAACGGCCTGCGTTAGGCCGCCAGGTGGATGTAACGGTCCTGCCTAGACCGTTACAGCCATGTGATGGTCTAGGGCTAGACCGTCAGGCTTTGTGTTGTTTCGAGGCGAGTTTTTGTGTTTTCCGCCTTGCTCCGCGATGTGTGGATCCCCGGTCGACCCGGTTGGGACCCAGTGGTCGACTTGCGGTCTCGTGAGTGCCAGACACCCATGGGATTCTATGTTCGTGTTTTGAGGGTGTCTGGAAGACCGTGTTATCTCATTTAGCGTGCCCGTAGGGTTGAGAGTCCGGGTGACTTCTCGCGTGTTGGGCTTTCATGTTACGTTCGATCGAGTCACCGTGTATCGGTGTGTGTGCGGTGGGGTCTCCCCCGCATGTCGTGGGTTTCTTTGGAAGGTGATTCCCATGTGGGCCACGTGTTTGGCCTTGGACTGCGAGTCCAGTTATCCGGCCTGGGGTTGGAGGTTTCCCGCTTGCCCTGAGATGGGAAATCGACATGGCGGCTTGTGTGCTACCTTGGGAATCGTGCTTCTGTGTTTTTCGTGTGACCCGTGTGGGTGGCCCTAGTCCTTTGCGTTCCCTTCCCGAGGGAGTGGTCTTGGTGGCTCGTGAGTTGTCTCGATACTCGTGCTCCCGTAGTTTTAGACCTAGAGATTGGACTAGATTGACGGCCTTGTGCTATTGCATACAACGGTCTTGACCCCGAGTCTTGTGACTCAAGGACCGTTGGGTGTAGTGCGTCTAGAGGACTGCCCAGAGCCCAGTGGCTTAGCGCCACTTGAGTTTTCTCGACTCTGGCGCAGGGTGCGTGCGTGACCGTGGACTGCGAGTCCTGTTTCTTCTCCGACTGTGGTCGCCGTGCGACGGTGCTGGTACGTGGGATGGTCCCCGTACTTCATCGGGTTCAGACGTTATTTTCTGTTGTCTTGAGAGTCTACTCTCTCAGTGACCCTCCACTAGTCGTAGCCTGCTTACACGCGAGTGGTCCCACCAGGGAGTGGTGGAGAGGCTACCCTTAGAGACGGTTTTTAGACTGATTTCCGTCGGGCCCCACGTCTTACAGCCAGAGTCCGGCTGAGGGGAAAACCAGTTAGAGGCCAGACCTGGGACGCATGGTCTGTGTGTGCACACGTGGTTGGGGCGGTTGGACCCACGTCGACGGGTGTGACCCCAGCTAGTCACTTGTTTGTGGTTACTTGTACGGTGTTCGTGCCTTTGGTAGGCGCTACCACGTCAGGCAGTTCACCTGCGGCGCGGTGTAAGACGTCAGGGGACGCTACCGGCTGTGCTTCTAGTGGGAGGTACTCCTGTCGAGTTGGGAGTGACAGACTGTCAGTTTCCGTGACTTTGACCTTCGGGTTTCGGTCGTGTCGACCGTTGAGTTTCGGTTGTTTCGCCGTGGCGCGTGTGTTGGTTTTGCGCCGTCAGACTAGTGCTAGTGACTCTACCGAGGTTGCGTCTTGTTGTGCGGTACCCGCGATCGGATGGTCGGGGTTGCACCTTGGACAGCGTGTCCAGGTCGGCTGTGTCCGGGGGACAGGCCTCTACGGCATGGTTGCCGTGTGTTTTTACTTCGGTAAGCGGTACTAGTGTTGTCCGGTAGCCTCGACCGCGAGGTCAGGGTGTGTTTCTGGTACAGTAGGAGTAGTTGTAGTGCCGTGCTTCGACCGGCCACCGGGTTTACTGTTCCTGCTGTTGCGGTTGCTCTTGTAGCCTTCCTTTCCGCTACCGCCGTTGTTTCCGGTTGGGGTTCCGCGGGACCCCTGCTAAGTCTCTGTTTTGGAGACTCATTCCCTACTTTTTAGGTGTGACGGTTCTTCCTCGAGGTTCGAGGGCGCGGAGCGGAGGTTCTCAGTTGCCAACTTGCCGAGCCAAGTGTTCACTTGGCATGTGGTACGCTTTACTGCTTTAGATTGTACTTTCTGTTAGACTGGACTCTATTATAGCTGTAGTTGTTTATTTATTCTATTAATTGTTGTATTGTCCTGCTTTATTTCCTATTTCTTTGTGCCTCCACACTCCTTTTAGCCCTTCCGAGCCCTCCCGGCTCGTGGGCGGCGGTGCGAGTCTCGGGTTATCGGGCCTTCCCGGTAATCGGATTCTCGGGTCGTTACAGCTGGTATCAGAGCGGTGGTTGTAGACGTACATAGGAATTCAAGACATTGCAGTGATCAGAGTCCATAAGGTCCAGCACAGTCGGCAGCTGGCTTAGGGTTTTGTGTTCGCTTTCCGCCTAGTTTCTCGCTTGAGAGCTTGAGTGCGCTGTGAGGCGCTGTGAAGGTGGTTACTGTCCGCGGCTTTCGTGCCAGCATGGGGTCTAAGGATCGAGGTTGAGAGCCTTCTCCCTCATCGGTGGTGGCCCTGGTTGTGCTGCGTTGGGCAGAGGTTGCTGGCAGGCGCGAGCTCACGGCGCTGCGTTCGAGGAATCTGCGGCGTGGTCAGGTGGCTGGAGAGGATTTTGGGTTGTTAAGTGGCCGTGAGTGTGCTCTGAGGGAGCTGCTGTCGGTTTTGGCCACTTCAGCTTTAGGTTTGTCCAGCTCCTGAGGTGTTCTGATCGAGAAGTGTGCTCGGGTGAGCGGAATATCTTCTCGGTGAGCTACGATTTTTGTCGAGCCAATTGTCCCTGTCGTGCTCTGTGGCGTCAGAAATGACGTGTCGGTCCCGATTGTTTTACGGATTTCGAGGCAGGATTGGGCTGTGGTGTCCCAGTATGTCTTGCTCCTGCGCTCTTGTGTGCGAATGGGTTGCGTTCGCCCTGGAGTTGGCTTGATATGTGAAGGCTTCACGGCGAGTTCGGGACTCGAGGATGAGCGCCGGCGGTTGTCGTTATGGCTCGTGTTGCAGCTATTGGCGTGGTGTGTTGCAGTTCAAGGAATTGCAGCGATAGTGCATCGAGAGATGCTGTGCTTGTGGTCCGACGTGACACTCGCCGAGTGTGTCGGAGGCGCTGACCTGATGGAAGCGATGGCTTTCCTTGGTGTTGGATGGTGCTGTTTCCAGCATGCATGAGGTTCGAGGTCAGGTCGAGCGTGGAGTTCTTCCGTTGGTCGGGAGTGCGCTGGTTTCTCCATTCGTTAGAGAGATTGTGCTTGGCAAGGTGGTTGCCTGTGAGAAGTTGTGCCCGTTCCCTTATCGTGTAAGGGTGCTGGCACTGTTCCGGAAGGACGAGTGCTGGTTGGGCGGTGTTCGCTTTTTCGGCTGTGCGCGCGGATCTGAGTGCGCAGCGGAAGCATAGTGGGCTTGTAACCCATTGGTTCAGGATCGTAGCGTTGGTTGCTACGGGCGGATTCCTGAGTTTGCGTTGAGCATCGGAGGGTTGGTTCCTTGGTGTGAACCGTGTTGTTGCCGTGCCGTTGCTCGAGGTGTTATGATTGTTGGCACTGGCAGGATGGAGTGCTGGGGAATGTGCTGGCTAGTGCGCCGCATGAGTACCCTGTTCCTATAATGGAAGCCGTGTCTGGCGTCAGTGTTAGACCTGGAGGGGGTTGTTGAGGATGTCACCTGACGGAGGTCGAGGACGTGTTGGTCAGAGTCGGTGGCCTGGTGCCCGACTTGTGTTCCCAGTCGTGTCCTCGAATGAGATCGTTCTTGGAGAAGTGATCTCTGCCAGGCTGTGGGTTCCTGTTGGTAGCTGCGGGTGACTGGTAAGGCTAGTCTCGTAGCTGGCCCCGGTGAGACATATCTTGCTTAGGGACCCGTGAGCATTGTTCAGGTGGTGTCCCGTGGCTCTGTGGTAAGGGCGGAATCGGGATTGGTAGGTGTCCACCAGGATTGGTCGAAGGATTTGATGAGACCAGATGGAAGAGTGACGCCTGTGGGCGGAGGCCTTTTGTGAGATTGGCGTCGGATTGGTGGTCCTTGATAGGACGCTGGTGTCGCAATGGTTATCCCTGGTTTGGTGACCAGCATGGGATGGTTCCCCTATGAGTCTGAGTCCAGTGAGGTGATGACTGAAGACACCAGGATTTTCTCAATTGGTTTCGTCGTGCTCCCCGAGAGGGTCGAGTTGGTGCGTTGTTCGAGCTCGGATGCGGAGTCTGAGAGGAGTGCGGCTCGAGATGCGGCTTCGGTCTTTGTGAGAGTCGACGGATGGCTTGCCGAGGTTTGTAATGTTTCCTTCAGACCCGGTGAAGGACCAGGAAAGAAAGAAGAACCTGAGCGAGCGGTTGGTGATCGTCGGCGCATGGTCTTTTCACAGACAGAAGGTGCTGGTTGTCGGGGCTCGAGCGTGGCGAGAGCCGTGTGCCAGCGAGACCTTTGATGGTCGTTTCTGTGATGTGCCTTTCCGGATGGGATCTGGGCTTTGTCAAAGTTTATCTTCTGACAAGTGTTGGCACAGTGTTATATCCGGCTTTTGGCTTGCCATGTGTGAGGTGTTTCTTGGTGCTGAGCCGATGTTCTGGTTGCGGTCTGCTGAGAGGACTGCTTGAGCTAGTGGAGGCTCTGTTTTGGTTGCTCCCTTGAGGAGGGTGTGCGACCTGTTAGCTGGCTGCGAAGCTGATGTGCGATTTGTCTGCTGACCATTGGATGGGTCAGTAGCTGTTGCTCGTGTCGAGGGTTGTGTTTCCTCGGTGAGCAAGATTGTGGCTGCGGTACCATGGTGGATTCTCGCGTTGTCTGAGGTGATGCCTGGACTGTGCCCTTTGGTATATGCCTGCTCTGTTGGCCAGTGTGCTCGGCGTGAGGAGCGAGGTGTTGTGTGTGATTGTAGGTCTGGCTGTGTCCCTCAGGATTGGTGTTTTCGTGAGGATTGAGGTTTTCTGTGCTGGGGCTCTGACAGCGTGTCAATTGGTTCAATGTTCTTCCCCTGTGACTTTGTGCTAGGTCCTGAATTTCGAGGATGAAATTCCTTTAAGGGGGGAGGGCTGTAATGTCCCGGGTTTTTCGGATCAATCCTCTCGGGTCCCGGATTTGCGTTCCGGTATATCTAGCTCCGTTGTGTCTGAAATGATGTTTCGGACATCTTTCGTGTTCGGATCGGCGCGATCCGGAGTTGTTTCGGAGGCCCGGAAGAGCTCCGCGGCTTTTCCGCGTGTGTTTTTCGATTCCCGGTGTGTGTTTCGGTAATTCCTTCGGAACCTCGTTGCGGGTGAACTGGGCCGTTCACCTAGGCGAGTGTGGTACCGTTGCGATCGGTGCGTTCCGAGGATCGCGAGGCTGTGATTTTCTATTTTTTGGGATTTTTCCAAATTTCCGGATTTTCCTATATAAACCCCACACTCTCTCTCTTCCCCTCATTCTCTCTTCCTCACTCTCTCCCTTCTCACGCTCTCTCTTCTCTCCCTCTCTTCTCCGGTGGCCGACGGAGGGGAATGAGGGATAGGTGGCGAGGCCCGTGGGATGAGGGACTGCGAGGACGGGTCGAGGAACGAGGCGGTGGCGAGTGGTCAGCCGGTTCGCGGGCGTGGAGGCACCGGCGGGGTTTTGGAGGCGTTTCTTCGTGGATCGGCGTCCACGGTGCGCGAAATCTTCGGTGGAGGTAGGGAGATGGACCCCCAGCTCGTGCACTTCCTTTCCCACGAGTTTCGTAGGCCGTGGTGAGCCGAGCGGGTGGAATCGGGATTTTTTTGGGCAAAACCCATGTTTTAGGGCTTGTGGGCCGATCTCTCGTTTTACGGCGTTTTTGGCCGATCCAGGGGTTTATATGCATGCCTAGGGGCTTGGGGATGGATTCCCCTTTGTTTCCCCATCACCCGGGGGTGATCGGGGCGTGGATCGGTGTTTTGGATGGTTTCCTGCCGTAACGTTCTCGGGAGGGTGTGACGGTCATTCCAGTGACCGTTACGTGTGTGTAACGCGCCTGGGCAGGGGCATTATATTCCCTTTGCTTTGGGCTTTGGTGTTCGTGGGTGTGACGGTCCCACGATAGACCGCCACAGCCGTGTGACGCGCCTGGGTGGGTGCGTCACATCCCCTGTTACCCAGCTGAGGGCTGGGGGTGTAACGGCCCCCGACGGACCGTTACATACGCGTGACGCGCCTGGGGTGGGCCGTCAGGGGTGTTCCAACTGTTGTCGTTTGACCGCTGGGTGTCTGTGTGTGTAACGCGCTGGACCGGGCGCGTTACATTCGTGTAACGCACTGGGGCAGACGCGTTACATCCCATTTTCAAGCTGGGAGCGTGAGGCACGCGTGACGCACCAGGGCAGGCGCGTTACATTTACGTAACGCGCTGAGCCAGGCGCGTTACATCCTGCGTTCCTATGGGCCGTGTAACGGCCTGCGTTAGGCCGCCAGGTGGATGACGGTCCCGCCTAGACCGTTACAGCCATGTGACGGTCTAGGGCTAGACCGTCAGGCTTTGTGTTGTTTCGAGGTGAGTTTTTGTGTTTTCCGCCTTGCTCCGCGATGTGTGGATCCCCGGTCGACCCGGTTGGGACCCAGTGGTCGACTTGCGGTCTCGTGAGTGCCAGACACCCATGGGATTCTGTGTCCGTGTTTTGAGGGTGTCTGGAAGACCATGTTATCTCGTTTAGCGTGCCCGTAGGATTGAGAGTCCGGGTGACTTCTCGCGTGTTGGGCTTTCGTGTTACGTTCGATCGAGTCACCGTGTATCGGTGTGTGTGCGGTGGGGTCTCCCCCGCATGTCGTGGGTTTCTTTGGAAGGCGATTCCCATGTGGGCCACGTGTTTGGCCTTGGACTGCGAGTCCAGTTATCCGGCCTGGGGTTGGAGGTTTCCCGCTTGCCCTGAGATGGGAAATCGACATGGCGGCTTGTGTTCTGCCTTGGGAATCATGCTTATGTGTTTTCTGTGTGGCCCGTGTGGGTGGCCTTGGTCCTTTACGTTCCCTTCCCGAGGGAGTGGTCTTGGCGGCTCGTGAGTTATCTCGGTAGTCGTGCTACCGTGATTTTAGACCTAGAGATTAGACTAGATTGACGGCCTTATGCTGTTGCGTACAACGGTCTTGACCCCGAGTCTTGTGACTCAAGGAGCGTTGGGTGTAGTGTGTCTAGAGGACTGCCCAGAGCCCAGTGGCTTAGCGCCACTTGAGTTTTCTCGACTCTCGCGTAGGGTGCGTGCGTGACAGTGGACTGTGAGTCCTGTTTCTTCTCCGACTGTGGTTGCCGTGCGACGGTGCTGGTATGTGGGATGGTCCCCGTACTTCATCGGGTTCGGACGTTGTTTTCTGTTGTCTTGAGAGTCTACTCTCTCAGTGACCCTCCACTAGTCGTAGCCTGCTTACACGCGAGTGGTCCCACCAGGGAGTGGTGGAGAGGCTACCCTTAGAGACGATTTTTAGACTAGTTTCCGTCGGGCCCCAAGTCTTGTAGCCAGAGTCCGGCTGAGGGGAAAACCAGTTAGAGGCCAGACCTGGGACGCATGGTCTGTGTGTGCACACGTGGTTGGGGGCGGTTGGACCACGTCGACGGGCGTGACCCCAGCTAGTCACTTGTTTGTGGTTACTTGTACGGTGTTTGTGCCTTTGGTAGGAGCTACCACGCCAGGCGGTTCACCTGTGGCACGGTGTAAGACGTCAGGGGACGCTACCGGCTGTGCTTCTAGTGGGAGGTGCTCCTGTCGAGTTGGGAGTGACAGACTGTCAGTTTCTGTGACTTTGACCTTCGGGTTTCGGTCGTGTCGACCGTTGAGTTTCGGTTGTTTCACCGTGGCGCGTGTGTTAGTTTTCGCACCGTCAGACTAGTGCTAGTGACTCTACCGAGGTTGCGTCTCGTTGTGCTGTACCCGCGATCGGATGGTCGGGGTTGCACCTTGGACAGCGTGTCCAGGTCGACTGTGTCCGAGGGACAGGCCCCTACGGCATGGTTACCGTGTGTTTTTACTTCGGTAAGCGGTACTAGTGTAGTCTGGTAGCCTGGACCGCGAGGTCAGGGTGTGTTTCTGGTACAGTAGGAGTAGTTGTAGTGCCGTGCTTCGACCGGCCACCAGGTTTACTGTTCCTGCTATTGCGGTTGCTCTTGTAGCCTTCCTTTCTGCTACCGCCGTTGTTTCTGGTTGGGGTTCCGCGGGACCCCTGCTGAGTCTCTGTTTTGGAGACTCATTCCCTACTTTTCAGGTGTGGCGGTTCTTCCTCGAGGTTCGAGGGCGGGGAGCGGAGGTTCTCAGTTGCCAGCTTGCCGGGCCGAGTGTTCACTTGGCATGTGGTACGCTTTACTGCTTTAGAATGTACTTTCTGTTGGATTGGACTCTGTTATAGCTGTAGTTGTTTATTTATTCTGTTAATTATTGTATTGTCCTACTTTATTTCCTATTTCTTTGTGCCTCCACACTCCTTTTAGCCCTTCCGAGCCCTCCCGGCTCATGGGCGGCGGTGCGAGTCTCGGGTTATCGGGCCTTCCCGGTAATCGGATTCTCGGGTCGTTACACAAGGTCTCTCCCACTAAGCCTGTTGAACAAGCACCTTCGCTTAGAAAAAAAATAAAGAAGCCCTATTCCTTCCCAAAAGATAAGACTCGTACCCTCTTTGAGTGGGCCCAAGAATGTGGCAGGATTGTGCTCCCAGAGTTGAAAAGACCGAGCGATATCAAAAGGAGGGACGATCCCCGATTCTGTCTATATCATCAAATGATGGGGCATTCGATCGAAGATTGTTACATATTTAAAGATGTCATCGAAGACCTCATCAAAAAAGGCGAACTGCAAATGGGCTAGTACAAGTTGGATCCACCGCACCCTCATCAGATGTACAACTTGAAGAGGGCGGCTACTACGGCCGCACCACACCAGCCAAAGAACAATATGCTCTAAAGGGCATTCCAAGCCTCTTGAGCTATGGCAGGAAGCCGAAAAGGATGCTTCAAGATATGTTCTGGGGGAAGATGTGTGAAATGTCAAGAAGCCTATGTACGGCTGCTGCCAGATGTGTCCCCCTCTTAGGGGCGACGATCACTCGTAATAGTGATGAATGAAATGATAATATAGGCCTTTCGAGAGCCGTTCTATCGCAGATTTCTGCACTGCATATTGGCTGACGATTATAGGGGCTATCCGAATGATGAAGGCCCAGATGGCAATCCAAAAAAAAGAGGAAAAAAAGATGAAGAGACGATGGAAACGATGATCATGAGGAGCGTGATGGATGAAAAATAAATAAATAAATAAAAGAAGGAGAAATGATGATGAGATGAGACTGTAAATCATGATGAAAGATGATGAGGAAATGATCGAGATCATGATGATTGAAAAAAAATGAGATGATGATGATGAAGAAGTGATCATGAAGATCCTAACTAATGATGAAATGAAAAAAATGCTGAAAAGAAGAATGATAAGAAAGATGACAGAATGATCAAGATGATGATCAGGATTATGATGAAGAGGGTGAAAATGATGATGAAAAGAACAAAAGGATGTTAGAGATGTCCAGCTGTCGGCGTCCGGGTCGACGGATATTCAAAGATGATCAAGAATATTCAAGGTATCCCATCGCCGGCGTCTAGCTGATGAATACCCGAAGATGTCCAAGACGCTCAGCCAAATATTCAAAGATGCTCAAAGATATCCTAAAATCGGCATCTGAGCCGGCAGATATTTATGAATACTCATAGATACTCAAGGAATTCAATCGCCGGCATCCGGCTTCACAAATGATCAAGGATGTTTCAAAATGTTCAACCATCGGCATTCAGCCCGACAGATATTCGAAGATGCTCAACCGATGTTAAGATGATTCAACCGTCGGCACTCAGCCCGACAGATGTTTTGTCATGTCCAAGATGTTCAACCATTGGCATTCAAGCCGACAGATGATTCCATGATGGCCAAGATGCACAAAGATCTTCAAAGATATCAAAGATGCTCAACCGTTGGCACCCGGGCCAACAAATGTTCGCCGATATCTGGAAATGTTCTGATTAACGCGACCGTCGGCATCCACGCTGATAGATATGCAAAGATGCCTGTAAATATTTGACCATCGGCGTCCAGGCTGACGAATATTCAAAAATATTCAAGATGTTCAACGATGTTTGAAGATGTTCAATGATGTTAAAGATGTTCAACCGTTGGCATTCAGCCCGACAGATGTTTGAAGATGCTTAAGGATGTTTAAAGATGTTCAACCATCGGCATTCAGCCCGATAGATGTTTGAAGCTATACAAATATGTTAAAGATGTTCAACCATAGGCATGCAGCCTGACAGATGTTCGGAGATGTTCGAAGATGTTCAATGACACTCAAGATGTTAAACCATTAGCGCTCGCGCTGACAGATGTTTGATGAAGCTAGATGAAGATGATGAAAATGTTAAAGATGTTGAACCATTGGCGCTCACACCGACGGATGTCCAGATGATGATGAAGATGTTAAAGATGTTAAAGCATTGGCACTCGCGCCGACATATGTTCTGATGATGATGAAGATGTTAAACCATTAGCGCTCGCGCCGACAGATGTTCTGATGGTGATGAAGATGTTAAAGATGTTAAACCATATGCGCCCGCGTTGACAGATGAAGATGAAGATGTGAAGATGGAGATGTTAAACCATTGGCGTCCGCGCCAATAGATGTCCGATTATGATAAAGATGCTAGATGATGTTCGAAGATGCTCAATGATATTCGATGATGTTCGAAAATGATTCGATGATGTTCGATGGTTTGATGATTTGATGATGTTCGATGATGTTTGAAGATGGTTCGATGATGTTTGATGACGTTCGATGATTCGATGATGTTCAAAGATGATTCGATGATGCTCGATGATGGTTGATGATGAAGGAAATGTCAACCCATTGGCATCCGTGCCAACAGATGTTTGAGGATGATCAAAATATTCAACCATCGACGATCAAGCCGATAGATGTTCAATGTTCAACCCATTAGCGGCCGTGCAATAGATGTTCGAGAATGATCAAGATATTCAACCGTCGGTGATCAAGCTGACAAATGTTCAATATGCAACCATTGGCGATCAAGCCAAGAAAAAAGGAAGAAAAAAGAAAAAAGAAAAAAAGAAAAAAATCACTATCAAAGCCTCCGAGGGATGTCGACTCGTCAAGTCCCACTAGAGATCAAAAATTGCTTTTGTCCCACCGACGAATAAAACCGTGGCCCAGACCTTCCGTCTGAAGCCATGAACAAAAAGACCTCCTTCACTCTGAGTCGGACCTTCTGTCTAGCTCGAGAATAAAAAGACCCTAGCCTTGACACTCACCCGTGCCGATGAACGAACCACATCAGCTTCTATCACTCTGTCGGCATTGACGAATAAACCTTTGACCTAGACCTCCCGTCTAAGTCAATAAATAAACAATCCACTTTAACCTAACACTATCCACCCGTCCCGCTGCGATGTTCAATACGACCTAATGGCCTAGACCTTCCGTCTAAGGCCATATGAACCCGATGTCCTTGTGATAACCTATACCCGATGTCGACGATATCATCATGATTGGTGCCTGGCTCTCAATCAAAGCCAATTGACACAACCCAATGGCTTAAACCTTAGGTCTAAGGCCAGATGAACCTAATCTCATACGTTAGCATAGGCCCAATGCTGACGATGTTATCTGGATTGGTGTCTCACTCTCCATCGGAACCAATCAATATAGTACGCAGTCGAGACCGTTCACGTGAAGCTGATGATGTTGTACTCCGATGTCAACCGCTTGCCGGGCAAGAAGATACACTCGCAGGCCCTGCTCTCGTTCCTTGCTCGCGACACCTGCGAGTGGGGGGCATTTGTAGACACCCAAAAAATTCACTGGCAAGAACTCCGGGTCTCGTCGAGCCGAACAAATCCTGCATCTCATCCGATCAGGACGAAAACACACCTGGTGGTCCCCTACTTGATGAGGAGACCTCCCGAGATGAAGAAATATTTCCGGTCTCCCAAAACAGGGTGCCGAAGGCAATATCAACAAAAAACCCGAGTGACCCGATCGAGGCACATATTATGCTGGAAAGGTCCGTAGGAGGCCGAAGAGCTACCCAATGAGGGCGAAAACACTTTGAGTGATAGCCCACTCGATGAAGACACTCCCCATAGGCAGGGAGCAGGCTTAAGTGCATGATTCACGGTGTCGAAGGCCGAATCAGGAAGAAACCCAAGTAATCTGATGCGGGTTCGACACATGTCAAAAATCACTCTGAATTGTAAATCGAAGCCCGGGAGCTTCGAAATAAACACTCCAGAATCGGTACATTAAAAATGAGGCGGCACCAGACATCAAGCACTCGTCTGAGCCGAGGCAGAGTCAACAAGGCAAAATTGACCAAAATACCCCTCAATCACCTGTGAACCGGCGCGGCCCTACTATGGCCAATGAACCGACGCCACCCCTCTTGAATCAACGCCATTATGAGGCCCTCTTGAATAGACGCGCAGAAAGGGAGGGCCTGACCCTCTGAATTGGTGCATAGAGCACCCTCCTATGCCACTTGATCCGACGTGCTCAAAAGGCCCCCTCTCCATGAATTGAAATGGCGCAAGCCCCTTGAGGCCACTTGATACGGCGTAAGGCCCCAAGGCCCATTGAACCGGCGTGCCAAGGCACCCTCCCCCTTGATAGAATCAGCACCCTCATGACCACAATTGATATGGCGTAGCCTTCTCTCCCTGCATTGAATCGGCGCCAAGATGCCATGATGAACCGGCGCGGTCATCCTCTCTTGCCCTTGATCTGACACGCAAGAGGCCCCAATGCCCTCTTGAACCGGCGCGCAAAGAAGTCTTGATACGGCGTGCCCTCCTCCCTTGGCCACTTGATACGGCGTAGTTCTCTCCTCTTGATACGGTGTGGCAAACATCCCATCGCCAACACGGGCCCCTGTTTCACGCTGGCTCACACCCAGCAGAGCAGGGGAAGAAGAAGGAGGAAAAGGAGGGGCTTGAGGCCCCACTTGGAAGCCCCTGACGATGGCCGTGCCCTCTACCCAACGGATCTTCAAGAATCCCCGTTGCCTAGCAAGAGTCTCACCTATGCTCTTTGGCTGCTCCCCTTTTGCAAAACCGTGCACAAAGCTCCCCGTCGCCTCGAGCACGAAGCATTGAATGCTCGTGTGTATACCTCGTGCTCAAGTCGACAACGGAGCGGTGGTAGGCCCTCAATGTCTCCCTCAGCCACTCCCGTGAAGACACGACAGCTACCTTCTGCGCCCCTACCTGCAGGCCCTGAAGCGCTCCGAGCGGGAAAGAAAAGAAAAGGAATTAAAAGAGGAGGGAGCTGAGGGGTTCGAATGCCCTACCTCTACTCCTGTAAAAGGAAGCAAGCTCTATTGAAGGGCTCTCAGGTTGGCTGACTGGCTCTCCGGATTCGGCTGAAGAGAAGAAGAAGTTGGCTGCAATAGAGAAGAAGAAAAAGGGAAGGGAGAAGAGAGTGCCTGTCTGCATGTCTGGGTCTCCAGAGCAAAAAAAAAGAAGGAAGGTGAGGAAGAGGAGAGAGTAGGAAGGATGAGGGTTTAGGGGGAGAGGATCCCATGCTCCATCTCCCCCCCCCCATCTTCTATATTTTTGTTCTTCTTTTCTGTTTTGCTTTGCGCATGATATATATTTGTTTTGCTTTGAGCATGATGTATACTTGTCTTGCTTTGAACGTGATGTATACTTCTCCCTATACTCTATCATTTCCACAGAGGATGAAAAGAATCCCAGATAGTTCTGATGTTATGGCCCCCCCATCTCGTCCTCTTCTTCTTCTAGTTCAAACAGTGCTCTGCCATTTTCATGAACGTATGCTATAGCGTTTGGTGAACGTATGATATACCATGTTAAGGAGATGATCGGTCGCCCTCTCGCTCACATACATGAGTTGTGGGGGCTCCGTTATCACTCCAGATTTGTCTGAGTTTACATCCCTCCTTCGTTGGCCAAAGTGCATTGTCTGCTTTCTTACGATGATCACCCCGGGCCCCCCGGGACTCGCTTCTTCATAGCGTGGTCCCCGGGGAACTCCATTCGAAAGGTGGATAAAAAGATAGCCATATGATGGCCAACATCATGAACCTATGTCCCGAGCTTCAGATATTATCACCCATGGGCCGCCGGAGCCCCTCGTAAGCTAGTCCTCGGGGTTCCGTGCCCAACCCAGGTTTGAGGGTAGCCGCTCTTGGTTTACGCATGATTTTTGAGGCCGTCTCAGACTTGTCCATGGGCGCATCTCTCTTGCACACCCCGCATAATCCAGGTACGAGGAAGGTGCTGCCGAATTTTCGCTAGGAACGCGAATAACGAAAAGATGAATAATCAAACCACGCTAACCATGAGAATGGGTTTAAACAAAAAATGATGAATGAAAAAGATCTTAAGATCATCAAATGCAGAATGAGCCCCTTTGGATCAAACTGCATATGCATTTCCATACAAAACAAAGAAAGAGAAAAGAATAAGCATATCACATATCCCTCATACGCAGCATAGAGGCATAAACAAAACCCCACAATCCACCTAGCTAAATGAACAAAAAACCTGCACTTAAACCCTCCTTCGTACACCAAAAACCTTCCTGCCGACCTACCTGCGTCGACTCCAAAAGGCCCTGCGTTGACCTCCTATATACACTTCAAACCCCACTTAACCTCCTACTGCATCTGCATGAACAAATGTAAGAAAAGAATGACAGTTCCATGGGTTCATCCCAAACAAAAAAGCATAAGCATATCCCATGAACCAAGCAAGAACAAACCCTAAATGCATAAACTCACCCCACAATCTACTCTGCCAAATCAAAAAATCTGTCTAAAGCCATTGGGTCGACCCTCCCCCTTTCAAGCCCTCCCTTCTATTGCCGTGAGGAGGGGGAAGTCGACTTGGCCCCCTTGCCAAGTCGACTCCCCCCCCGCGCGTCGATCCACCTAAACAGGGGTGAACCGGCGCACCCATTGGTGCGTCGGATCACCTCCACCTCTATCTCTCTCCCTCTCTAACCTCAGTGCCGATTCATCACTCCTTGTATAAACAAAAAAAAGAAGAACAAAGAGGAGGAAATGGGGAGGTGATCCAGCGTGGCCCATTGGCATGTCAGATCACCCTTTGCCCTCTCTTGTTTCCTTAAAAAAACAAAACAAAAACAAAATAGAAGGAAACAAAATCAAATGAAAGAAAAGGGCATGGCAACAAAATAAAATAAATCTAAAAAAAGGAAAGCAATTAACCAAGTGACAAAGAAAGCATAAAACCAAAAAAAAACATCTAAAGTACTAAATAATCAAACAAGGGATGATAATAACAAATGAATAAAAGAAGTGTATTCACTCCAAAAAAACATATATTTGAATAACCAAACAACATATATAACTACAACGCTCACAAATGAGCGAAAGTACATCCATGCACCTAAATGAATAAAAGAAAATCCAATAACGAAATAAAAAATAAAAACATGATAACGTCCGCTCCGGGGCCCTCGCTTCCGTGAACTTGCTGAAAGGAATATCAACGATGCCCCACTAAGTTAGATTTGGACCTTGGGAACCATCCCGATATGGCCATGATCCGGCATTGCCTTGGGCCAATTGTAGCACCCCGAGAATGTAATAAATAAAATAAAGGGTAATAAATAAGAAAATTAATTGGGAATTTCTTTTAACTAATTTTTAAAAATCTATAAAATTCATAATCAAGTAGATGACCTAATTTCCAGACACTTTGTCTTCTTGGTCGAACCCTAAATAAAATTTATATCAAGCCGAATTAATAGAATTAGAGCTAAAATCATGTTTACACTAACCTAACCTTAGATCGTTTAATTCGACCCCAAATCTCGATCATTTGAGCCCAAACCAGGTCCATTCGAAGGGCCTTGATGGCTAGCCCGTTTTCCCTCTCTTCCCACATGAAAACCCTAACCCTAGGAGCTCAATTTTGGGTGAGAGGCGGTGCGATTTGGTCAATGTGCGATTCCCGCGCGCGTCGAATTCGTGGGACTCTTCCCAGCCTTATCGACAACCCTAAGATCCAATTGCCTCTATAAAACAAACCCTCGACCAACCTAGAAACCCCATTTGCTGCGGCGACTGGCAAGGAGCTCGATCAAGGGTGGTTCTCGGCGAGTTCCTGGGAGGTGTTCTTGTGCGATTTCGGCAACCTTAGTCTTCTTCTTCCTTCGATTAGGGTAGGTTCTAGTAGACCAAACCCTAATCAAATTATACCAGCATTTCCGTTTTCAAGTCCCCTTTATTTTGATACTAGAAGCCCTAATTTTGATTTAGTATAGCGATCGAATTCCAGTCTTTAGTGGGAGCATGTCAATCTAGGGCACCGTTCTTGTTAGTTCGTCTTATCTTGATTAAATGTTAGGTTTTAGCAGGAAAAATCTTAATTAATCCAGGCTATCTCATGCGAATTTTTGTCTTCTTCGTGCTGAATCTATTTTGCACAATTTTCATTTACTGTACTGCATGAATCTCCGGTTACAACCAAGGTCTATCAAAGTTCACCGGAGACCGAAGCAACGAACTAGTTGCGGTCTTATAGGAACCGCTTCTGATTCTGGCGGCCCCGCGATAGACCATTTTATCTTTTGAAAATTTGAAACTTCTTCATATGCTAGCGGCCCCGCAATAGACCGCAAGATCTTGACTTGCGGCCAGCTCCTGACCGCTACAGAACCCTAGCGGTTGCACGACAGACCGCCTTTTTCCTACAATTTTCATTAAATTGATGTTTATTAATTGTGTTTCCTTGTTTTAGACAGCATGTGTAGGGCCGAAATACACTTAATTAAATGGACTATATGGAACATGTATAATACCTGATTCAACTATGGTCATCCACCATCATATCTAAATTCTTGTTTCTCTTGTCACATATAAAACCCTTCGATTATGAAATATTTACTGCAGTGTTAATGGACATTGTGCAAAAACTTACTAGGATTGTTTGATAATCACCCCACTCCGGTGGTGCTGGATGACCGCTATACTTTTGTTTTCCGATGTTTATTGGCCCTTAATCTTGTAATGGTTGGGACTCACCGCCGGATACTCCTTCCGTCGGACTAGGACCTCCATTACGAGACCTCTGTAAGCCCCCGCCAGCCTGGGATTCCCATTAGGACGCCGAGCAGGTTGTACCCCCAAAACTTGAACCTATCGACTTGATCGAATCACGTGTTTCCACAGCCCGGAATCGGGACTATCCTGTTAATTGCGGCCCTTCTGGGACTGCTACCGTCAAGTTGCGGCCCAGGCACGACCGCCTGACACCTGAAGCGGCTCCTTTGTGACCGCCTCTAACTGGCTAAGTTCCAGGTTCAACTGGTCGATTTTCCTTGAATTCCATGGACCTAGCCTTGTTTGAGTTGACCTATAGCCTCTAACTCGACCTGAGAAGTGTGGGCTGGACCCAGGTTCAGTTCCGCCCTGTCTCGGGCGGACTGGAAGCCCATTAAGCCGATTGCTTTAGTCTTGCTAGGCCAAACTAGTTGCGGTTGTCGCTGGACCGTTTTATCCATTAAACGGGCCTTTGAGGATCGTTTATGTGGTGGGGCGGCCCAATAGGGACCGTTTCCTTTTGTTGTGGCCCAAGAGCCTTTCTAATCTAAACGGCCCCTCCGATACCGTTTTCCGTTTTAAGGTGGCCCATCCAGGACCGTCTTTGTCTTCTTACGGCCCACTGTGGACCGTTGTCATCCTTTGGCGCTGGGCTTTGTCTCTCTGCCCCAGTATCCACTGTGGCGGTCTACAATAGACCATTTTTACCTTATGCGGCCCGGGTATGACCGCAACTCATCCAGAACTTGTTTTCACGTATTTCTTTTGTGCCTTGGTAGCCGGGCCATGGTTGGCTTGAGCTGCAATTAATCTCGATTGTATTCTTGACCTTTGCAAGCCATAATCTTATGGCTTCCCATGCAATGATTGAAATTTCACTTGATCTTAGAAAAATAAGTTACATAACTTGAACTTGGAATTCCTGGCCGATTCCAGTGAATGTCTAGATTACTTGGGATCTTGGATCCACCAAATCAATGCCAACGCATCATAAGGGTCCGGTCTGGTCCTAGGAGGAGCGTCCGAAAAGTACTAGTGCCTCGGGGAGTTGTAATGACATGGTGAGACATTGCACCAAGTACATGACTAGCGTGTTATCTATGACATTCATTCATTCTTTTATTATCCCTATACATTTCTACATGTTATTAGATTCCTATATGGAATTTATCTCTACATGAGTTGCTTGCTTGCGTGCTTGATCGGCCAAATTCCTAGAATTGCTATATCTCTGTTCAATTCATTCCCTTATTTTTCATTCCGTCAATTCTTATGTTAGCTTGTTTTATCGTTCTTTTATTCGCATGACGTTTACTTAAATGGGTTAATTACTTAAACTCTGTCTGCTATTACCTACTGAGCGTTCGCTCACCCACTTTCCCCCATTTCAGGTAGCTATAGTGATGAAAGCCAAACGGACGGGGATGGGCAAGAGTGAAGACCCGGAGTGGAACCATTAGACGTGATCTTGGCAGTTGTCTTAGTTGAGTTGTGAAGTAGTCGCATTATGGTCTTAATGAGTCATTGTTAGTAATGTCTTGAAGAGTTGCCCTTCAAAGTGGTGGTCAAAAGATGTAATTTTTCTTTATTTTCCTTTTCTTCGTGTCGTGATGTAAGACATTTTATTGTCTTATTTATGAGGTAATTGGTATCTTTGGAGTAATTCTCTCTCTTTATAATTATGCTCTTATTTTCGTTCTTGCTCTGTTTATCATGAATGTATATAACTGTTGTGTTCCGATATTCTGCGTCGAGGCGTGACAGTTTTTTGGTATCAGAGCCTAGGTTTTCTAAGTTCCTAGGTTTCTAAGTGGTGTCGTAGAACCCGTGACTTTGTTAAGGTCTAAGGATCTAACTCGGTGAGACTAGGTAGAGACTCAGGTTGAGTTAATTAATAAAACTCTAAAAGATTCTCGTTAAGCTGTTTCTAATTAATTTTTCTTGCATATAGGAATCTGTCACGATGGCAGTCGAGCGTACGTAATGGAGGGATATGCAGCATACAGTGCAAGGTTTGACTCGGGCCCTCCAACAGGTGGCCCAAGGAGGAGGAGCGCACCATGGAGCCGGTGACCTCCACCAAAATTTCTGAGGATTGAATCCCCTACGATTTGGTGGTTCGACAAATCCTGATGAAGCCGAGCATTGGCTAAAAGAGATAGATCGGATTTTCGAAGTTATGTAATGCAGTGACCAGGAGCGTGTTCTCCTGACTACCTTCCAATTGGAACGTGATGCTCGAATGTGGTGGGAATCACTAAAAGCCACACTAGGAGACATGCAGGTATCATGGAAAGAGTTCGAGGAGCTTTTCAACAGTAAATATTTCTCGGACAGAGTACAAGAATAGAAGGCGGCAGAGTTCGCTACTTTGAAGCAAAGAAACTTATCGGTTGCTGAATATGAAGCTCAGTTCACTAGATTATCCCGCTATGTGACGCATTTGGTATCTACTGAAAAGATGAAGGCCAAAAGCTTTCTCAATGGATTGAAACTTCAGTATATTAACCAATTGGCACCTTTAGAGATCCACGCTTATGCTGAAATTGTGAGAAAGGCTCAAGTTCTCGAAGATACCATAGAAATGACCAAGAGGATTCGAGGAAGGAATTCCAAGAAAGAACAGACCACTAGTTCTGGGAGTTTAAAACCCAACAATGGTAAGAAGAGGCCCACTGGCGGGTCTAGTTCATGGAAGGATAAGAAGCCGAGAAGTGATGACAAGAAGTCAGGTCTGGTTGCATCATCCAAAGCTCTTTGCAAGTATTGTGATCGTCCAGGTCACAAGATGGAGGAGTGCTGGCGTAAGCTAGGCGCCTGTTTGCGTTGTGGGAGCAAGGACCACCGTATCCCTGAGTGTCCTCTCCTGTCAGATCAAGCTACACCGAGCAAGCCGCAAGGAGGCCAGAAGCGGCAGGGCAAGTTCCAAGCCCTACAAGAATCCGAGGCAGAAGCCACCAAGGAGGGTGGATTGGTTGAAGGTACACTTGTTATTTTTGATAAGCTGGCATTTGTTTTCTTTAATACTGGAGCAACACATTCTTTTATTTCTCAAAGTTTTGCTAAGTCTTTATCTGCGAAACCTGTATTGATGAACTCTCAACTAGAAATATCAACCTCTATTGGTTCGGGTATAGCAATTAAGTATTATTATCCTTCTAGTAAGATTATGGTTAATGAGCTGAATATGCCAGCCGATTTGGTCTGTATGAAGATGAAGGATTATGATGTAATCCTAGGAGCAGATTGATTAGCTAGGTATGAGGCTAGCGTTCATTGAAAATCTGGCACCGTGTCTTTCTCTAGGTACCCCGAGCTTTCTTTTGTCGGGGTTAGGCATTCAAAGTTTGTGCCACTTATTTCGACGCTTCGGACCGAGAGGTTGTTGAGGAAAGGATGTTAGGCATTTTTGGCGTTGGTTTCTTTGATCGACAAGGAGTTGGAAATTAAGGACATCCCTATTGTCCTAGATTTTTCAGATGTGTTTCCTAAAGACTTGCCAGGACTTTCGCCGGAGAGAGAGGTAGTCTTTTCTATTTATCAAGTTCCTGGCGCATCTCCAGTTTCTAAAGCTCCGTATCATATATCTCCTGCGGAGTTAAGAGAATTGAAAGAGCAATTAATGGAGTTCCTTGAGAAGGGGTTTATTCGTCCGAGTACATCCCCATGGGGAGCCCCAGTGTTGTTTTTAAGAAAGAAGGATGGTTCTCTGAGGCTGTGTATTGATTACCGCTAGCTTAACCAGCTTACTATCAAGAATAAGTATCCGTTGCCGAGAATAGATGAGCTATTCGACCAGATAGCGGGAGCACAATATTTTTCCAAGATTGATCTACGATCGGGGTATCATCAGTTGCGGATCAAGGATGAAGATATCTTGAAGATAGCATTCCGAAGTAGGTACGGGTATTTTGAGTTTGTTGTAAGGCCTTTTGGTCTAACGAATGCTCCTGCAGCCTTTATGCAACTGATGAATAGTGTGTTTCGGTCCTACTTAGATCAGTGGGTCGTGGTTTTTATTGATGATATTTTAATATACTCCAAGAGCAAGGAGGAGCATGCAGAGCACTTGAGGATGGCATTGCAGATATTGAGGGACCAGTAGTTGTACGCCAAGTTTAGTAAGTGTGAATTCTGGCTGCAAGAAGTGTCTTTTCTGGGGCACATTATTTCTAAAGATGGAATCTATATAGATCCCTCTAAGGTAGAGGCAATGAGAAACTGGGATAGGCCTGCGAACGTAACCGAAGTGAGAAGTTTTCTAGGCCTAGCAGGTTACTATCGGAGATTCATTAAGGATTTCTCGAAGATTGCGGTACCTCTGACTAAATTGACCCACAAGGAGATTCGATTTGAGTGGTCAAAAGATTGTGAGTGAAGTTTCCAAACCTTGAAAGAATGTTTGACCATTGCCCCTGTTTTGGCCTTGCCTTCGGGAGAAGGAGGATTTGAAGTCTATACTGATGCCTCAGGCATTGGCCTAGGGTGTGTGCTTATGCAGTATGGGAAAGTGATAGCCTATTCTTCTAGATAGCTGAGGAAGCATGAAGAGAATTATCATGTCCATGACTTGGAGCTCGCTGCAGTGGTGTTTGCCTTGAAGATTTGGAGGCATTACTTGTATGGAGAGACTTTTACTATATTTTTTGATCATAAGAGCTTGAAGTATTTGTTCTCTCAGAAAGAGCTTAATATGAGGCAGAGAAGATGGCTTGAATATTTGAAGGACTTTGATTTCTCTATAGAATATCACCCTGGGAAAGGCAATGTAGTGGCTGATGCTTTGAGCAGCAAACCGATAGCAAAGTTGTCTAGTCTCATGTTGCAAGAATGGACATTGTTGGAGGAGTTGGCTAGTCTAACCTTAATATTATTAAGGATCAGGTCATGATCGCGCAGTTTCAGCTTCATCCCGAGCTGTTGATGGAAATTAAGACCCTACAAGATAACGATCCAGTATTAGTAGAAATCAAGGCAAGTCTAAGTAATAGACCAGATTTCATGTTGACCGATGATGGCAGGTTATTATTTCGAGGAAGGACATGTGTCTCTGATTTAGCCGAAGTGAAGAGCAAGATCCTTGAAGTGTTGGGTCCCACGGAGTGCAATCGGATCTAGAAGGGGGGTTGAATAGATCCTATTGATAACTATGGCCTACTTAAATCTTGACCCCTAAACACATGAATCACTCCTATAAACCAATAAAACACTTAGACACACAGCGCATCGGAATAGATAGGAATGGAGCAAGTAATAATGTTAAAGCACGATACTCAGTTCAAACAGGTCGACACTCCCAGCGGGTAGGTCGACACACCTTCTACGGATCCTGGGTATATGAACAACACAGGTTGATACTCCCAGCGGGCAGGTCGACACACCTTCTACGGATCCTGGGTATATGAACAACACAAGTCGACACTCCTGCCTGTAAGGTCGACACTTCCTCAGTAGGATCCAGCTATGTAATGAGCTGGGGTCTACACTTCAGGGCAGTGAGGTCAACACCTCTAGCAGGGCACAATACACAGGTCGACACTTCGCTAGAGAGAGATCGACACTACTTCACGAGCAACTAAGATCCAAATGAGATGTAATACAATGAACCACAGAGATCTTAAATCAGAGTAGCTGAGTGTGAAATGACTTGCTTAGTGTGTGAGAGCTGAGGTGATCACTAAGGTGCATGAGTGTCAAACGAGGTGACAACCCTTGGCAAAGCTATCACCTTGGTACCTGTGTGCAATGGTGCAGTAGGCAACCCAAGGAGCTAATGCGTTTAAAGACACAGGAAAGAAAGCTGCTCACCCATCGTGATACCTTCCTCTGCTAGGGATATGCTTCAAAGTGTCTGTAAGTAAGAGTTTTGCAGACACCTGAGAAGATGCACGTTACCAACGATAGTAGGAGGATCAAGATGAGACTATTGTGCAAGCAGAACGCTTGAGTGTGTAGAGAAAATAAATAGCGTAAGTAGCACACGAACCTGTGAAATGGGGATAGAAGTTATAGAACAAGCTTACAATGTATACAACCCACAACACAAGGATTTTAAGGTGGTTCGGTTGTTATCCCGCAACCTACGTCCACCCCACACCAAACTCGGTGTGGCTTTCCGACTGACACACAGTTTGATCCGCTGAGCAACACAGCTTGCTTACACAGCTGAGCAACACAGCTTGCTTTCTGCTGACTAACAGCTTGAATCACCCAGAGGATCTGATCCTCTCTTCCTCTGAAACCACATAGGGAACCCGGTCCCTAAACAGGGGATCGGAAAAGCTAGATGTATTGGTGATAGACGAACCGTAACAAATAGAAACTGAATACTGCAAGTGCAGTGGAGAAGGAATAGAGATTTTGTAGACACCAGGTAAGAGAATAGATCAAGACAACGGAGCTGGTGGGTGCAGCTACAAGATTGGATCCAAGGATCCTTTTTTTCAAACACCGGTAGACTGCAGGGTTTGTCTTCTCTCTCAAGGCTGCTCTCTCTTCTTCTTCTACTCTCACAGCACTGGACTATGTCAACCAAGTGCTGGGGCTGTGTGGACAGCAGCAGCAGCAGCTTCTTCAGTTGAGGAAGCTTGGTATAAATAGGTAAAAACTAGTTGTAAATCCAGGGAAAAAATGGCGCCAAGAAGTCTCCGATGGACCATTGCACCGGCTATATTTTCCCTCCATAATTTCCCTTGAAGCATATGCCAGGGTGAAGTGAGAGCTTGGAGTCTTCCAGGCAAGTTCCATGTTCGACGGTGGCAGCACCTGGAAGAAGTGACTGAGTCTTCTCATTTAGATGCTTGGAGATCTTCTCATTAAATGCTCCTACAGGTATGCTGTCTTCCATTGGCTGAGCCCAACTTTCAGTACAAGGATAGGTACGATGGCAGACAGTGTTAAGGAGCAGATCAGATTTCCCTTTAGACAGCATCAGATATTCACAATAAATCTCCCTCGGATAAGTAGTCTTCTCATTCTGCACAGGTGTACTCTTCTGCGTACAATGGCTGGTTGGACAGCCCATTGGTCGACAACAAGATAGTGGCAGACTGCGGAGTGTCCTATTCCCAGCAGCAGACAGTCTGGACAGGCAGACCGATAAGACTGACATCGCGGCAGACTGAAGTGGCTCTTCCAGCTGGATTTCTGACAAATCCATCTCCAAAAGGTAGACAAATGAGAGATAAGATGGTTGAGCAAAAGTCAAGCCTTGGGACATGGTCCAGACCCTAAAATCCTTGATTTTGATGATTTACGGTAGACTTTTTCTCTCTCTGGATGGTCCACTGATCTGACAGATTATTGGCTTGAGGATTCTTGGAAGAATAAGGGTGTCGACCTCCTTACTCAGTGTGTAGGGACACCCTTTGAATATCTTGAAGGCCCATGAGAGATGTGTCGAGACTTCACAAGATGTGTCGAGACATCATCAAGACTGTGTCGAGACAGCATCAAACGGTGTCGAGACATGTGAGCCATGTGCAGGAATTATCACACGAATGTGTTGACACATTTCTGTTAGTGTGTCGAGACATCTGTTGAAAGGTTTTGAGAACAGCTTCTGTCGGTTTCGTACACGTTCTGGTTGAACCTAGATGTGTTGACACATTCCTGTCAATGTGTCGAGATATTCCTTTGAACGGTCTTGAGGATGGCTTCTGCCAGTTTCATATACGTTATGGTTGAACCTTGATGTGTCGACACTTTCCTGTCAATGTGTTGAGATATTCCTTTGAACGGTCTTGAGGATGGCTTCTGCTTCAGCTGATTTCTTCTTGAGGTGTCGAGACATTTGTCAGATGTGTCGACACATGCTTTATGTGCAGAGTTGTCATCCGAAGGTGTCGAGATATTTTCTTTCTAATTCAGCCCTTGATTGGAGTATGCTCAGACCTTTATGTTTGGACCTTGAGCAACATGCACAAACTTTGTCTTGCCGTAAGGTAAACATGCACAGGCCTGATATGTGATGGCCAGGGGTTGCACGGACCTTGATCTTCTTATGTGCTCAGACCTTAGTTCATTGTAACAGAAACTTGCACCGACCTGATATTGATTAGCCTTGGATGTGCATCGATCTTCCTTTGCTGTATCGCAATAAAGACATGCACGGACCTTAGTCATTTTCCTTGGCCTTCTTACATCGACCTTGGTCCTTCTTTCTTGTGCAGCCTAATGCCTCATCTGTGTGTCTTACTTTATTTCTTTCTATCTTTGCAGACACACTTTGTTGCCGGTGTGGGCTTGACCTGAAATGTATGAGTGTTTGTCGCTATCAAATACAGGTCAAACTATATTAATGAATCATAGTTAGACATCATCGAAACAAAAGAATATTATACATAAGCCCAACATACATAGTCAGCCATCATCAAAACAATGGAGTTACACATGTTATACACTTGTCCAACATTCTCCCTTTTTTGATGATGGCAACTATGAGCTATGAGTCATTATGATGTCTAGCTTTGAGTCATTATGAGTATATTGAAAGTCAGAGATTAAAAGAATGTAATCGTGAATAAAAGCACAAAGACCTTCAATGATTATCTCTCCAGATAATTTTCTCCCCACATATTCTTATACAAGTATTCAAGACTCTCTCCCCTATGCATTTCTTAGTTAATGACACATACAATTCTCTCCCCCTTTGACATCATCAAAATATCATACTAGAGAGAATATATGGCATAATTAGGAAGGTAGGAGTGAAGGAAATTGCAGTACATCAATTGTTGGAAATTATTAGCACATGATGTACAGTGTAAAAGAGATTAGATACCTGGAGGGAGAAACTTAAAGTGCAGCAACCTGAGATACCTTTCTGAAGATGCCTAAATCTGTCCTCCTTTCGAATGCCAATTGATGAAAGATATATCTTTCGTAGGTAAATTATGGGCAGGTATGATCACAAGCAGTGCAGTCAATATTCCAGAATTCCAGAAAATGATGTGGAAATACATGCCAATGATTGTACACTTATTAAAGTTGACAAGTTAACCGATGTGAACAACCAAACTTGGAAAGGTATTTTTAGGACAAACACCAAAGAGTGATATGGATTTATCGAACATGGCCAAATGTTATGATGGGAATCAAGCAAGCCGTCGAGCCGAAGCAAATCGAGCAGCTGCCAGGCCAAAGCATGAAGGCGCTATAGGGCCCTAGCGCCATCTTGAAGAAGGCGCTATAGGTCCCTAGCGCGACCTGAAGAAGGCGCTAGGTTCCCCTAGCGCGATCTCAGGCAGAAACGTGGGTGCAGCCAGTCCAACTTCCCGGCGTCGAATTCCTCAAAGTCTTCGATGTTAGCTGTCTTCCATGGTTGTAAATCGACGTGTTAGCGTCGTTTTGTCTTCCCTTTCCCTATATATGTACCCCTTTCGTTTGATTAAGCATATAATGAATGAATGAAATCGAAGTATGAGTGTTCTTGAGTGTAGCCCATGGCTATCCCTCCAAATCTTTGGAAACCCCCCCTTCCTCCGACCCTCTCTGGGTGCGAGGCCCAATTCTGTCCCTCTGATCCTCTCCTTTTCCCCTTCAATGGAGGACGATCGAAGCCCCGGGTGCATCGGCTCTGAGACGGGGTCGAGTGTGAGGCTCCATTCGGAGCTTTGATCTTCTTCCAACCACGATTCCACCTCCCCATCTCCGCCAAAGGTGTTGTTACGATCTGGATGGAGCTCGGCTACACCGTACCTGTGATGGGTTCGGGTGTGAGGCCCCAGCCAAGCCTCTTCAAGGCCCTAACATCATCTACGTCCACCCTCCTTCCCTTGCCGTTCACCCCCACACCCACCTTCACAAAAGTTATCCTAGATAGGATTTGCTTGGTTTGATTTCGTTTTAAGCATTCCCCGTGTGTTCTCTATCCTCCTGTGTGTTGTCCCCTTGTGTTTTGATCCCCTAGAGTCATCCACGGGAGCCCCGACGTCGAGTTCTTCGTTCTGCTACCGTCTGTGAACACGCTAGGACGATGTAGCGCGTTCTTCAGAACGCGCGTAAAGTGTATAGCGCGACTATGATCAGCAGGAAGAAGGAGACCCCCCCCACTTCCGTCCTGCATCATGTTAGAATCAATGGTATTGTCCGTTGGCTTGCCAAAGATAGTTGAAATTTGAAGGCGTGGTTGCAGCAGCATGATGCAATATAGCAGCCAAAGGGCACATTTTTGATTTCAGATTTTCAAGATTTTTAGTGGTTTTCTATTTTTTAGACTTTTTGGGTTTTCTATGCAATGCATGGGACTTTTTGGATCTTCTATGCAATACATGGGACTTTTGGGGTTTTCTATGCAAGATATGTGTGTACACAGTTGAAGAATGCAGTCCACCCAATTGCATGAAAAATTGAAACCAGTTGAGTTGTAACCATAATGTCAATGATGCTAGGACTTATGGCAGATGCGCATGGATGATGATTCCAATTGTTATGTCCAATGGATGATTGCAAAGTTATACACATGCAACAATGCTAGCAATGATTGATGCAAATATGTTTCATGCAAGGTAAACACCAAGGAGCATCAAGATGTGATATTTCAAGAAGGGATGGCATGCTCTGACCATAATTGATAGGAATGTAATGATTTCTAATGTTAGAAGTCATCAAAGAGCATTGATGCCATTTGACTAGAGAGGGCAAAGATCAAGGGATATAGAAAGACAGCTTGTCTTTATAGAAGATGACGGTTCTTTAACCTGAGACCAAGTTCATAAATCAGAGTTATGGAATTTTTAAAATTTTCAGTTATAGAACCAAAATGAACAAGCCCTTACACTTAGATTGGTTTAATGTTAATGAATTCTGGCCTACTCAGTAGAATCACATGAAAACATTTGTATTCAAGTCTGATAGAGATGAACCAAAAATTCATATCAACGTCAGATTAACCTCCTCTTATCTTACTCATTCAATTCATTAGCTCCTTTGAGAGAAACTCTTAAAAAGTATTGAAATTAAACAAGCATGAAGACTAAATAAAATTTTAGAATTTCGATAGATGTGCATTTAGCTTTTACAATCTCAACCATAATATTCATTGAGTATAGGAGAAGATTTTACGAGCAATTAAGTCTAGTGCATGCCTCATATCCGTAAGGACACACATTGTTTAGATGCAAGTATCCCTAGGTAATTAGTAAGACTGACTGTCATGCTTCAAATAGAACAGAGATAGCATTGTCACCTCATGACATATCGTTCCACATATTCTTGATGAGGGGACATGTTTCTCAGCAACTAGCCATTGCTCTACCTCATGATATACCTTAAAACATAGCAGAGTTAACAAGGGCACTTCATGACATACCTCATCTCAATTCATTTATGAGGAGACATATTTTTTAGTGAGCCAATGTCATTGCTCTGACTATTTTTGCCATTAGAAATCCCACAAAAATAGATTGTTTAAAAACAATACTTAGACAGAAGTTTCTCAATCATAATTGCCTTTGTACTTAAAATAAACTTTCAGATTTCAGAAGGCATAATTGGACAACAACATGAGAAATTGGTTTAAGTCTATTAAGCCCGATCACAAACATTTTCAAGACAGTTAGACTTCAAGACACATGAAATCATTAATGTTAAACCAAATTCATTCATGTTCGAGGCAGTCACAAATCTCTATAAAAGAAGATTCCTCTTAAAGATTTACTCTGATAAACAACCTTGATAGCAGATAGAGAGTCCTCCAAGAAGTTCAAGATAATTTGAATCCAAGTTGAACCACAATAGAGATAGGCATTATGATGCGGTGGATTAGTTCAAGAAGAGAGTGTAGCATGAATTGAAAGTAGGAATTGGTGATGAACACTCCCCCTGAGGATGATGCACTGAGCTCAGACTGGAATGAAAATGATATGTTCAACATATGCAAGGAAGTGTCGACACTTGAGCTCAGATAGAATGTAGTTTTCAGCCAGGCTGAACTGAGGGTTCGACCTGTCAGGTTGTGAGGTCGACCTTTCTGACAGTAGGGCATAGTTTTGACTGATTTATCATGAAAGACAAACTCCCCCTGAAAAGATGCAATCTATGCAAGGACGTCAACAATATGTAGAATGAAGCATGCAGAATTTTGATGTTGACTCCCCCTGGTTCCATGCATGGGTTGCAATGAAATGTGCAGCATATGACTTGAATGAATGCACAATGTAATAAAAATGCTACAAGATGATTATGCATTTTTGTGTTTCTCAAACATGATATGCAATGGAGTGTATGAAACTATAACATTATGCAATCATGGATTTTCTTAAATGCATTCTGAATAGACATACAAGTTGGTAAACCATGAAATGCAAGAACTCCCCCTGACTATGTGCATTGAGTGTCTGAATTCTGAGTGCCTCACATGCAGTGGGATCAAAGTATGGAATTTGATGAGTTATTCATATGAACATCTAGATTATTCTAATGATGGGTTGACCTTTGGTACCTGGCGGAGAACTAAAGTCTTAAGACCACCTCACGCATGATTGGGTTTCCAGATAGAAGTGATATGTCCTTCTTCCAACTTACTATTTTATATACCAAGAGGTCATGCAGAGTTGGGTCCCTTGATCATGAAATGCATGATGTGGCATGAAATTTCAATTAGATGCTCATGGACTACAACACACCCAGATGCAATCCATTTCTTCCCTTAGGTGCAAACTCTTAAACTCCCCCTCTGTCCAGTGCTCATGGAAGTTAGGATAGACAATCAGCATCTTATTTGTCCACAAGGATGATGAGTTGGGATATGTGCAGCCATGCAAGACATCATCAAAACAATGATCATCAATGCTAAGGAAGAAGCTCACATGGTTGTTAAATGGTAGAAATGATTTAAACAGCAACTCAATTATCATAACAATCTCATCAACATGACAATTTTTTCATGAATTACGAAGCTGAACCAATTGATCTTTGGTACAAGGCGGAGGTGTGGATCTGAGATCCTGCTCACGCATAGTGAGAGCTCCGGGCAAGCTTGACTTGCCTTTCTGCTCTAGACCATTTGAAATACCAAAGGTCACGCAAGGTGCAAGCAATTAATCTAATCTAGAAACTCATCTTACACCAAGAGGATAATTCAGCAGTTCAGGGAGACTACTTCTTGCATGATTTATTGACACATAACACCCCTAATATGCAGTGACTTACAATGCAAGCCTATCATGTATCAATTAAACAAATGACATTATCTACATACCTGTGCCTTGAGCTTTTATTTACGTGAGCATCCAGTGTTTAGCTCCAAGGCACCCTACACCCAAAATTCTTATTTGAAATTTTTTGGTACCCAAGCTTGCTTGGGTTCTTGTTGGTTAGCAGCAGTTCTAGCAATTGATCTTCTTTTCTTTGCTGCCTTCTGGTCACCCACTCTTGTCCAGGGACAATTAATTGATGTATGTCCATATTCACCATAATAGAAGCAACGCACAGGGTATTTACCATTTTTTCTGTGCACATGTGCATTGTTCCATTGCGAGTGAGCATATGTTCTGTCATGTTGATTATGATAGTAGCTCCTACCTCTCAGTCGCCAGTAGTCCTAGACTGTGTGGCCAATCTTCTCACAGTGGTAGCAGCAAGGAGGGTGATTTCTGTTGAAAGCCACGGGGAGTGTCGACCTGTCCGAATAGAAGTGTCGACTCTTCTGATTCCCCATGCGGTTCTGTGCAGAGTTCTGCTGCATACGACCACTGCCAGGGTTGACCTATCTTTTGCCCTTGATTTCAGCAACAATTCGTGAATTCTTTCCTGCTCTTAGTTCATCATTATTCAAGGTGAGACAGTCATGTATAGTGTGACCAAGCATGCCACAATGAAAGCAATAAACATTCATTTTATGAGAGGCATGGTAGTCATCATGGCTTAGCCTGTTGTGCATGTCAAGACTAGCAGACTTAGGGTTCTGTTGTTGCATGAGAGCCTTCCCTTTCTGCTTACCAATGCATTTTTGGTTTTTCTGATCAGCATGCGATATTGGGAGGCGGTAAGAAGTGCTGGCTTCATTCTTACCCTTGATAGAAGTGATGTAGGCCTTGCTTCCGAAGGGTTGTTGGTTTTCGGGTTTACAACCCAAATCTCCCTCATGATGACTCACTCTTGATACCAAGAGTATGTCCATGCTTTCTTTATCCTGCATACACTTAGACAGAGAGTCATTTAAATCTTTGATTTCATTCTCCAATGAGGAGACGTGCAACTCGATTTCAGTGAGATCCTCCTCACACACAGACAATTGCTCATTGAGCATAGCATTAACCCCCTTGTAATTTTCAATCTCCATTTGAAGTTCATTCAGTTTTTCAGAACTGTCATTAGCAATACCCTTCCCTTTCTCATGAATGACAATCTTTCAAGCAACATGTCGTTTTGTTCTTTTACCATTTTTATTTCTTCAATCAACCTCTCATCAGGGATTAGCTTGTCCGACATGGTTTGTTCATTGGAGATTAATTTAGGTTGGTTTTGAAGTTGTCATATGATTTCTTCCAACCTAGTGATTTCAGCTTGAAGGATTCCATTTTCATCTGTTAGGCATGAAATGGTTTGCTTATTCACTTTTAAGTCAGAGGTGAGAGTGTCATTTAGCTTTTCAAGAGCTGAACAATTGTTACAGATGAAACTTTCATTATGACAGATTGGTTGGATTTTAAGTTTTCGAACTGTCTCTTCCAACCTTATGATTTCTTCCTGAAGGATTTTGATTTCATCATTTAGACAAACAATGGTTTGTTTGTTCAGATCCAAGTCAATGATAAGAGTATTCTTTAGTTCTTCAGAATTAGAACAATTTTGACATGCATGACTCTTACCTTGACTATTCTTCTTCAAGTCCTTTTTCATTCTTTTGTTTTTAGATTTCATCTTTTTTTATTGTTCGATCAATTGATCATATGCTTCCATTAGCTCTTCAAAAGTAAAGTCTTCAGAATCAGAGCTTACTTGCGATGAGGATGGATTGCTTGACTGCTCTGATCGGTCAGCCATAAGGCATTGATGCTCTTGATCTTCTTTCTCATGGAAGTTCATCAACACCTCCAGAACTTGCTTGGCTGTGCTGCAGGTAGACACAAGATCAAGTAAATTGTCAACAACCGTAGCTTTGATTAAATTGAGTGCAGCAAGGTTATTGTCATGTTTGGTCTTATGTTCAACTGACCATTCATTTGAATCTATTGGCAGCTCATTTGGACCAATGTATATAAGGTTCCACAATTGTGGATCTGTGAATTTGACATAGACGTACATTTCTCTCAGCCATATCGAAAAATCTGAACCATCAAACATAGGCGGAGAAACCTTCGAAGCATCTTTAGCAGATGAAGCCATTTTCTCAAAATGCATTGGGATCTTTCCCTACAGATCGTAGGATCTAGGAATAGCAGAGCTAGGCTCTGATACCAATTGTTGGGTCCCACAGAGTGCAATCGGATCTAGAAGGGGGGTTGAATACATCATATTGATAACTATGGCCTATTTAAATCTTGACCCTAAACACATGAATCACTCCTATAAACCAATAAAACACTTAGACACACAGCGCAGCGAAATAGATAGGAATGGAGCAAGTAATAATGTTAAAGCATGATGCTCAGTTCAAACAGGTCGACAGTCCCAGCGGGCAGGTCGACACACCTTCTACGGATCCTGGGTATATGAACAACACAGGTCGACACTCCTGCCTGTAAGGTCGACACTTCCTCAGTAGGATCCAGCTATGTAATGAGCTGGGGTCTACACTTCAGGGCAGTGAGGTCAACACCTCTAGTAGGGCACATTACACAGGTCGACACTTCACTAGAGACTGGTCGACACTACTTCACGAGCAACTAAGATCCAAATAAGATGTAATACAATGAACCACAGAGATCTTAAATCAGAGTAGCTCAGTGTGAAATGACTTGCTTAGTGTGTGAGAGCTGAGGTGATCACTAAGGTGCATGAGTGTCAAACTAGGTGAATTCCCTTGGCAAAGCTTTCACCTTGGTACCTGTGTGCAATGGTGCAACAGGCAACCCAAGGAGCTAATGCGTTTAAAGACACAGGAGAGAAAGCTGCTCACCCATCGTGATACCTTCCTCTACTAGGGAGATGCTTCAAAGTGTCTGTAAGCAAGAGTGCTGCAGACACCTGAGAAGATGCACGTTAGCAACGATAGCAGGAGGATCAAGATGAGACTGTTGTGCAAGTAGAACACTTGAGTGTGCAAAGAAAATAAATAGCGTAAGTAGCACATGAACCTGTGAAATGGGGATAGAAGTTATAGAACAAGCTCATAATGTATACAACCTACAACACAAGGATTTTAAGGTGGTTCGGTTGTTAGCCCACAACCTACGTCCACCCCACACCAAACTCGGTATGGCCTTTCGGCTGACACACAGCTTGATCCGCTGAGTAGCACAGCTTGCTCACACAGCTGAGCAACACAGCTTGCTTACACAGCTGAGCAACACAGCTTGCTTTCTGCTGACTAACAGCTTGAATCACCCAGAGGATCTGATCCTCTCTTTCTTTGAAACCACAGAGGGAACCCGTTCCCTAAACAAGGGATCAGAAAAGCTAGATGTATTGGTGATAGATGAACCGTAACAAATAGAAACTGAATATTGCAAGTGCAGTGGAGAAGGAATAGAGCTTTTGTAGACACCAGCTAAGAGAATAGATCAAGACAACGGAGCTGGTGGGTGCAGCTACAAGATTGATCCAAGGATCCTTTTCTTCAAACACCAGTAGACTGCAGGGTTTGTCTTCTCTCTCAAGGCTGCTCTATTTTAAGGTCAGTAATCTAATTATCCCCATTTGATAAGTGCAGTGAATTTGGAGGATCAAATTCCTTAAAGTGGGGGAGGGTGTAGCATCCTGAGAATGTAATAAATAAAATAAAGGGTAATAATTAAGAAAATTAATTGGGAATTTCTTTTAACTAATTTATAAAAATCTATAAAATTCATAATCAAGTAGAGGACCTTATTTCCAAACACTTTGTCTTCTTGGTCGAACCCTAAATAAAATTTCTATCAAGCCGAATTAATGGAATTAGGGATAAAATCGTGTTTAAACTAACCTAACCTTAGATCGCTTAATTCGACCCCAAATCTCGATCATTTGAGCCCAAACAAGGCCCATTCAAACGGCCTTGATGGCTAGCCCATTTCCCCTCTCTTCCCACATGAAAACCCTAACCCTAAGAGCTCAATTTTAGGCGAGAGGCGGTGCGATTTGGTCAATGTGCGATTCACGGCGCGTCGAATTCGTGGGACTCTTCCCAGCCTTATCGGCACCCCTAAGATCCAATTGCCTCTATAAAACAAACCCTCGACCAACCTAGAAACCCCATTTGTTGCGGTGGCCGGCAAGGAGCTCGATCAAGGGTGGTTCTCGGCAAGTTCTTGGGAGGTGTTCTTGTGCGATTTCGACGACCTTACTCTTCTTCTTCCTTCGATTAAGGTAGGTTCTAGTAGACCAAATCCTAATAAAATTATTCCAGCATTTTCATTTTCAAGTCCCCTTTATTTTGATACTATAAGCCCTAATTTTGATTTAGTATAGCGATCGAACTCCAGTCTTTAGTGGGAGCATGTCAATCTAGGGCACCGTTCTTGTTAGTTCATCTTATCTTGATTAAATGTTAGGTTTTAGCAGGAAAAATCTTAATTAATCCATGCTATCTCGTGCGAATTCTTATCTTCTTCATGTTGAATCTATTTTGCACAATTTTCATTTACTGTACCGCATGAATCTCCGGTTACAACCAAGGTCTATCGAAGTTCGCCGGAGATCGAAGCAGTGAACTTGTTGCGGTCTTACAGGAACCACTTCTGATTCTGGTGGCCCCACGATAGACCGTTTTATCTTTTGAAAATTTGAAACTTCTTCATATGCTAGCGGCCCTGTGATAGACCGCAAGATCTTGACTTGCGGCCAGCTCCTGACCGCTACAGAACCCTAGCAGCTGCGCGACAGACCGCCTTTTCCCTACAATTTTCATTAAATTGATGTTTATTAATTGTGTTTCCTTGTTTTAGACAGCATGTGTAGGGCAGAAATACACTTAATTAAATGGACTATATGGAACATGTATAATACCTGATTCAACTATGGTCATCCACCATCATATCTAAATTCTTGTTTCTCTTGTCACATATAAAACCCTTCGATTATGAAATATTTACTTCAGTGTTAAAGGACATTGTGGAAAAACTTAGTAGGATTGTTTGACAGTCACCCCACTCCAGTGGTGCTGGCTGATCGCTATACTTTCATTTTTCGATGTTTATTGGCCCTTAATCTTGTAATGGTTGGGACTCTCCGCCGGATACTCCTTCCGCCGGACTAGGACCTCCATTACGAGACCTCCGTAAGCCCCCGCGAGCCTAGGATTCCCACTAGGACGCCGGGTGGGTTGTACCCCCAAAACCTGAACCTATCGACTTGATCGAATCGCGTGTTTCCACAGCCCGGAATCGAGACTCTCCTGTTAATTCCGGCCCTTCTGGGACCGCTACCGTCAAGTTGCGGCCCAGGCACGACCGCCTGACACCTGAAGCAGCTCCTTTGTGACCGCCTCTAACTGGCTAAGTTCCCGGTTCTACTGGTCGATTTTCCTTGAATTCCATTGACCTAGCCTTGTTTGAGTTGACCTATAGCCTCTAACTCGACCTGAGAAGTGTGGGCTGGACCCAGGTTCAGTTCTGCCCTGTCTCGGGCGGACTGGAAGCCCATTAAGCTGATTGCTTTAGTCTTGCTAGGCCAAACTAGTTGCGGTTGTCGCTGGACTGTTTTATCCATTAAACGGGCCTCTGAGGATCGTTTATGTGGTGGGGCGGCCCAATAGGGACAGTTTCCTTTTGTTGTGGCCCAAGAGCCTTTCTAATCTAAACGGCCCCTCCGATACCATTCTCCGTTTTAAGGCGGCCCATCCAGGACCGTCTTTGTCTTCTTACGGCCCACTGTGGACCGTTGTCATCCTTTGGCGCTGGGCTTTGTCTCTCTGCCCCAGTATCCACTGTGGCGGTCTACAGTAGACCATTTTTACCTTATGCGGCCCGGGTATGACCGCAACTCATCCAGAACTTGTTTTCATGTATTTCTTTTGTGCCTTGGTAGCCGGGCCATGGTTGGCTTGTGCTGCAATTAATCTCGATTGTATTCTTGACCTTTGCAAGCCATAATCTTATGGCTTCCCATGCAATGATTGCAATTTCACTTGATCTTAGAAAAATAAGTTACATTACTTGAACTTGGAATTCCTGGCCAATTCTGGTGAATGTCTAGATTACTTAGGATCTTGGATCCATCACATCAATGCCAACTCATCATAAGGGCCTGGTCTGGTCCTGGGAGGAGCGCTCAGAAAGTACTAGTGCCTCGGGGAGTTGTAATGACATGGTGAGACATTACACCGAGTGTATGACTAGCGTGGTGTCTATGACATTCATTTATTCTTTCATTATCCCTATACATTTCTACCAATTATTAGATTCCTATATGGAATTTATCTCTACATGAGTTGCTTGCTTGCGTGCTTGATCGGTCAAATTCCTAGAATTGCTATATCTCTGTTCAATTCATTCCCTTATTTTTCATTCCGTCAATTCTTATGTTAGCTTGTTTTATCATTCTTTTATTCACATGACATTTACTTAAATTAGTTAATTACTTAAATTTTGCCTGCTATTAGCTACTGAGCGTTCGCTCACCCAGTTTCCCCCATTTCAGGTAGCTTTGGTGATGAAACACAAACAGACGGGGATGGGCAAGAGTGAAGACCCGGAGTGGAGCCGTTAGACGTGGTCTTGGCAGTTGTCTTAGTTGAGTTGTGAAGTAGTCGCATTATGGTCTTAATGAGTCATTGTTAGTAATGTCTTGAAGAGTTGCCCTTCAGAGTGGTGGTCAAAAGATGTAATTTTTCTTTATTTTCCTTTTCTTCGATTCGTGATGTAAGACACTTTATTCTCTCATTTATGAGATAATTGGTATCCTTGGAGTAATTCTCTCTCGTTGCAATTATGCTCTTATTTCCATTCTTGCTCTGTTTATCATGAATGTATATAACTGCTGCGTTCCAATATTCTGCGTCGGGGCGTGACACCGATAGTTCATCAAACTTGACCCGTTTCTACTAGGATATAATCCCGCTTTCTTATTAAACTTGCCATACACGTGGCAGACATTTGTGCTGTTTAATCGCCATCTCTCATTGTAGCACCCCGAATATATATATATATATATATATCTGTGTGTGTGTGTGTGTGTGTGTAATATTTAATAAGTTGAAATAATAAAACGCAAGCTTTAAGCCCAATAGCAAAAAGCCTAAAGTACTACCCAAACCCTTGTGAAAAGGGCCTTAGCCAAAAACTCAACCCAATAGCCAAATGGTCCAAAAGGGGGGCTTACATGAATAAGCTTATACAGATATGCAATTATACAACCAATAGGGCCTTTTTGTATTATACAAACCTTTATCACATTTGACGATTGCATGGGAGATTATGGTTTGTATTCAACCGAGAAAGTGGCTGTCGATGAGGAAAGGATAGAAGATTATCATGGGGAGTTTAAATCCCATTAGGATACCATGTACCAGTAGGATTCATAGAGCTTCAAAACCTTATAAATAAGACCCCTGCGATCGACAGAAGCCTGTTGTTGTTGCTGTTGTTCGTGCATCACCGTCCTCTACTTCCTCCTGCGGCCGTGCGAGAAGAAGACTCTGCTTCCTCTTCTTGCTGTTGCTGCTACGGCTGTTGAAGTTGCCAACTTCCTCTTCTTTCTTCTTCCCTCGTCTGCGAACGTGAAGGCAGGAGCTTCTCCTTCCTTAGTTGTTGTTCCTGTGCTGCTACGACTGTAGTTGTTGCCGTTCTTCTAACCGTCTCCATTCGCCTTCGTCATCAACCCAATAGGTAGGTTTTCTCAAGTTTCTAAGCCAAGATGATAGTAAAAGAAGTATTGTATGCATATACGATCATGATAGCATCCCTAGATCTTATATCCATGACTCATGTTCTTGACTTTACGTAGTTTTAGCGTTTTCTATTTGCAAGAAAAATAGCGACCAGAGCAGTGGCCACTGATTAATGAGCATCCGTGTAGAAAGGTGCCAATTCCTGAATTGGCGACCGTCTCCTGGACACGAATTAATTAGCGACCATCACCCTGTCACTTATTCTTATTGAGCATTTAATAATTAACCCATGTTAAAAATTTAATAACCATGGAATCATATACCTAAAGATCATGTTATGCATATTTTTGGATTCCCTATAATTTTCTCTTCAGCATTATGTCTTCAAATTCCTTAAAATCCCCATAAACGTCAAAGTAGCACTGTTCATGATAAATCGAGGAAATGAACAGTACCTTGTGCATGTGAACGTACTTGGCCGATGCGTGTTGTGATGCATGCCTAAAAGAATGGGCGACTGTTCACATAGTCGCTAATTAATAAAATAGAGCCCCTGCACGAGGACACTAATTCTTGTTATTTATTGAAAAATATGTAAAATGTAGCACCCTGAGAATTAATTAAATAAGATAAAAGGGTAATAATTGAGAAAATATTTACTATTAAATTGGAAATTTCTTTAAGTGAAATTTTAACTAATTTATAAAAATCTAGAAAATTCATAATCACGTAGAGGACTAAAAGTTTTGATAAATTATCTTCTTGGTCAATCCCTAAATAAAATTTTAATCATGCCGAATTGATGGAATTAGGGCTAAAATCGAGCTTAAATAGATCGAACCTTAGATCGCTAAATTCGAACCCAAATCTTAATCATTTGACCCCAAACTAGACCCAATCGAACGGCCTTCATGGCTACATCATTTCCCCTCTCATTGTGCATGAAAACCCTAACCCTAGGAGCGTAATTCGAAGCGAGAAGGCAGCGCGACCCGATTAAACGCGAGTTTCACGCACGTTCGACATCGTGGACTCTTCCTAGCCTTATCGCGCCCCCTAGATCGAAATACCTCCTTTAAAACTAACCCTAGCCTGACCTAGAACCCCCATTTGCTGTGGCGGCCGGCGAGGAGCTCGCTCGAGGGAGGATTCGGTGAGGTGGTGAAGCGCGAGTTCGTGTGATCCCGAGTGTCGTCGTCCCCTCCTTCCTTCGATTTAGGTAGGTAATGGTGGTCTAAACTCGAAGTAAAAGATACCATCAGAAGCATCTTCGATTCCTCTTTCCGTCACTAGTAAAAGCCATAATTTTATTTAGTATATCGTGCATATTGTTTGGTTTAGTAGCCGCATGTCACAGTTAGGGTTTTATCCATGTCCCATTCTCTTGATCGATTCAATACTTGGTATAGGCAGGCCCAAAATCTAATTAAACATGTTGTACTACGAATTATTTTATCCTCTTTCCATTCCTGCTATTTTGCCTAATTTCCATGCATTATATTGTCCCAATTCATTCCTTGAATCAAGGTCTATCGGAGTTCGCCGGAGGCCGGTCACGGCATCCTAGCGGCGGTCATACCATAAACCGCCTAGGACCTTGGCGGCCCCGCGACAGACCATTTTTCCCTTTCATATAAGTTTGATTCTCCTTACGTCTTAGTGGCCCCTCGATAGACCGCAAGGTCATGGTTTGCGGCCCTATCAAGACCATTTTTGATGCACTGTTTTGGTTACATAGAATTTTGTTTCATCTTGTTTAGACATCATGAATAGGGTAGAAACCCACTAAATAAAAAGGGAACATATGGAGTAATGTTAATCTGTGATCATGATTGCCATAATCTCACTTTCATCCAATTGTATCATCATGATTGTTTCTTTTGAATTGAATGAATAAATTGGTTCAATTAAAATTTATTACCCATTGTTCAATTTATTAGGATTGTTTGACAGTCACACCGCTCCGACAGTGCTGACTGACCGATTACACTATTTTCCGATGTGTTATTAGTCTCAATCTTGTAATAGTTGGGACTCTCCGACCGATATTCCTTCCGTCGAACTAGGACCGCTATTATGAGACCTCCGTAAGCCCCCGCGAGCCTGGGATTCTCACTAGGACGTCGAGCGGGTTGTACCCCCAAAACCCGAACCTTTCGACTCGATCGAATCACGTGTTTTGCCCAAGCCTGAAATCGAAACTGTCCTATTGATTGCGGCCCTTCTGGGACCGCTGTTGTCAGTTTGCGGCCCAAGTGTGACCGCATGACCTTTTGAGCGGCCCTTTTCGTGACCGCTTTTAACTGGCTAGGTGCCAGGTCTTGTGAGTTGACCTTCCTTGTTGTGGGTTGACCTAGCCATGTTGGAGTCGACCTATATCCTCTAGACTCGACCTAAGAGGTGTGGGCTGGACCCTGATTCGGTTCCACCATGTCTCGGGTGGCCTGGGAGCCCATTAAGTCAACCGCTTTAGCCTTACTGGGCCCAGACTAGTTGCGGTTGTCATTGGACCATTTTTATCCTCCAATCGGCCCTCCGACGATCGTTTCTAGATGGGGCAGCCTAGTTGAGACCGTTTCCTTTTTGTTTGTGGCCTAGGGACCTTTCTGGTCTAAGTGGCTTCCTGTGGACCGTCTTCCTTTGGGAAACGGCCCAGCCAGGACTGTCTTGTTCTTGTTGCGGCACCTCTCGGACCGTTTTCATCCTGCACGTTAGATTTTGTCTCTTTGGTCCAGCATTGGCCTTTTCGGTCCAGTATAGACCGTTTTCTCATCTTGGCGGCCCGATCATGACCGCAACATTCCCAGAGTTGTTTTCATGTGTGTCTTGCATACCCCTTGTAATCTCATGACTTTCCATTCAATTATTGATAACACAACTTGTTCCTAGTTGGAGTTACATAGCTTAACCTTGGAATTCCTGGCCGATGCCAATGAATATCTAAGATGGTTACTTGGATCTTGGATCCACCAAATCAATGCCAACGCATCATAAGGGCCCAGTCTGGTCCTGGGAGGAGCGCCCAAAAAGTACTAGTGCCCCGGGGAGTTGTAATGACATGGTAAGGCATTACACCGAGTGCATGACTAGCGTGAGGTCTATGACATTCATATATTCATTGAATTCCTACATTGAATTATTTCTACTTGACTTGCTTGTTTACTTGCTTGATCGGCCAAATACATGGAAATGATATATCTCTATTCTATTTAACTCTATTACTCTCATTCCATTCCTACATATCTTAGATTTGTTTACCATCCTTTATTTATTCGCATAACAGTTAATTAAATTGTTACTTAAACTTTACCTGCTATTACCTACTGAGCGTTCGCTCACCCAGATTTTCCCCCATTTCAGGTAGCTCCGATGATGAAACGCAAACGGACGGGGATGGGCAGGAGTGAAGACCAGAGTGGACCTGATAGATGTGACTTGATAGTTGTCTTAGTAGAGTCGTGGGTGGCCACTTAGTGGTTCTAATGAGTTGTTGTTTAGTGATGTTAAGAATTGTCATTGAGAGTTGTAATTTTCCTTATTTCTTTTTGTCAAGTCGTGATGTATGGTATTAAGAGGTTGTTGGGAAATGATTTTATTTACTTATGAGTAAATTGATATTGTTGGAGTAATTCTTTCTCTTTGCAATTATGTTCTTTTAATTCTATTATTTACTCTACTTATCATGAATGTATACAACTGCTACGTTCCGATATTCTGCGTCGAGGCGTGACATAAAAGGTTGGAAATATTGAATTAACGTCCAAAACTTGGATGCTAATTAAAGATATGGCGCCCTCTCACAAGGACGCTAATTCTTGTGATAATTATAAAATTTTCATAAATTATTGATTTGGCGCCTCTCTAGAGAGACGACAATTATGTAAATAACGACTTTCTGAATGGATGCTATTTCCTGCTCTTACATGTTCTATCTCAAGTCCGAAGATATAGTCCATGTTTTACGCTATTTTACGTTACACACTATTTCTTAGAGATTGAAAGACCCACCGTCCGATATTCTTTCTGCTGGACCAGAATTTCTTCCTCTAAGGCATCCATAAGTCTTCGCTAGCCTTGGATTCCTCAAGGCATCCGAGCGGGTTGTACCCTCAAAACCTTGTCACGCCCCCAATCGATAGCAGCAGAACGTGTCGTTTGCTCGGAACGTGGCAGTTGAACAGTCGTGTCAATTAGAACTTAGCCGTAAGACAAGATATAATATTGGACAAAAGTATAATTTCATTTCAAATAGAAGTTTATTACAACTTGGACCCAAGTAAAAGAAAAGACTCAATAAAGAAAAATTACAAAAAACTCTTGGCTAGACTTTAACATAAGACAAAAGATAACAAGACTAGACAGTTCGTCTAAGTTTGCCTGAGCACTCTTCACTCTTGCCCTTGCCCATCTTGTTCGTTCTCGTCGTCACTATAGTTATTACCTGAAAAATATTGGAAAACACTAGGTGAGCGAACGCTCAGTAGGACTTAATATCTCTAGCTCCAAGTTAGCTTTAAGTAATTACAATTTAATATGAACATGTAGGTCATGCAAGCTATCACAATCAAGAACTATAATGGCACGAGCTATATCGATAATTCGAGATAAATTCAAGAACTATAATTCAAGATCTAGACAAGATGATTGATACTTTCAAGAGATATAAGGCAATAGATAGACGAGTGAATATATCAAGGACATTCATGACGAGATAACAAGTACTTTCATAAGGTAATTCAAGAGCATTCATGAGGAGATAATAACAATCACTCCACTATAGCATTCACTTTCACTGGAGCTTTTGTAACTATTACTTTATAAGATTGGCCATTATATAAAGGAGTTCAAACACTTTTTTAATGAGTATGTAAAACACTTGTGGAAATGTCATAGACCAATTTTGCTATCTTTGGTGCAATGCCAACACCCGATCATTCATGATACCGGTACACGTTTAGACTTTGCCTCGCCCATGGGATCAGATCAGGACCCCGTATTTTATACACTAGCATTGAAATGTCAATTTGTCGGGACCCATAGCCCCTTCTGTGTCTATACGAATTCCAGTTAAGGTTAATGGCCAAGGGTTCCAAGGATCAAGCATGTAAGAACAATATGGTAGACTTATAGAATGGAGATTCAAGAACAGACCTTAACAAGTATAGCACGATGTCACATGAAACCGAGACAATTCATGAAATCTGGGTAATTGACGCCCACTTGGCTGCCACCAATTATAGAAATAGCGCCCACTATCGGGTCGCTAATTCCTATGAATGGTGCAGGTTCAATGAAATAACGCCTATTAACGCGATCGCCCATTAAAGAATTGGCGACACCAATCAGTTCGCAGGATCAGTAAAACAACGACGACTGTCTGGCTGCTAATTCAATTAGCGCCCAGAAGACAGTCGCTATTTCAACAGAAGGTAGAATTTCCCATAAAGGCCACAATAGCACCTTACGGGCTAGACCACCATGTTTCTACAGAGTGACATGGCTAAAAAGGGTTCCAGGGTATTAAGGGTACAACCCGCTCGGCTGTCTTAAGGGAATCCAAGACTAGCGTAGACTTACGGAGGTCTCCATGATGAAATCACCCGTCCAAAGGAAGGAATATCTCGCGGAGGGTTCAAACATCACCGAGAATTAGTGTATAATTGATAGAATCAAAACATAAATCCCATCTACGGATGTGAGATGAGAGTGTCAATAGACCTACGCTATGGGACAGAGAACGTGACAAAACTGAGAGATAGAAACTGCGCCTTAACAGAAGTCCCTATTTCAAGAAATAGCGACTTTTTGATGGGTCGTTCAATCTTAATTTATAAAATAACTTCCAAGAAAATAATAAGAATTAACGACCCTGTGAACGGGCGTTAATTCTAGAATTTCTCAAAAATTTATATTTATAATTCTAAATAGCGACTGTACACGATGGCATTCACTCTTTAAATGACGTCCTGCTTTATGTCGCTCATTCTTGAATTTTAACATAAATTCTACTTACTGAAATTTTACAATACATTGCCATCGTATAGGGGCGCTCATTCATTAAATAGTGACTAGGTGACTGTCGCCCATTATTTGTCTGATGCTACGCATCGGGCAGATACAATCTTAGACACATTACATTGTTTATATATTTGGAGTTCACATAATCAGAAAGTAAAGACGTGGATAGATAGGGAAAATTATCAGGAATCTAGAAACATATTCATGTAATAATTTTATCGTCAGGTTACATAGATATTTAATTTCTAACATGCTATAATTATTATTTATCTAAAAGAATTAGAGACAGTCAAATTGTCGCTGATTATTTGGCGCCCGTTTAACCGGTCGCAGATTCTTGGAAATAGCGGCCATGCATTGGTCGCTAATTCCTTTCATGCAACAATAATTCCAGACGTTCGAAAAACACAGTTATGCGTACCATATACAAGCAGGAAAATCATGGAAGGTAGTCTACATACTCTAGTGATCTATGTGGTCATTACTGGGGTTTTGCTTGGGAGATTGCCTACCTGTTGAGGACACTTTGATGGACAGAAGAATAGAATTAGTAGGAAGATGATGATGATCAACAACAACAGTAGGAGCAACTCATATGGCAACTGTAGTAGCAGGATGGAGATTAAGTAGCAGGGGAAGAAGCTTAGTTGCTTCTATATGCAGCAACTGCAGTAGCATTCAGCACTGCAACCCGCCCATGAAGAGGATGCAGACCGAATGTCTACGTAGGGAAGAAGAGTACTGCAACCGCAGCGACAATAGCAGCACAACACGTTCACAACGCCCGCACGCGGGAAGGAGAAGGAAGAGGCTTCCTTCCACGTATAGCAACGGCAGCACAATAGCCGCACGACACTACAGCGGCAGCAGCACGCGGCAGCCACAGCCCATCCTTCGCACGAACTCGACAGGGGAGAAGAGGGGGTTGACGACGCAGGGAACACCGAAAAGCAAGAACTCACGATCGACAGCGACAGCAACAAGCTCTGTCGATCGTGGGGGTTTATTTATAGAGTCTTTGAGCCTTACAAGTCCCAGCATGGCATGTATCCTAATGGGATTTGGATTCCTTTGATTGATCATATCCCTTCCTCATTCACAGCCGCCTACCCTGGTTCGACTAAAATCCTAAAGCTCCCATGCAAGAGTTCGATCGTGAAGGGCTTTATGCTCATAACTCCAAGACCCTACGGTATATAGTATTTATACTTATACCCTTTTCCTAAGGTTCACTTAACGTAGTCCCATTTAAAGCCCATTAGTTCTTTTATCTTACATATATATTTTTCCAAAGCCCCCAAGCTCTAATGCTTCCTTTAAAGCCCATGAGCTATGTGTTTGAGATTATCAATATTGAGGCCTATTGTGTATCTCGCCTAAGAAAGCCCTTATTATTGGGTTGGGTTTTCATCTTACAATTATCAGGTGTTAAGCCTTAAACTTTTATTAAGGCCCACTAATTATATATGTTAAAGTTATAATACGTTTTAACTAAATTATTTAGTAAGACTCTATATATATATATATATATATATATATGGATCTTAATTCTTATAACTATATTTATTTATTTAAAGTATTCGATTTTGCCGTTGTCACGGGCATCAGAGTCGGGTTTGATCCTATGACACTTTACTCAATTATTTATTGTATCTCTATTGAGGCCCATTACCTATTTAGACTAATTCTTGTATCAAAATTTTTATTTTCACATTTGTTTTATGACTAATAATAATATTTATTCTTTATAAATTTTGGGGGTGCTACACCCTCTCCCACTTAAAAGAATTTGGTCCCCAAATTCTCACGATTCCTTTCCATAATAGTGGGGTAAAATCACCATATCCAAAACATGTATTCTAGCTAGATCATTCTCATAACATGCTAAGTGCTAAGATCACCATATTCAATTCATGCAATTATGGATGAGATAGTTTTATAGAGTTACCTTCCAATACTTGCGACACTTCTTCTTTTAAGAGTGGACAACGGTGATCTTATGATCTCTGCTTCCGCAACGGATGCACTTCCTAAGTTTATACCAACACTCCTCCGATTTGTGCCTTCCTTTCTTGCAATGCTCGCATTTTTCCTTGGCCGGAATAATTTGTTGATCATCACTCCGGGGTTTCTTGTCCTTACAGAAACCGTTACCTTCATTGGACCTCTTCTTGTCATTCAAGGGTTCCCTATTCTTGGATCCATTTGCTAAATCCTTCTTGGCAATTTTTCCTTTGATTCATTCCATCATATCCATAGCATCTTCCAAGAGTTGTGCTTTCTTAACCATCTCCGTATAAGTTTGGATTTCCAGCGGAGCTAATTGAGGAATAAGCTCCACCTTTAAACCGTTCATAAATATTCTCGCTCTCATCTTCTCCGTGCAAACTAAGTGTGGTGCATACCGGGCCAATCTAGAAAACTTCGCTTCGTAATCCGCTACCGATAAACTACGTTGTTTCAAGGCTGCCAACTCCATAGCCTTCTTCTCGCGAATTCTTTCCGAGCAATACTTCTCATTGAAGTGTTCTAAGAACTCATCCCAGATGACTTGATCTTGGGCAAGATCGCTTCTACGGATCCCCACCATGCCCGAGCATCCTTTTCTAGTTGGTAGGTCCCTAAAAGTACCTTCTCTTGGTCGGTACATTGCATAACCTTGAAAGTTCTCTCGATTTCTTGTACCCAATCTTCTGCCTCATCCGGGTCGGTAGACCCACTAAACTTCGGGGGATTCATCTTTCGAAACTTCCGATGCAAATCCCCAGCTCCATGTTGAGCTCCACCTTGTGCAACTTGTTATAAAGCTTGTGTTAATCCTTGTACGGTGCATTGCATCTCTCTCCATTGAGCTCTCTCGGCGGCCATCTTAGCCTACAAAACAAAATTTTAAATTAACGATTACTCATATCTTGACATTAATCTAACCCAGAAGGAACACATTTTATTAGTTAGCCCATAGCTCTACCCAAATCTCACGGGATTCCTATAAGATAACTGACATGGATAACTCGATCTATAACTTAGACTTAACGACCTAGGGATTTAGAAAGCCTAGGCTCTGATACCACCTTCTATCACGTCCCGAATCAATAGCAGTGGAACGTGTCATTTGCTCGGAACGTGACAGTTGAACAGTCGTGTCAATCAAAACTTAGCCATAGACAAGATATAATATTGTACAAAAGTATAATTTCATTTCAAATATAAGTTTATTACAATTTAGACGCAAGTAAAAGAAAAGACTCAATAAAGGAAAATTATAAAAAACTCTTGACTAGACTTTAACATAACACAAAAGACAACAAGACTAGACGGTTCGTCTAAGTTTGCCTGAGCACTCTTCACTCTTGTCCCTGCCCATCTTGTTCGTTCTCATCGTCACTATGGTTATTACCGGAAAAACATTGAAAAACACTAGGTGAGCGAACGCTCAGTAGGACTTAATATCTCAAGCTCCAAGCTAGCTTTAAGTAATTACAATTTAATAAAAACATGCAGGTCATGCAAGCTATCACAATCGAGAACTATAATGGCACGAGCTATATCGATAATTTGGAGACGATGATGATAGGGAAAATTGGAGACGCATCAGGCAGATACAATGTTAGACACATAACACTCTTTATGTATTTGGAGTTCTCATAATCCTGAAATTAAAGACATGGATAGATAGGGAAAATTATCAGGAATCTAGAAACATATTCATGTAATAATTTTATCGCCATGTTACATAGATATTTAATTTCTAACATGCTATAATTATTATTTATCTAAAAGAATTAGAGACAGTCAAACTGTCGCTGATTATTTGGCGCCCGTTTAACCGGTCACAGATTCTTGGAAATAGCGGCCATGCATTGGTCGCTAATTCCTTTCATGCAACAACAATTCCAGACGTTCAAAAAACACGGTTATGCGTACCATATACAAGTAGGAAAATCATGGAAGGTAGTCTACATGCTCTAGTGATCTACATGGTTATTGCTGGGGTTTTGCTTGGGAGATTGCCTACCTGTTGATGACACTTTGATGGACAGAAGAATAGAATTAGTAGGAAGACGATGATGATCAACAACAGCATCAGCAGCAGCTCATACGGCAACTACAATAGCAGGAAGGAGATTAAGTAGCAGAGGAAGAAGCTTAGTTGCTTCTATACGCAACAACTGCAGTAGCATTCAGCAGTGCAACCCACCCATGAAGAGGACGCAGACCGGATGTCTACGTAGGGAAGAAGAGTATTGCAACCGCAGCGACAGTAGCAGCACAACATGTTCACAATGCCCGCACGTAGGAAGGAGAAGGAAGAGGCTTCCTTCCACATATAGCAACGGCGGCACAGCAACCGCACGGCACTGCAGCGGCAGCCACAGCCCAGCCTTCGCACGAACTCGACGTGGGAGAAGAGGGGGTTGACAACGCATGGAACACCGGAAGCAAGAACTCACGATCGGCAGCTATAGCAACGAGCTCCGTCGATCGTGGGGGTTTATTTATAGAGTCTTTGAGCCATACGAGTCCTAGCATGGCATGTATCCTAATGGGATTTGGATTCCCTTGATTGATCATATCCCTTCCTCATTCACCGCCGCCTACCCTGGTTCGACTAAAACCCTAAAGCTCCCATGCAAGAGTTCGATCGTGAAAGGCTTTATGCTCATAACTCCAAGACCCTACGGTATATGGTATTTATACTTATACCCTTTTCTTAAGGCTCACTTAACGTAGCCCCCTTTAAAGCCCATTAGTTCTTTTATCTTACATATATATTTTTCCAAAGCCCCCAAGCTCTAATGCTTCCTTTAAAGCCCATGAGCTATGTGTTTGAGATTATCAATATTGAGGCCTATTGAGTATCTCACTTAAGAAAGCCCTTATTATTGGGTTGGGTTTTCATCTTACAATTATCAGGTGTTAACCCTTAAACGTTTATTAAGGCCCACTAATTATATATGTTAAAGTTATAATAGGTTTTAACTAAATTATTTAGTAGGACTCTATATATATATAGAGAGAGAGAGATATCTTAATTCTTATAACTTTATTTATTTATCTAAATTATTGGATTTTACCGTTGTCACGGGTATCAGAGTCGGGTTTGATCCTATGACACTTTACTCAATTATTTATTATATCTCTGTTGGGGCCCATTACCTATTTAGACTAATTCTTTTATCAAAAATTTTTATTTTCATATTTGTTTTATGACTAATAATAATATTTATTCTTTATAAATTTTCGGGGTGCTACATCTTCCGACCCGGATGACGCCGAGAATTGGATGAAGGAGATGGAACGTATATTCCGTGTGATGCAATGCACAGATGGAGAGAAGGTGTTACTGGCTACATTCCAACTAGAGCGGGATGCTAGATTTTGATGTGAATTAGTGGAAGCCACCTTGCCACACGACCACATCCCGTGGGGCGAGTTTGTGGAGTACTTTGATAACAAATACTTTTCAGACCAGTGTAAGAGAAAAAGGCAGCGGAATTTGCTGCATTGAAACAAAGGGGTTTGTCAGTGGCCGAGTATGAGGTCCAATTCTCCTGGATATCAAGGTATGCACCACATTTGGTGAGTACGGAGAAGATGAAGGCCCGAAGGTTTCTTAATGGGCTTTGGCCACAATAGATCACACAACTGGCGCCGATGGACATACAAGTCTACTCAGAGATGGTAAGACGAGCCCAATTACTTGAAGATGCCACAGAATTTTTTGACAAGGTCTGTGGGCGAGACAATAAAGAAAAACTCACTAGTTCGGGAACGTTCAAACCCTCCTTTAACAAAAAGAGGTCCAATAATAGGGGTGATTCCTCCAAAGAGAAGAAATTGAAGAAGAATGACAAGCCTTTCTCTATCACCACACCATATAAGGAGGTGTGTAAGCATTACGACAAGGTCGGACATAAGGCCGAGGAGTGCTGGCGAAGGTTGGGAGCTTGTCTCCGATGCAGGAGCCGTGATCACCGGATTCTCGATTGTCCCTTATTGAGCGAACAAGCTAACAATGAGAAGCACCCAGTCAAAAAGAAAGGCCGTCTCCAAGCTCTCCAAGAGGCGGATACTAGTGAATGTGGACTTGTGGAAGGTACATTGAAATACTGTTCCAAGATTGCTCATGTTCTATTTGATACCAGCGCGACTCATTCTTTTATTTCTAAGAGATTTGCTGCTTCAATATCTATGGAACCTATTTGGTTAGAAACGGATCTAGTTCTTTCCACTCCACTTCGAAGCGGATCCCGAATTACACAACATTACCCGGATAGTGAAGTTAGAGTCAAAGGGCATAATCTACCTGCCGATCTAATACGCCTAGATATGGATGGGTATGATGTCATTCTAGGTGCTGATTGGCTATCCACACACAAGGCAGTTATAGATTGCCGAAAGGGCAATGTAACTTTTAAGGATTACCCAGAGCTGGTTTACACTAGTCCTCGGAGTCGAAACAAGTCGCCTTTTATTTCTACTCTTCGAGCCCGAAAGCTTGTAAGGAAAGGTTGCATGGCCTTTCTTGCCCTTGTAACCATAAAGGATTAAGAGGTGAAGGTTGCGTCAACGCAATCAATTTGTCACCCTTATTTGACAATAGCCGTCGCCTTTGTGTGCGTTATCAGTCTTGTACATTGTTGAGCCTTTCCCTCTTGACTGCGTTGACGCAACAGGGATCTTGCGTTGACGTAGCTTCATCGGTTCTTGAGTTGCTGACGATCTTGCGTGGATGGCATCGACGCAGTGAGGGCAAAGCGTCAACGCAGCCTTCACCTTCGGGTCATTTGACACAGCTATGAGCTATTTGTTAGCCCTATTAGCTATTTTTAACCCTTATGAAGCTATTTGCTACTGATAATAACCTATTTGTCACCCTTATCAATTGTTTAGCCGTCGCCACTGGCCTTAGCGATTCTATGACGGCCTGAGGTCGGAGCAGCTAGACCTGAGGTCGAGCATCAGCACGGTGGGGTCGGAGCATCAGAGAACCGCTTGGACTTTCTTCTTCCTAAGAAGGCCTGAGGTCAGAGCAGCTAGACCTGAGGTCGGAGTAGCTAGACTGTGAGGTCGATGCAGCCTTCTTGAACTTGCAATTCTCAGCCAAATTCTGCTGTCAGTTTGATTTCCCTTTCTTTTGCCAACCTTTTCTTGGTTTTTGTGCAAACAAGTGCCTTTGCACCTTGAGTGACTTTCAACCTTGGTTGGCTCTTGTTCCTTTAAGAAAACACTTGCAAAGATCCTTACTGCAATCCCAATTCTGCTTCTAATGCTAAGGCATGTTGTCGTGGCTAATGCTGCTTCTGATCTGTCGTTGCTTACCAATCCAACTTGGTTGAGATGTTTATACAAGAGAGTCTTTTCATGATGAGCATAGCTTGCGAGTATCAAAAGCATTATCATGCACGTTAGAGCATAGTTGAATCAAGTTAATGATATTATAATGAATCATACTCAGACATCATCAAAACATCATTTTTCCAACATTCTCTCCCTTTTTGATGATGGCAACTATGCGGTCATTATGAGTCACCTAAATAATAGAATCCTGAAACAGATGATGACTCATCAAGACATCTCTCCCCCTTTGCCATTGTTGTACCCAGATAATTTTCCAGCAAAATATTAAGGAATAAAGGTTCGAGAATTTCCTCGAACACCCCTATGGTGTGGGCTACCCATCCCCTTCCACGACTCGCCGGGCCCAATCAACGGTCCCAACCAGCCAGCCGTAACCTACGGCAACATCATCAATTGACCGGGAGCACTCCCGATCGCTCAATTGCAAGTTTTTCCCGCATTCTACATGACCACCCGGGACAACCCGGGGGCCCTCCGACTACAGGCCGTGCCACGCGGCACTCAGCAATAAGGTCGGGGCCTACCCCAAGATGCCTTCTTCCACCCTCCCCCCCCCCTCTGAGGTCTAAAGAAGATCTAACTAAGTCAACCACAGGCTTTGGAGGCCCGCAACACCATAAACGGGTCACACGCGTGTGCCGGGCATCTCCCTGAGCACCTTGTGGGTGCATATGTCCCAGCCCTTCCACGGCCAACCGCGGGCCGACCCACGGCTCCAACACACTAGCCGTGTTCTATAACAACCCTCCAGCAAGTCGGGGCCACCCCCGACCTCAGATACGCGGAGTGAGCCATTTACCTTTAGCTCTCGGGGGTGACCCGGGGCTACCCTGTCAACCCACCTAACAACATGGCATACACCACCAAGGCAGGGCACACTTACCCAAAACACCTTCTCCAGACTCATACAAGCTCCTACTCTCAGCCCAAGGCCAGTTTTAAGGCCCGCCAGTCAGTTATTCAAGCCGTTCGACAACCCGAGATGTGTCGGGCATTTACCCAAACACCTTGCAAGCGGCAACTACAACGTGACAACGACAAGCCCCCACGGGCCAATCCCGGCATCCCAGAGCCCCAAGTCCTCTAAAGGACAACTTCCAATAATCCCAGAAAGCTGTCGGGGCCAACCCCACGGCCACAGCTCACCCCCGGGGTGAGTTCACCTTTGGGCGCGACCGCGCCCCAGGAAGGGCGAACTCCCCGGGGGCCGTGCCATCCTCCCAGCCCAGTGGCCCCATAGTCGTGATTCCAATCCCAGTTCCCCCTGTCTCGTCCAGGATCGAGCGGCGTAGCCGTGCGTAGAAGGATTCGCGAAGACGAAGCTCCAAGATCACGTGAAGCTCATGCGAGTCAACGTCTCGATCTACGCACAAGAGCATCCAGCACACCAGTCCAAGCCCGTATCCTTTGTCTTCTAGTAGTCAACTGGAGTCAAAGTGGGGCCAAATATGTAAAAAAAACCCAATTTTATAGTGGTGGGGACGGCCCCCTCTCTCTCTCCCTCCAGTCCGCCTAAACCCCCCATTAAACAAAAAAAAGTTTTTTTCAAAGAAAAAAACCCTGCCTAGCGCCCAGTCCGCCTTAACCCTATGGGTTTAGGCGGACCAAACTGACTACTCAGTCTGGTCCGAATAAACCCTGGGTTTAGGTTTACCAGACCTGCCCCCAGACCTGGTCTGCCTAAACCCATGCCCAAAACAAAAATAAAAGAAGAAAAAGCTTTTTTTTAACAAAATGGATCCTCCGGTCCGCGTAAACCCCCCATGGGTGGGGGTTTAGGCGGACCAGACTGGGCCCCCAGGCTGGTCCGCCTAAACCCTCCCTCCCCCATTCAAAAAAAAAAAACCTTTTTTTCAAGAGTTTGCCCGGACCAAGTTGGGCCTCCAACTTGGTCTGCCTAAACCCTTCCCTGACCTTCTGTCTTCCCCTATAAAAACCCCTTAGAACCTCAAGGGGTGGGGGCAATGAAGCATGATGTCAATCCCTGGCAATCCTTAGTAATATGCGGCTAAAGCATTAGGCAATTGCCTACGGACGAACGCAAGGAGTTGTGTGTGGTTAGCTTGTGAATCGGCTTACCCATGCCGAGGGTATGTCACTCGTACTCCCCTCACGCGGTGTTTAGCTATGTCACACAAGTCCATCCCTACTACACACAAGGCGTTATGACGACGATAAACACACCCGCCTCCTGGGCCTGCCTGCGCGTGCCGACTGATAAGTGTGTATTTTTCCATCATAATTCAGGTTATTTACATTTTTAAGGGCTTTAATAATAATAAATATGCACTTATCACGCTTATTATTAATTTAGAGTAAAATAGTTAATTTCTGTAATTAAATGATTTTAATAAAGATATTTCCTTATTTAACAAACACTCAAAACAATAAAAATAAGAAAAAAAAGAAAATATAATGAATGTTGAAATGGGCCAAAAGCCCAAGGATTTGTTCAATAAGAAAAAAAAATAAAAGAAAAAAAGTAAATTTATTTGATATTTAAATGCTTTAATAAACTATAGACATAATATATATCTATATATATATCTATATATATATATATGTGTATATATTATGGAAATGAAAAATAAAAAAATTAATAAATATTATTTTGAACTTGTTCAAAAAGAAAATAAAAAAATATATTTATTTGATATTTTTTGAATTTTTTCTAAGATATATATAATATATATATCAATATATGTATATATATGTATAAATATATATATATATATTTAATATATTTAATATATTTAATATAATATGTGTGTGTGCGTGTGTGTTTTCTTTTGCAGGAACTGAAGGCGCCGCGCGCCTTTCGCCCCGTTGGCACAGGCGACGAGGCGAAGAGGAGGGCGGCAGGGCGCGTCAACGCGCCTGCCCGGTCAGCGGAGGGAGGGCGGCACGCGAAGGAAGGCATCGGCAGACGCGGGCGGTGGGCGGCGCACCAGTGGCCCACGCGGGCGCGCAAAAATGCGTGAAGAAAGGCGGCGCACGGCGGGCGCATCCGGCTAGGGAAGAGAGAGAAAGAGAGAGAATGACAGAGGAAAGAAGGAAAAAGTGGCTAAAAAAATGCCAGAAAAATTTGGAAAAATCAGGAAAAAATAGCAAAATGTGCAGCACATGCTAGCACACAAATTGGAGTCAACAAATGCAGTAATTGGTTGTTCACATTGGCAAAGTGTTCATATGGAATAGGGTTGTTGTTTGAACACCCTATAAAAGGGGGGAGCTTTCATTGTAATGAGGTTGTTAGGAGATTAGGAAGAGAGGATAGCTAGGAGTAGTAAGCTATGGATTGATCAAGTTTGTAAGTGTTCTTCAAGTTTTTACTTTGTGGCTTTGGTAGGGATAGATTTTGAAAGCTTTTGTATTCACGTTTTGAAGTTTGTGTTAAGTTTGTTTTGAAGTTTGTGTTAAGCTTTTGTATTCACCGTTTCAAACTTGTTCTATCCAACCTATTTCTTCATAAGTGTTTCACTCACACCCAAAGCGGTGGTCTTCTTCAAATCATCTCACGGCGTCGACTTCCAAGGCGGAGCGATCTTTATCAAAGGCTCGGCGAGGAAACGACGGCATTCTTCAATTCATTGGCTAAATATTTGTTTAACTTATCTCTTGTTCTTTCAAATTATAATTTCATTTCCGTTAGTTGTAATCGCACTCAAATCAAACAAAAGTAATTGGTTTTCTAAAACATAAGGGTATTTTCCAACTTACATTCAAATTTCCTCCCCGTGGGATCGACCCGTATTTACCACTTTACTCGTATTTTCAAAATCATCTAAGTGAGTGAGTGCGGTTGTATAAATTTTGAAATTTGTGTGGCATGGTATTTTTAAACGACGACTGTCGAGCGCATCAAATTTTTGGCGCCGTTGCCGGGGATGGAATTTTTGAAAGTTGGAATATTCTTGTGTTTGATTTGTATATTTGTATATTGATTTTGCTATTTTTACTTGTGCAGGAAAAAGAAAAAAAAGTCATAACATCTAGGAAAGAGGAAAATCGGACCTGAAATCCTCAGAAAATGTAGCGTCGTTAAAAGCTCGGAAGCATCGCTAAAGGGCAGAAATGTCGGAACAGGTTCTATTTTTCCAATTTCTGAAAAATCTAGAAAAATCTGCAAAATTCTTGAAAACTCTATAAAAATCAAAAAACATCAAAACAAAAGAAATTCTTGTGCTGGCTAGATAGGTTCATTAAATAAAAAAAAATACTTGCACCAAAATACAAAAAAAAATTATTCCAAGAATAGAAACCACACAACATGTTCTAGGTCATGCATCATTTAGCATAGAATTTTTCTTTGTTTAATTCCTGTCATTGCATTTGGAAGATTGCGAGGGGCAAGGTACGTTCTACTTATCCGATTATGGCATGCATATTGTATAAGAACCCCTTGTTTGAAATTGTGGTGAGCATTTCATTTCAAAATATTCTAAGGGCACTACCTTTAAATAACATAAGGTGGGGATTTCATCACCCTTCCTTAGCCCACAAACCACATTTCCCTTGCATCTTTGCATGACCTACGCCTTAAATAAAAGTCAGTAAACATTGGCCCTAGGATCACACTATGATTTTAGTACGATTTGAGTTTACCCTCTTGTGAAAATCGGTGCCTAAGGCAAGACGGTCGGACGGTAAACGCCTTAAGCGGGCTAGTGGTTTGACATAATTAGGTCCCTACGAAAGTAGGGGGAGCCTCCCACTACCCCACCCCTTACCTGGCCGGTGGAAATATTGAGGGTGAACTTCAGTTGCACTTTAGTTACTTTGTGAAACCCTATTTGTAGGTCTGAGTCGCATCTAGGTCATTAGATAATTTGTGTTAATTTGTTTGTGTTTGCATAAAAAAAAATTTCAAAAAAATAAAATAACAAACCCGCGCCTATGCTGAAGCACTTTATTCCTTCTACTTAGAATCCCTCAACTTGTATTCAACTCCCTGACATTCTTGTTGATCAATATGAAATTTGCCCTAGTCTCATCCAGATGCTCCCATCTTTTTATGGGAATCTCAATGAAAATCCTTATAGGCATCTAGATAATTTTCTAGAAGTTTGCTCCCTGATAAAAATTCAGAATTTTAATGATGATGCCCTTAAGTTGATCTTATTTCCATTCTCATTGAAGATAAAGTAAAATGTTGGTTAAGGAGTTTTGGAAAGATTATCAGGACTTGGGAAGATATGCAGTTAGAATTTTTGAAAAAATTTTACCCCATAGTCCGGACCAACATGATGAGAAAGGCGATTATAGGATTTACTCAACGTCCGGGAGAGCAAATTCATGAATCTTGGGAGAGAATGAAGGATCTACTAAGTCAATGTCCACACCATGGGTTGCCCAAATGGCAAATTATATTTGCATTTTATGAGGGGTTATCCGATTTTGATAGGCAAATGGTGGATATATATTATGGAGGGACATTTATGAGCAAAGGTGAAGATGAGGCATATGATCTGTTTGAAATTTTGAGTGAAAATTCGATAAATCGTGCCTCCATCTCATCTTATCAACAATCCGTAGGACATGTCAGACTGGCTGAAAATCTAATCCACACTTTCACAGAAGTCTGTGAATTCTGTGCCAGTCTCACTCACCATGTGAGTGAATGTCCTACTATAGCCCGACTCTCTCCAGTCATCCAAGCACAGGTCCAAAATTCCCTAGGATTCTCTCAGCTCAAGCATGTTACAGATGATTATAATCTTGGCTGGAGTAATCACACAAATTTACCTTGGATGGATCCAACAACCCAAACCCATTTGTCTACACTTTCACCCCAAGAAGGCCATGGGCAGCCCCTGTGTCCTCAACTTCAGCTGAACTCATCTCACCCAGATTTCGGATTCAACATTGATACTAAGGGTGATTCACCGGGCCATTGTTTTGAACCTCAACTCGCATACTCTTAGTCTATTTATCAACCCTCTCCTTCAACATTACACCAACCCCCTCAATATGTGAATGATGATGATGATGATCTCCTGCCTATCATTTTGGCTCAAGATATCGCTATTGAAAGTGAGGGGGAGGGCGCAAGTAATACCATTATGAAGGAAGGAAAGGAAGAAGGGGGTGGCTTCAAGGATAATGATGATCATATCACCCCATTCTCTGAATGTTTTGAGATTGAGAATACTACGGTAAAGGATAATGGTCCAAACAACTCACTTGAGGAAATATATGAAGAGGAGGATTACTTTGTAAGTATTAATATTGTTGATTTAATGAAACAAAATTCTGAATATCCTCCTTCCCTGGAAGAACATGATGATGGGGCCTTATTAGAGAAGTTTACATTTCATCTACCAACCCCATTTTTGGAAAATTTGATTGATAATATTCAGTTGAGTGAGGAGTGTGATGAGGGGCCCATCGTAGAGAGATTCACATTTGATCTGACCTATGATGACAAGGCCGGGCTGGAATCATTTACATTTCCTCTATCCACCCCATTATTGGGTAATTTGGTTAACAATCCTCAGATGAGTGATGAGTGTAATGAAGGGGTTTCATTTGAAAATTTCACATTTGATCTGACCCCTGAGGCCTATCCAATGAAGTCTGAATATGTGGATGAGTTAGATAATGGGCTCGTGCTTCCTTCTACTTTGATTCCCCTGCTAGTTGAGCCTCTCTCACTTGATATTCTTGGACCTGAGGGGGATGTGCCAACCACATTCACCTTTGATTTGACTTCCTCTCAAGAAGACGAGTTGATCAATGCCCTTAAAGTTCATGAGGCTGTTACTGAGAGGAACGAGGCTAAAGATGACGATATTATTCCTAAGCTACCAGGGCCTGAACAAGTTACGATGGAGGAAGTCATTCCTAAAGGGTTCATCAAGAGGGACGATACAGGTAAAAGGGACAAATGGGTTGATGTTATGCAAAGGTTCCACCTCAAGCTTGACAGATTATTGGCCATTGACCTTTTCATGATCCCGAAAGATGAAAATTGGCTCTCACAAATGGTCAAAGTTCAAATCAATAGTGTGCGAACCCAACATATTTCTGGCCCCAATCCGAACATACTTACTCTTGTCTTCCAATGGTATGAGGGCTGGAATTTGAAGGCGGACAAGATCACATGGTGGCTCATTCTGAATGCCACCCGTTGGTTAATGAACTGCAATGCGTCGGGCTGACGACATTAAATTTAGCGCTTCTTGGGAGGCAACCCAACGTTTTAAGTGATTTCTGTGTGCTAATAAATAGCTTCTTGGGAGGTAACCCAAGCTTTTTTTTCGTGTGTTTGTGTTTTTATTTTACAGGTTTGAATAAATGATAAGTTGGGGGGAGAAGGAATACTTCCTTCCTCTGTTGCTCAGATTTTCAAAGTCTACACCTCTGTCAAGCCGTCACAAGTCAACCCGTCAAAGTTCACTTCCGTCAGGTTGTACTGTTCCTTCACAAATTTTAGGTCTACATTGTTCCTTATTCTCTATTGTTCATGTCATTGAGGACAATGTCATTTAAGTTGGGGGGACGGAATTCATGTTACAACCTCATATACAACCTCATTTAGCCAACCTCATTTAGCTATGAAAAAAAAATTTTATAATTAGAAAATAAATAAAATAAACCCATTTTGAGTTTCCTGATTCATGCTTCTATTGAAAGTAATTCCAGAATAGACAAGACTAGGAAAAGGATGATGGATACTTTCTTTAATCTAGCCATGGAAAACTGATTTAAGAATCTCTTTAAAGTTCATGTGCACTTTAGAAGAATGAAACACGTTGCACGCTAATAAAATAAGTAAGACAAGCCTTCTGCTATTTTGGGTATGTTGTCTAATATTCAGCACTTCTTGAAGAAGAGATCTTTTATAAGCTTTCTGCCATGCTATTAGTGCAAAAGCACAATTGAAAAATTTTGAGAACAACACCATGAAAAATGCTCCGATTCTGAGTAACCGGGCCTACTTCACCTAAGACGTGTTGAGGTTTGCGTCAAAAGGAAAAGGGAACTTTGATCTATGTAACTGGGCCTACTTCACCTAAGACGTGTTGAGGTTCGTGTAAAACAGTGACGGGTAGTGCGGCATCATGTGTGCATAAAATTTTTTTTTGAGAAGAAACGAATACAAAAGATCCCAAAAAGGGACATAATAAGGCAGACAAACAAAGCCAAATATGCTCTGATTCCGAAGTGCAGAATTAAGGACACTTGCTTGCAATAGCAAATGGGGATGCAATTGTCTTCACTGTAGACTTAGCATTTCACATGCACAAGTGCTACTGAATTTTTTATTAGAATTCTTAATCATGTACCTTAATTTCCTACATAAGGCTAGTCTATGGTAATTATTCCAGATTCCTTATCTTTAGTCGATTCTATGAACGATGATCTGGAAATGAGACATGGCATTTTAAAATCTTGTTAGTCCTTACATTTGGAGATTAGTTGCATTGCTAAGGGAGGTGTGATAAGTGTGTATTTTTCCATCATAATTCATGTTATTTATATTTTTTATGGGCTTTAATAATAATAAATATGCACTTATCACGCTTATTATTAATTTAGAGTAAAATAGTTAATTTCTGTAATTAAATGATTTTAATAAATATATTTCCTTATTTAACAAACACTCAAAATAATAAAAATAAGAAAAAAAAGAAAATATAATGAATGTTGAAATGGGCCAAAAGCCCAAGGATTTGTTCAATAAGAAAAAAAATAAATAAAAGAAAAAAAGAAAAAAAATGAATTTATTTGATATTTAAATGCTTTAATAAGCTATAGACATAATATATATATATATCTATATATATATATATGTATATATTATGGAAATGAAAAATAAAAAAATTAATAAATATTATTTTGAACTTGTTCAAAAAGAAAATAAAAAAATTAATTTATTTGATATTTTTTGAATTTTTTCTAAGATATATACAATATATATATCAATATATGTATATAAATATATATATATATATATTTAATATAATATGTGTGTGTGTGCGTGTGTGTTTTCTTTTGCAGGAACTGAAGGTGCCGCGCGCCTTTCACCCCGTCGGCACAGGCGACGAGGCGAAGAGCAGGGCGGCAGGGCGCGTCAGCGCGCCTGCCCGGTCAGCGGAGGGAGGGCGGCACGCGAAGGAAGGCGTCGGCAGACGCGGGCGCACGCGCCCGCGTGCGACACGCGGCGACAGCGGGCGGTGGGCGGTGGGCGGCGCACCAGTGGCCCACGCGGGCGCGCAAAAATGCGTGAAGAAAGGCGGCGCACGGCGGGCGCATTCGGCCAGGGAAGAGAGAGAAAGAGAGAGAATGAGAGAGGAAAGAAGGAAAAAGGAGCTAACAAAATGCCAGAAAAATTCAAAAAAATCAGGAAAAAATAGAAAAATGTGCAGCACATGCTAGCACACAAATTGGAGTCAACAAATACAGCAATTGGTTGTTCACATTGGCAAAGTGTTCATATGGAATAGGGTTGTTGTTTGAACACCCTATAAAAGGGGGGAGCTTTCATTGTAATGAGGTTGTTAGGAGATTAGGAAGAGAGGATAGCTAGGAGTAGTAAGCTATGGATTGATCAAGTTTGTAAGTGTTCTTCAAGTTTTTACTTTGTGGCTTTGGTAGGATAGATTTTGAAAGCTTTTGTATTCACGTTTTGAAGTTTGTGTTAAGTTTGTATTGAAGGATTTCATTGTACTCTTAGCCATTTCGGCTCTTCATAATCAATTTACAAGCTTGTGTGATCTTTATTTAAATTTATTGTCTTCTATAAAGTTGTCCATCTGTAAGTGTTCTTCAACTTCTCTTTTCATCATTTCCTTTAATTCCTTCTAGTTTAAAAGTTATTCTTTGTGTTTTTAAGTGTTGTCCTGTTCATGTACTGTTCATCCGAAGTGATAGTCTCCACCAATTTGCCATTTTGAAGTCTTTACAATCATAAGTTTACTCTGAGTTCTTCATGAAAGTTGTTACTCTCTTATAGATCTAACTTTTGTTATTCTTCCACTTCTTCCAGTTCTTCTTAGTTTGAGCTCTAGAATTAATTCTTTACTGTTCTGTTTTTCTGTCAGTTACTGTTCACCAGCAGCAATAGATCTTGATTTTTCAAGTTTTTCATTATCTTCCTTTCGTTTTCTGTTTCTGTATTCTTCATAAAACTTCTTCATCATTTAATTCTCTACAACTTTATGTATTCCATTTTTTCTAATTCCATTTAGATTTTAAGTTATTCTATTTCTTCCAACCCCTATTTTCAATGAAATTTTGTTATATTTTCAACTTAATGTTTCAAACTTGTTCTATCCAACCTATTTCTTCATAAGTGTTTCACTCACACCCAAAGCGGTGGTCTTCTTCAAATCATCTCACGGCGTCGACTTCCAAGGCGGAGCGATCTTCATCAAAGGCTCGGCGAGGAAACGACGGCATTCTTCAATTCATTGGCTAAATATTTCTTTAACTTATCTCTTGTTCTTTCAAATTATAATTTCATTTCCGTTAGTTGTAATCGCACTCAAATCAAACAAAAGCAATTGGTTTTCCAAAACATAAGGGTATTTTCCAACTTATATTCAAATTTCCTCCCCGTGGGATCGACCCGTATTTACCACTTTACTCGCATTTTCAAAATCATCTAAGTGAGTGAGTGCGGTTGTATAAATTTTGAAATTTGTGTGGCACGGCATTTTTAAACGACGACTGTCGAGCGCATCACCGACCTACGACGGTCAAGCTTACGCCATGATGCCGTGCTTCCCTCTTTCACAGGGTCATAACCGACTGCTCGATCCGAGCTGCACCCGGCCCTCACCTAGTCATCAGCTGATACCATCTCCGTTCGCCCAGTCTAAACCTCCCTTGGCAAATCGAGCGTGGCCCTTGCTTCAAGGAGAACCTCTGTAAAGCACGCGGATATCCGCCTAATCACGCATCGACCCGGGGAGCGACCCACATGTCGGGATTGTCCCATGGCGTGCACCAATTGTAGTTCGGCCGCTATGACCCACCTGTAAAGCCCTCTTGGCTCCCATGAAGTATAAAACTAGTTGAACACAAGTGCCCGTATGCGAGTCCCAGCTTTCTACCTGCACCACCCAGCGCGTGTGTCCAATATCCCTGACCCCAGTAAACACGTCCCAGTCGAAAGCGTACTCATAGTTGCGGAATGCTCCCGGCCGTCTACCCATGGCTTCAGACATATACAGACTTCTGTTCAGCATGGAATGAAGGTGTTCCAATTCAATCCGATGTAAATAAACATCGAATGCTTGCGGTCGGTGGGGAAAGACGTTCAGTACACGATTCCCATAATCGCCTGTGCACTCGCACCCGTGGAACCTCTTCTATCCACATGTCGCCCGATCTCTCGAGCCCACGTGCCACGTCCTGGCGACGCTTCCCCGGTCAACCCTTGGTTCCATAGGTGATTGTCGAGAAATCGACTGGCACCCCCGCACCATGTCCAGTTAACCTACACCCTGATAATCTCATGCCATTCGACCTCTTTCAACTTTCCGTAAAAGGAGAGTACCCGGTACCGCCGTGAGAGGCATACGACCATGAAGGAGGATGCCCGAGATATATCAAACTCTCGTATTTTCCTTTCCCGCTGTATTCCTTCCTTCATCTCGGTCATCGGCATAAAAATCCACGCAACAGCCATCAGCAAAGAGGGCTTAGATTAAAGCCAATACAACACAAGCAAGCGAGCAGATATGGCATATATGAATTTAATAGTGATGTAGAAGTGAAGAGCCAGATTGATGGGTTCCTTCTTGGTATTGGGTCCCAAGGCATGGTGTAAATAGATCACATAAGTTGGCAACGGATGCCATGAAGTCGTAGCAAAGCAACATAGATTGAATCATGAGAGACATATTTATGCAATATATTGAACATAGCAGGAAGATGGAATTTGAGAGCAGTGTGACAGTCATAGAATTGATTTTGTTTTTTAGGATTTTTAGATTTTTAGGTTTTCTAATTTCCAGACTTTTAATATTTTCTATGCAATACATGGATGAAGGAAAGTGCAAACCAACCGATTACATGAAGAAACCTAATACCAATTGCTTAGAGAGATGATGCTTTCATAGCAGCCAGGAGCATGGATCAATAAGGAGTCAATTTATCTTAAGGACAAATGACAGGACATCCAAACAGAAGCCTGGACACACGGACCAAATTTAAGAGATCTTAGGATGGGAGTACTTCAATCCGGAAGCCAAATTCATAAATGCAAAGTTATAGATTTTTCAGAACCTTCAGTTATAGAATTTCACTGACGAAGCCCTTATAATCAGATTGGTTTAAAATTGATGAATTCTGAGTTTCTCAATAATAAACATTTGAAAATGTCTGCATTCAATATTAATAGAAATGAACCAAAATTACATATAAAAATCAGGTTAACCTCCTTTCATCCTACTCATTCAATTCCATTAGCTCCTTTGAAGGAAGGTTACATTTAGTATTGAGGTTAAACACCCGGACATTTCTGATTTTATCCATGGGCACTACAAGTTCAGAATTTTCTTTTGAAACCAATGTTTGATACTGATTGTTATCCTTTAATAAATCCTTTAATCCTTTAATCCAGCCCATTATGGATTATCCAATGGGCCAATTGTAATCCTAGTCCATTATATAGACTTTTATTGGGCTTCCTATGATTCATCTAAGGGTTAAAGCATTTATTTTTCTCTTTACCTTAAGTAAATTCAATAATCCACTTTATTTCACTTAGTAAAAATGTAAATTAATCATTTCATGAAAAATTTAATTGTATAATTTACTTGAAAATTTTATTTCTTATTTTAAATTATCGGGTTTCTACACACGCCCTACTTCTATGTTGCTCTATAAATAAGAAGCTTCTCCCTCAAGAGAAGACTGATCGTGCCAGAAGAGCTGAAGCAGAGAGAGCAAGCGCCTGAACGATCTAGAGAGAAAAAGGAAGATAGAGAGAGAGCAAAAAAGAAAGAGAGTTCTGAGAGAAATCCCGTGAGAGAATTGAGAGAGAAAGATTGTTCTTCAGTCTCCAGGTTCAGAATCGGAGTTGAATTCGCTCAATGTTGAGCTATATGCCCTTTGTGGGTTTTTGGTTTTTCGCTGTGTTTTGTTTTCGTTTTAGATACTCGTTTTCAAGCCGTTTGTCAGCAGAGCAAGCTGTGACGCTCAACGGGCAGAGGTGTAGTATCCTCTGGACGGGTTAAGCTGTAAGCCCCAGCGGTTGCAGAGGAGGAATCCTCTGGTCGGCATAAGCTATAAGGCCCAGCGGTCTGTAGGGTTTGTACCCCGAAGCTGTGGATCAGCGGAAGCTGTGCATCAGCGGTGAAACCACACTCTAGTTTGAGTGTGGGGTGGATGTAGATCTCAGGCTTGAGATTGAACCACCTTAAAAATCATCTGTCCACTGTGCGATTGTTTGTGGTTTGGTTTTGTTCTCTATCATTATTCATCGCCCGGTAGATGATTGCTTAGGATCATGTAAGAGCTAATCCGTTTGATCTGGTCCATTCCTGTTGTGACTGAGTGCCTTTCGATCGTCCTACAGCAGTTTGTTTATTTTCCGCAACTGTTTTATTGTAGTAAGTTTTAAGTGGGTGACCGATCTATTCACCTCCCCTCTAGATCGTCTATAGATATTCTATCTATGGGCATTAGAGTATCCATCTGTCTCTATCAATTGGTATCAGAGCATACCATCTTTTCTATCAATTGGTATCAGAGCCTAACTCTTCTGCAGGGATCAACGTCCTGAAGAGTCAACGGCCATGGATGGTAAAGGAATGGCAGCTGAGGGACACTCTACTGCCAAGCCCTCATACTTCGATGGATCAAACTATACATACTGGAAGAATCGTATGCAAGTATTTTTGAGGGCGAAAGACTATGAGATATGGAAGGTAGTCAGCAAGGGTCCGTTCGAGCTTCATGAGAATGAGGAAGTCTGGACAAGAGAGGAGATCAAGAGATCTACCCTCAATTGGAGCGCAATCAATGCTATTCAATGCGCACTTCATCCCACCGAGTTCTCCCGGGTTTCATCATGCACCATTGCAAAGGAGATGTGGGATAAGTTGGAGGTCATCTACGAGGGAACCTCTCAAGTAAGGGAGACCAAGGCGAACTTGCTGGTCTCAGAATATGAAGCTTTTAGAATGAAGTCCAGTGAGACCATCACAGAAATGTATGCGCGCCTCATGATCATCACCAATGGTCTCAGGAGTCTGGGAAAGAATTACTCGGACTATGAAATTGTGAGGAAGATCCTTCGGTCCCTGACTCTAGTATGGCATACAAAAGTCACAGTTGTTGAGGAGTCAAGGGATCTGCAGAATATGAACGTTGACGAGCTCATCGGTTCACTAATGACATACGAGATGAATCTTCCCAAGACCGAGGAGTTGGAGAAGAAGAAGAAGCCTATTGCGCTGAAGGCCAGCTTCAGCAGATCGAACAGATCCAGCCACAGTGGATCATCAAGCGAGGAAAGCCCCTCTGGGTCAAAAATCGATGGAGACCAACTGGCCATGCTGACCAGAGAATTTAGGCGATTTCTGAGAAAGGAAGGAAGAAACTTCGGCCGAAGGCAGTTTGGTGGCGGCAGGAGGCAAACAAGGTATAGATCTAACCCTGCCAAGAAAGTTGACACTAATGTTTGCTACCACTGCAGGAAGGCCGGCCATATGAAGGCAGATTGTCCCGAGCTCCAGAAGCTGAAAGAGAAGTCAAAGAAGAAAGCTCCCAAAGGAAAGGCGATGGTGAGCACAAGGAGCGACGAGGACGAGGGCACATTCAACTGCACATCGGAGAGCGAGGACGAAGAAAAGCCCATCTGCCTGATGGCAAAAGATGACGAAGAAAAAGAAGAAGACTCCGATGAGGTATCATCTCCTTTTGAGCATTATACCATCTCTGACTGGCAAGATGCCTACGGAGATTTGTTAGACAAAGTAGATGATATTAGGAGAGAGAACAGGTGTAGCACCATTAAAATTTAAATATGAAATAAATGAAAATAACTATAAATAATAGTCATGAAATAATTATGGTTAATAAAAAAAATTATATCGATAAATAGAGCCAAAATAAATAAGTGAGTAATGGGAATTGAATATATCCTTTTATCTAATTATGGCTTAAATTTAAAATATGATTTAAATATTTAGAAGGGACCTTATTCCAAATATATATACATACAAATATATAAAGAATTTCATAGGGTCGAACCCGGCTCTGATACCCGAGACAATGGTAAATAAATAAAATTTTAGGAAATAAAATCCCCGTATGGAGTTCTACTCACAAGTGAACAAAGACGCTGGAATATAAGCTAAAACCCATTAAAATTCTAACATGTATAATTAGTGAGTCTTAATAAAGGTTTAAGGCTTAAAACATGATAAAAATCCAACCCAGATAATGCTAAACCATAATGGGCCCTAACCAAAGCCCAAAACACAAACTTCGAAAACCCATAACTATGTAATACATAAAGCCACATACATTAAAAAGGGGCCTTAAATCCTTACCATATATATATATATGTACAAGGGCCTCAACCCATACCCATAACATATAAAATATGAACAAAGATAAAGATGAGACCAGACCAGCAACGAAGACTGGAAGATTTCTGCAAAGTCAGGATTGAGGGAGAGCCCTCACCACCAACTACTTGCCCGGCCAGGACCTTTTCAGGCCTGGCTGATGTCCGGTGTTGTCATCATCCGAATGGCAATATTGATGAAACTCCGGTCTGTTGACTGATGAGAAACCTCCGGATTATTCAGAGGATGATGCATACAAGAGGCCTTCGTCAGCTCTGATGTAATTAAAGGAATCAATATGGCTAAAGATGATATGGGTTTTAAAAGAAAAGAGTCTTGAATGGGCCTATCAAAGGGGCCTCTGAAGATGGGTTGAAACCCCTCACGCCGAGAACCCCTCTCCATGGGGGCGCGCCGGGAAACCCCTCGAATGGGCGCGCCGGGAACTAGTGCTGCAGGTGCGCCGAGTCCATTTGCTGTGAACAGGGTTCTATAAAACCCATTACTTTGCCCACATGAAGATCTCTCCCGGAGGGGGGCGCAAAAAGGGACGATAGGAGAAGAAGCAGAGAAGAGAGAAGAGAAAAAGAGAAGAGAGAATAGAAAAAAGAGAGAAGAGACCAACAGAGAGAGAGAGCCTCCTCCGCTGAGAGAAGAAAAGAAGAGATCAATCCGAAGAGAAAGAGAAGAAGAAGAAGCTCCAGGTGGGCAGGAGGCTGGGGAGGGAGAGGAGTCAATGCTCCGCCCTCCCCCATGTTTCTTTTCTTTTCTCTTTATGAATTCCTACGAGTTTTATCTCGATCCATTAGATGTAACCGGGATATCCCGGCCTTTGTTCATCTCCCTTTCCCTCACTCCCTACTTGTGATTGATGTGAGTCTTGGAATGATGTAATGAAATGAAATGCTACAATGGCCCATTTGGGTGTTGGATGATCGAAATATCTGCCATCTATCTCTCCATCTGATGTTGTGTTTTTCCTTTATAAGTTTTCATTTTTAGCTCGACTGAAGCGCGCCTGATTCTTTGATGTGTCTTCGGACTCAATTGTGTTCAGCAGAATAAATGTAGCTCTAGTTATACCGATGTTCCTCGCCGTCCGGCGTCGCTTGCATAGAGTCTCCCAGGCTTGCCCCAGGACCAGAGACAGACTATCTCTTGGCTTCTGGGGCAGTCTGCTATCGATATTGGCAATGCCTTCAATGGCCGCTGCTAGTGAGATTCTGTAATTCTAGATGTTATGGTTTTGCCTATTGGCACTGTCGAAATCATCCCTGGGTCCAGAGACAGCCATCTCTTGGCTCTCAGAAGGATGAAAGACAACATCAAGCTGTCCCCGGGACTTTGAACAGCAATGGTTAAAGAGGTTCTCTGTGCGGGATTTTTCTTCCCCAATTTCCCTTAGCTCCTGGCCTTCTTTTGAAACATAAACCAAAATCAGTTGAAACCCGATGAATCCATACGTTTTGATTCCACAGAGCCCATCTACCTTGACCTGAATCTCCAGGAAACCCCTGATTCATCGACAAACCCAAAAACAGAGTGCCGTAAAACCCTAAACTCATCTCGGCGCCCTCATCCATCTCGGCTCCACAAACAGTAAAACCGATGAATAGTCCTCGGCGCCTAACTTCTTGCGCCGAGAACTTGCCATTAGCGCACCGGGAAGCCCGTGCCGGGAACTCCTTGGCCTCCTTGCCATTGGGGCCGAGAACTCCCCCTGGCCACCTTATTAGCGCGTCGGGAAGCCCATGCCGGGAACTCCTTGGCCTCCTTGCCATTGGCGCCGAGAACCCCCCTGGCCACCTTATTAGCGCGCCGGGAAGCCCGTGCCGGGAACTCCTTGGCCTATTTGCCATTGGCGCCGAGAAGCCCTTCTCTTGGCCTCATCTCCTGTGCGCTAGGAACCCCTAGCCGTTTGGCCGCGCCAAGAACCTACCTCCTGGCCTCCTTGCCATTGGCGCGCCGGGAACCCCTCCTGTTCCTTGCCTTGGCGCCGGGAACCTATATGCACATCCAAGCTGCCCCGAGAGCCTGCTTTGCCACTCAGTCGAACCCCCGGCGCCTGGATCAAACCCACCCAGGGATGCCCATGAGTCACCAGACCTGTCCCGGGGATAAATCGAAGGGAGCAAGACTCCCTCATGTTCCGTTGATCCGCACCAGATTCCCGAGCACCCCCCTTTTAGCTAAAGTGAGCTCTGCCAATGCATGAGTGTCACCAGCTTCTATAAGGGAAGAGTCAAACATTGCCCCAGGGCATACATATGCTGCAGTGTGGGAGGTTCACTCCCTCTTTTTCTCGGATTTCATCCCGGCACTCCGTGGGTGATAGCCTATTCTCCTCTGGGCATAATCCAGATTATGGGGAGATGCTGCCGAAATGTCGACCGATGTTTAACCCCGATAAGCCCCGGGAAGTACACGTCATGCACCTCCCGTCTGGCCCAATCCTTCGGGGAATATGAACACTGCGAGGCCTTTGGCCGGATGAGAAACGTGAAGGGGGACATGTCCTCGATGACTGTCCGGACCCTGCCTCGTCGCTGCGCGGATGGTGTCCTATCTCTACCCGGCACGACCTACACAGAGGGGTCATGCTGATTTAATAACCTATCGTTTACCCAGTCACCTCCCTAGAATAATAATAGCTTTAATATCATGCACTTCGTTTTTAACCGCCCCGAGCGGCCTCCTATTTCGGCGTTTAATCAAGGGTTGTCCTTCTTAGGAAGGGCGTAATTAACGTCATAGCCTTTATGGTATGACGGACTTTTGGTCCCGACTCGGACTTCACAATCGACTAACCAAGTCAAGTCGAGCGCACAATGAAATCGTCACATATGTGACTGGCACGCCTAATAAATCCAACCAATGAAAACATAAAAATAATCAAATATAATAAGCGCGTCCACAAGTCTGGCACGCCCGGTGGGACTTAGTCTCCCTTCATCTCTACGCCAAAATAGGAGGCCCGGCGGCCCCTCTTAAATTCTAATTGTGCGCTAATCCTAGCTCCAGGAACTAAAATGACGAGTGGATTCGCATCCCTCCACTTCGACCAACAGGTCGTTGGTGCTCATGTTCGCGAGGGCTACCTGGCGTTGCCCACGATGTTCGGGTCTATACCCCCTGCTGTCGGGTTGCCCAACTACTTGGGCCTCGTCTTCATCGACCTACTGGAGGTTACTGACAAAGAGCAAGGAACTGTCGCTGGTGCCCCGATGAAGACTGCTGATGAGAAGGGAAGCTTACCAGAAAAGATGACCTCGATAGTCGTCACCTGCTTATCCACCATGTGGAAAGGAGGGGGCGCGGTTCCCACTGCTGCCCAAAAAGGGAGAAGGGGTAACCGGAGGAGCCAGTATGCTGCTACAAACCGTCGTCTTTCAAATTCTGGAAAGACGATGATGATTGGAGATGTTAGGGTGAACCTCAACGGCCACCCCAAAGACGTCCCGTCGGACAGGGTTGTCCTAACCATCCAGACCAACAACAAGTTCCAAATTCTGGCCACTATGAGGGCCAACTGGGGAACTAATGAGAGGAAGTCGCTGGCACCCAAGCCAGCAAGATATAAACAGATATGGAGGCCGAAGAAGATACATAGCTGGATTCCAGCTCAAGAGCAAGGTGCCACTGCTATCCACCCTGAAGCCAGAGTCAGGAGAGATAAGAAAAGAAAGGAAGAGACTACTGCCATCTGTCCCAGAGCAGGGGGCAGAAGATGGGAAAGAAAAGAAGAAAATGCCACTGTCATCCGCCCCAGAGCTGGGGGCAGAAGATGTCAGAAGAAAGAAGAATATGCCGCTATTATCTGCCCCAGGACTGGTAGCAGGAGATGAGAAAAAAGAAAAGAAGATGTTGCTCTCATTCGCCCCAGGGCTGGGGGCAGAAGGAGAGAAGATGTTAGCGCAGCGAGAGTGATATAGAAGGGGGGGGGGATGAATAGATCACTCCCAATTTGCAAAGCTTAGGCGAGAAAATAAACCTACCGCTTATGCCCCTTCTAAACTAGCACACAAAGAATTGCAAATGCAGGTACCAATCAAGATCGAATAAGAAAATGATGATTAAGAGCTGAACACACAACTAGTCGAAGAGACAAGCAGATAGAGAGCGCTGATAAAGATCGCAAACCACAGAGAAGACAACCGGTTTTTAGGTGGTTCGACTGCAGTCCGCAATCTACATCCACCCCTCACTCCAACTAGAGTGAGGATTCCACTAGCCACTGCTAGAGCACAGCAGACTCAGTCTGCGAACAACTTGCTGCCAAACAGCTTGAAAACCCAAGGGAGACAAATACCTCAACCAAGCTCTGCTACCCACAGAGCTTGTAACCTGTTCTAGCACCCAGCACGAACAGAACCGGAGAGTGCCTCTCCCTTCCTCCACACACCGGAGGGAACCTGCTAATGACAACCCGTCACTAGCAACACCAGAGATCAGCGATCTCTCTTCCTCTGCAACCCAGAGGGAAACCGGAGTTAGACTCCCTTCCTCCACACACCAGAGGGGAACAGATCAGAAATAGACGAAGAACACATAAAGAAAATCAGAAAAGAAACTAAAGACTGATCGAGAAAACATTCGATACTGAGAGTTAATACAAATGTAGCTTCCTGGGAAGCAATTTCAGAAACCCGATACTGCAAACTCTCTTTCTCTCTTCACTGCTATCTCTCTTTTTCTTTCTCTTTACTGCTGGATCGAGCTCTCTGCAATACTGCCTTTTCTTTCTTGGCTCTGATCACCTTCATCGGTGGACGAAGGTTTCTATTTATAGCGGCAGCAGGTGGATAGGGCACAAAACGCGTGTGCCTCCCACGCTCGATCCAGAACCTTCCTGCCACGTGACCTCATTGGATTGGTTCCTCTTGTCTTGGATCACGTGCACCCCCTTTATTTGGGAATAATCTTCCTCGTACCTGTAAGAAGATAAAAACCATTAACACGCAGTATGGCCACTAAAACTAAAGCTGCATGAGGTATATGATAACAGCACGACGTGACCAGTACATGAGATAGGAAAAGAACGACACGAGATACACTGTAACAGAACAGACACAACGAGGAGAACGACACGAGTGAGGTTATAAAACAAGAAGGACACGAGGTCTAGGAAAGGCAACACGAAGACATAAGGGTGACACGAGGTGGTACATTCAACAGCACGAGGTGCTGCAATGTTCAGTACGCGAAGAAACAACTAACGATATGAAGACGAGGACAACACGGACTGAAACCAACTCGAAGATGAAAAACAGAAACCAACACTAGGTGTGATCACAAGGTAAAAAGTACACTGGGTCAGAAAGACAACACGAACTAACAAACGGCAACAAAAGATGACACGAAGTGAAACAACACTTGAAAACATAAGAAAAACAACTAGAGCACAAAATAGCTCGAATGAACGACTCGAAGATGAGGCGACACGGGCTGACCACGACACGAAGACAAATAACTATAAATGACACGAATACAGAGGACTCGAAGACATAAGGGTAACACGGGGTGGTACAGAAAATAGCACGAAGTCAGAAGAGGGACACGGCTATCGCGACACGTGATGAAGCAGTGACACTAAAACAAAACGACTCGAGGAGCAACAGTAGGTGACATGAAGTTAAACAAGCAGAGAAAAAAAAATGACACGAGATGAGGTCACAAAGCGACACAGACACGAGGTCTAGAAAACACGACACGAAGACATGAGATAGACACGTTCTTCAACAACACGTGATGAAACTGTGGAAGCAGAAGAACAACTCGAAGTATTACCTCATACAAGTTTTCCTGTCAAGCATGGAAATCAACACGAAGTGTTGTACGCTCAGACGACACGAAATCATTTCGTGTTGGTGAGGGAAAGCAACACGAAGTGTGGCTTAAGTGACACGAAAACAATTCCCAAAATTACCTGAAGTGGCTCGAGGATTTACGTTAACACAGAGAAACATTTTTGTTCACAAAAATTCATAGTGTTGAAACCATCAAGACATTAAGACTCAGGCAACACTAAAATTCATTTGGTCAAATTGTTCAATTGAACAGGACATTCCCTTACTGTATAACCCATTCACTTACATGATGAAACATGAGATTATCTTGAGATAAAGAAATGATTTATAGTGTGAGACATCATCAAAATCATAGGGACACAACAATCTCCCCCTTTTTGATGATGGCAACACTATGAATCAGGCAATATCAAGGTTTATCAGGATTTAACATGAAATCAATACCATCTGCAACAACAGATTAAATTCAAAGCATGCTCATGCAAATGAATTAGACAAACCCTACAACTCACTCTCATTAACTCACTCTCATTAACTCACTCTCATTTCCCCCACAACTCATAATCAGGAACTTCCCCAAGGCGACTAGCCACAACCAACTGATTAAATCATTGATATAGCAGAACCTCTCTCCCCCTTTGACATCAGCAAAAAGAAATGCAGAAGACATAACAATGCTGGAGACATGAAGAAGAAGTGCAGTAACGATCTTAGTGCAGAAAGTCACGAATAGGTCTTAAGAAAATAAGTGAGGTTCTAACATCAAGAGAAGATTCTTTAAGCTTCAGTACACAATGGAGAAATAGAATTATGAAGAGTATATCAGCATACATAGTGTATGATGTAGAGCAGGAGTTGACAAGTATGGCCAAATAGAGCTGATCATTCAACTATTCCACAAGACAGCAAGAGTCTAAATCAGAGAGGTGTTCTCAAGATATTGAGGACAAGCAATCCATTAGTTGCATAACAACAAGGAATGTTTGTTGGAGATGATTTCCAAGAAGATCAATGAGTAAGTTGGTGTTCACTTCTTTTGACATTAGGGAGACACCTTGATCAGAGGCCTGAATCCCCAGTTACTCAGAGTGAGTACCTCATTACTTCCCCCCCCCTTTTTTTTTTAAGGAACAGAGTTAGTAACTGTGGCTTTTGACATGAGGAGACACCTTGATTAGAGGCCAGAGTCCCCAGTTACTCACCAGCAAGCCACCATTGCTCTGTCATGACTTTTCATTTATTTTAAGTATCTGACACCTCATGACTTGGGAGAAATATTCATTTCATTGATGAAGCTCCCAGTTTCTCAGTGATCAAAAACAGAACATGTTTGTTCAGTTAAGCCCTTGAGATAAAGAGATAGAATGATTGAAGACAATACCAAAAGAGAAGGACTTTTCTTGTATTGAGTCTTGAAGTCTAGATTTCAAGTTGATTGGGTCAGATATCAAGACATACGTGTTTTTGGCCTGAACCATAATCAATGACAATGTAGGAAGATATACTTTATGCAATTAGTCCAGATCTCTGAGTGAGTGCCAAAGGAAAGATTCTAATTGGATTTTAGAGACACTGACTTATTGACTTAAGAGATAAGTGACACTCTACTGTCTGAGAGAACTACACTAGATTAGTCATGAAAAACCAGCAGAGATACACATCTGGACACTCCTTTTGAATTTGTCAAAGAACTTCTCTTCTCACATTACAACTCAGCTCCCCCTAAGACATAGCATACCTCAATAAAACATTTCAGCAAAATCTCAAGGCTTCCCTCAATTTAGAGCATTCCTGAAAGCTAACCAGTGAGCATTCCGAACTCCCCCTTAAACCAGCAAGCAAGAAGGCTAACCAACAGATAGACAAACCTCCCCCTCACAACAGGAACATGCTTCATAATTAAGACACTTTGTATAAGCCTAACTCTCTTCTTAATGTAGTGAACTTTTCATTATCCAGAGGTTTTGTGAAAATATCAGCAATCTGATTATCTGTTCCTACATGAATCAGTTCAAAATTATTCTTAGACACCTCATCTCTTATAAAATGATGTCTTATCTCTATATGTTTTGTTCGAGAATGCAAAACAGGATTTTTAGCAAGATTGATGGCACTTGTATTATCACAGTAAATAGGTGTGCACCCCAGGTCTACTTGGTAGTCCTGAAGTTGGTGTTTAATCCATATTACTTGTGTTCCACAACTCCCTGCAGCCACATATTCAGCTTCTGCAGTGGAGAGGGCCACAGAATGTTGTTTCTTGGAGCCCCAAGATACTAAACACCCACCCAAGAATTCACAATGGCCACTTGTGCTTTTCCTGTCTAGTTTACAGCCTGCATAGTCAGCATCTGTGTATGCTACTAGATTCAATGTGCGAGAAGCAGGAAACCATAAACCAAGAGAGTGACTAGCTGACAAATATCTGAAGATTCTTTTAACTGCAGCTAAGTGTAGTTCAGTGGGTCTAGACTGATATCTTGCACACATTCCTACACTGAATTGTATATCAGGTCTAGAGGCTGTTAAGTAAAGAAGTGATCCAATCATACCTCTATAAAGTTTGGCATTTACTTCTTTACCTGTCTCATCTGCATCCAATGATGTATTGGTGCCCATGGGTGTAGTAATGTGCTTTAAGTTTTCCATGCCAAACCTTTTGAACAATTCCATTGTGTATTTGGTTTGGTTGATGAAGCACCCATCTTCTAGCTGCTGTACCTGCAATCCAAGAAAATATTTTAGTTCACCAACCAAGCTCATCTCAAATTCAGCAGACATCATGGTAGAAAATTCATCACATAGTTCATGCCTAGTTGATCCAAATACAATGTCATCTACATATACCTGAACTATGATGAGATCTTTACTCATGCCCTTGGTGAATAAAGTCTGATCAACTTTACCTCTTTTGTAGCCCTTGCTGATCAGAAATTCAGATAATCTTTCATACCAAGCTCTTGGAGCCTGCTTTAGACCATACAAGGCTTTGTTTAACCTGAAAACTTGGTTAGGTTGAGGAGAAAATTGAAATCCAGGAGGTTGTTCAACAAAGACTTCTTCTTTAATAACTCCATTTAAAAAAGCACTTTTAACATCCATTTGTTGGAGTTTAATGTTCTTTGAGCATGCAAAGGCAAGCAACAATCTTATGGCTTCCATCCTAGCAACTGGTGCATAAGACTCATCAAAGTCTACACCGAATTCCTGACAGTAGCCTTTGGCTACTAGTCTGGCCTTGTTCCTCGAGATGATTCCATCTTCATTCATCTTATTTTTGAACACCCACTTGGTTCCTATGACATTAATACCATCTGGTCTTGGGACAAGCTCCCAGACATTATTCCTTTCAAACTGACCTAATTCCTCACTCATAGCATTTACCCAACCTTGATCAGCTAAGGCCTCTTCTACTGTTTTGGGTTCAATTTGTGAGACTAAAGCAATTAGGTCGTCATTATTCACATTTCTAAAATGAGATCTAGTCCTTAGAGGTTCTTCAGGATTGCCTATGACATTATCTAACGGATGGTCTTTAAGGAATCTAATATTTTTTGAAGACTCACCTGTTTCTCTTTGACCTTCCTGATTTTGGGAATTTGTTTCTCCATTCTGCTGAGTCTTCTCTTCTTCTTGTTGGTTTTCCAGAAAATCTCCACCATGATTGGAGTCCCTGTCAAGATTTTCAACATTAGAAACATCTTTCTTTTCACTAAAAAGAATGTGTGGAGATTCTTCCACTTTCTGATCTGATACATTAAATACCCTATATGCCCTTGACACTTCTGAGTAACCCAAGAATATTCCAGGTGAACTCTTGGCTTCAAACTTGTCTAAATCTTTCTTATCATTGTTATGAATAAAACATTTTGCTCCAAAAATTCTGAAATGAAACAAGTTTGGTTTCTTACCTTTTAGAAGCTCATAGGGTGTTTTCTTGTGTATGGGTCTTACCATGGCCCTGTTGATTATGTAGGTTGCTGTATTGGCCGCTTCTGCCCAAAACCTTCTAGGTAACTTACTTTCAATCAACATGGTTCGGGCCATCTCCACCACTGTTCTATTTCTTCTCTCCACGATCCCATTCTGTTCAGGTGTCCTGGGAGAGGAAAACCTGTGAGTTAGTCCTTCTTTGTCACAAAGTTCAGTAAACATGGAATTTTAAACTCACCTCCATGATCAGATTGAATAGAACTAACCTTGAACTTTCCTTCTTGTTTGACCTTATTGAAAAATAGATTAAACTTTTGAAATGCATCACTCTTATTTGCTAAGAAAAATATCCATGAATATCTGGAGAAGTCATCTATGATGACATAGCCAAACCTGTTACCATTAAGACTCTGAGTTCTGGTTGGACCGAAGAGATCCATATGAAGAAGTTCCATTGGTCTAGAAGACAATGGCTCAGATCTTAATTTGAAAGAGTTTCTGGTCTGTTTGCCTAGAGCACAGGCATCACATGATTTTGAAATGGAATTAAATTTAATTCTAGGCATGCCTTTAACTAAATCAAGTTTGACCAGTTTATTTAAAGTAGAAAAGCTAGCATGACCTAGACGTCTATGCCATTCAAAAGCATCAATTTCAGAGTTAGCAGATAAACAAATAGTAGATTCAGATTTCTCATTTAAGTCTACAATGTAGACATTATTAATCCGGTTGGCTACAAATTTAACCTCATCAGAATTTATTTCAAAGATTTTGCATGAAGTATCATCAAAAACAACCTTGTGACCCTTGTCACATAACTGACTGATGCTGATCAGATTATGTTGTAGCCCTTCCACAAGTAAGACTTTTTCAATGGAGTTTGTGGAAGACTTACCTACTGTGCCAACTCCAATTATTTTACCTTTGTTCTTTCCTCCAAACTTGACCAGACCTCCTGGCTTCATCTCTATCTTGCTGAACTTGGATCGGTCTCCTGTCATATGCCTGGAGCAGCCACTGTCGAGGTACCACTTGTTGTCTTCAGCTGCCAGGCCGACCTACACAAGTATATCAAGCAGAGTGATTTGGAACCCAAGATGAGTTGGGTCCAAGTACATTGTTTAAATCTCTGATCAAGTGTTTGGGTACCCAGATTTGTTTCAGCATGGTTTTCTCTGGCACCCTCCTTTCTGGTTTATTAAAGTTCAATCCAGCTGAACTGGGGAAATGAGTTCTATTCCTTTCATTGGTCTTCCTATTCCTAGGAAATTTCCTGTAGGCTTGTTGATTGGTATATCTTTGACCATGAAAGTTGTTCCTCCAGTAGGTCTTGTTTAGACCCATCTGATTGTTATAATTCCAGCTCTTATTCTGATTTGTTTTCTTGGTCCAGCTACCATTTGTGTTCTGGTGAATGGACTTAATGTTATTCTTCATAAAGTTCATTCCAATCTTGAATGGTTGTCCAGTACTGGTTGTTGTGTTCTCTTTAGGACTTTGAGTTTTCTTAGAGCTGTTTGAGCTGGATGGTGTGTCCAGCTTTTCTTTTCCCTTCTCTGGACAGAAGGTGATGGTCTTGAATTGCAAGGGTCTCTTGTTGGTTGGGTCATAGCCTAGACCTTCCTTATTGAAATTGACCCTCGTTCCTAGTATAGCATCTAGGCTAGTCTTTCCTTCGATAAACTTCTCTAAGACTTTCTGTTTGTCTTCCAGCTCCTTTTGAAGAAACTCAGAATTCTTTAGAAGTTCAGCATTTACTTTCTTCACAGCTTCATATTTCTCTGAATTCATTCTGATTTCACTCATGCTTTCTTCAATTTTAGTTTTGAATTCATTGAGCTGTTTTTTACTTTCTTGGATTTCTCCCCTAAGCTTATCATTCTCTTTCCTTTGTGAGGTCATTTCTTCTAGTTGTTCTTTTAGCTTTGCATTTTCCTCACAGACCAGAGTTTGTTCTTCAACATTTGTGTTAAATTTTCTTTTCAGAACTCTGTGCTCTTTGCTAAGTGAATTAAATTTATCTAGCAAGTCACCATAAGCATCCTCCCAGTCATCAATTGAGAAATTTTCAAAAACGTTTATTACCTCCTCTTCACTGTTTGCCATAAGACAAATTCCTTCTTCATATTCCTCCGAGGAAGTGTCTTCGGGATTTTCTTCTTCCTCGCTCCATGTGCAGACCATCGCCTGTGACTTTTTCTTCTTCTGCACCTTTGTGAACTTCTTCTGAAGATAGGGACCTTTCTTCTGGAGTTCTGGGCATTCGCCTTTCATGTGTCCCTGTTTGTTACAGTTAAAACAAGTCAGTTTCTTAGGATTTCTATCCCTGTAATTGGTAAACTCAGCATTCTTGTTAAAAGAGTGTGGGTTCTTCTTCCTGAAGGTCTTCCCCTTTGTCCTCAGAAACTTTCTGAACTGACGAGTGAGCATAGCCTGCTCCCCCTGGTCGAGATCTGAAAAACCTTCAAGCTCGGACTCAGACTCGGGGCTACTGCTGCTGCTCCCACTTTTACTACCCTTGTTGCGGGAAGCTCTTAGAGCTACATTTTTACCCTTCCTCTCACTACCTTCTCCACCTCCTTGGAAGTTCATCTCATAGGTCATCAGGGATCCTATGAGTTCATTCACAGTTAAGACAGTCAAATCTTTTGACTCCTCAATCACAATGGCCTTAGTGTGCCATGCCGGGGATAAAGATCTAAGGATTTTCTGACTATATCTGCCTCAGCAAGATCCTTCCCTAGCCCTTTAAGAGTGTTAGTGATCAAGGATAACCTGGCATACATTTCGGTTATATTCTCATCTGCATTCATCTTAAACATTTCATACTTGGAGGTGTAGAGATTTACCTTCGAAGCTTTCACTTGAGCTGTACCTTCATAGATCAATTGCAGCTCATCCCACATTCGCTTGGCCGTCTTATAGGCTGAGATACGGGCATATTCTTCCGGATGAACAGCACACTGGATGATGTTCAGTGCCGTCCAGTTGAGAGAGGATAGCTTGACATGGTCATCTGTCCAAGCGTCTTCGTTTGGTGGCAGATCATATGGCCCCACCATGATTACTCTCCACAGTTTGTGACTCTGAGCCCTGATGAACACTTCCATCCTGTTCTTCCAAAACAGATAGTTATTACCATCAAAAAACGGAGGGCGACTAATGGATTGACCTTCGGCCATGAAGGTTCTAGGACCACTGCCATTTACTTGATTGTTCGTCCACATGGCGTAAACCTGCTCTGATACCAAATGTTAGCGCAGCGAGAGTGATATAGAAGGGGGGGGAATGAATAGATCACTCCCAATTTGCAAAGCTTAGGCGAGAAAATAAATCTACCGCTTATGCCCCATCTAAACTAGCACACAAAGAATTGCAAATGCAGGTACCACTCAAGATCGAATAAGAAAATGATGATTAAGAGCTGAACACACAACTAGTCGAAGAGACAAGCAGATAGAGAGCGCTGATAAAGATCGCAAACCACAGAGAAGACAACCGGTTTTTAGGTGGTTCGACTGCAGTCCGCAATCTACATCCACCCCTCACTCCAACTAGAGTGAGGATTCCACTAGCCACTGCTAGAGCACAGCAGACTCAGTCTGCGAACAACTTGCTGCCAAACAGCTTGAAAACTCAAGGGAGACAAATCCCTCAACCAAGCTCTGCTACCCACAGAGCTTGTAACCTGTTCTAGCACCCAACACGAACAGAACCGGAGAGTGCCTCTCCCTTCCTCCATACACCGGAGGGAACCTGCTAATGACAACCCGTCACTAGCAACACCAGAGATCAGCGATCTCTCTTCCTCTGCAACCCAGAGGGAAACCGGAGTTAGACTCCCTTCCTCCACACACCGGAGGGGAACAGATCAGAAATAGACGAAGAACACATAAAGAAAATCAGAAAAGAAACTAAAGACTGATCGAGAAAACATTCGATACTGAGAGTTAATACAAATGTAGCTTCCTGGGAAGCAATTTCAGAAACTTGATACTGCAAACTCTTTTCCTTTCTCTCCACTGCTATCTCTCTTTTTCTTTCTCTCCACTGCTATCTCTCTTTTTCTTTCTCTTTACTGCTGGATCGAGCTCTCTGCAATACTGCCTTTTCTTTCTTGGCTCTGATCACCTTCATCGGTGGACGAAGGTTTCTATTTATAGCGGCAGCAGGTGGATAGGGCACAAAACGCGTGTGCCTCCCACGCTCGATCCAGAACCTTCCTGCCACGTGACCTCATTGGATTGGTTCCTCTTATCTTGGATCACGTGCACCCCCTTTGTTTGGGAATAATCTTCCTCGTACCTGTAAGAAGATAAAAACCATTAACACGCAGTATGGCCACTAAAACTAAAGCTGCATGAGGTATATGATAACAGCACGACGTGACCAGTACACGAGATAGGAAAAGAACGACACGAGATACACTGTAACAGAACAGACACAACGAGGAGAACGACACGAGGTGAGGTTATAAAACAAGAAGGACACGAGGTCTAGGAAAGGCAACACGAAGACATAAGGGTGACACGAGGTGGTACATTCAACAGCACGAGGTGCTGCAATGTTCAGTACGCGAAGAAACAACTAACGATATGAAGACGAGGACAACACGGACTGAAACCAACTCGAAGATGAAAAACAGAAACCAACACTAGGTGTGGTCACAAGGCTAAAAGTACACTAGGTCAGAAAGACAACACGAACTAACAAACGGCAACAAAAGACGACACGAAGTGAAACAACACTTGAAAACATAAGAAAAACAACTCGAGCACAAAATAGCTCGAATGAACGACTCGAAGACGAGGCGACACGGGCTGACCACGACACGAAGACAAATAACTATAAATGACACGAATATAGAGGACTCGAAGACATAAGGGTAACACGGGGTGGTACAGAAAATAGCACGAAGTCAGAAGAGTGACACGGCTATCGCGACACGTGATGAAGCAGTGACACTAAAACAAAACGACTCGAGGAGCAACAGTAGGTGACACGAAGTTAAACAAGCAGAGAAAAAAAATGACACGAGATGAGGTCACAAAGCGACACAGACACGAGGTCTAGAAAACACGACACGAAGACATGAGATAGACACGTTCTTCAACAACACGTGATGAAACTATGGAAGCAGAAGAACAACTCGAAGTATTACCTCATACAAGTTTTCCTGTCAACCATGGAAATCAACACGAAGTGTTGTACGCTCAGACGACACGAAATCATTTCGTGTTGGTGAGGGAAAGCAACACGAAGTGTGGCTTAAGTGACACGAAAACAATTCCCAAAATTACCTGAAGTGGCTCGAGGATTTACGTTAACACAGAGAAACATTTTTGTTCACAAAAATTCATAGTGTTGAAACAATCAAGACATTAAGACTCAGGCAACACTAAAATTCATTTGGTCAAATTGTTCAATTGAACAGGACATTCCCTTACTGTATAACCCATTCACTTACATGATGAAACATGAGATTATCTTGAGATAAAGAAATGATTTATAGTGTGAGACATCATCAAAATCATAGGGACACAACAGAAGATGCCATTGCCACTCGCCACGAAAGGGGAGGGCAATATATACTGCAAAAGGGGAAGAATAAATAAGAATGGAAGATCCAGCCTATGCTGCTATTCCAAAGAGACCGAAGGCTTGCGCCAGACAGGCTGATATCTTCAAGTATTCCAAGTCGGAGCATTTGGCTGCCCAAATTTCAAGGCTGGCTTATCAACCAAAGATCAAAGATAGGCTGCTGCCCCGATCAGATCTGCAAAGGCATAGCCAAGAAGAAATGAACCAGGTGGTTCAAGACTACCTCCACTGCCCAGGGAACTCCTCACTAGGGCAGCAAAGATTGTCTCATGCCTTGGGCACCCCACATGAAAAAGATGAAACCTCAGAAGATGTGGCATTTGGAGTCTCATCCTCAGACTCCAACGACTATGAGGATGGCCGTAGGGTCAGACATCGAAAAGACAGCCCCAAGAGGGAAGAAGTAGAAGAAAGGACTTCAGTCTTTGACCGCCTCACATATCCAAGTTGGGTCAGAGGGAAAGTCCACAGCCGAAAGGGAAAGATGCAGGGTTTTTCTTGCAATATGGTCGGTGCCACCGGGAAATATAACACACTACCAGACCAGCCTGAGGAGCTGATTAAATTAGCACACAGGCCAAATGCCGTCACAAGAAGAAGCCGAGCAGCGAAAGAAAAGATAATGGCTGCCGATGGAGCTCAATAAACCACTGTGATGACAGTCAATGTAGTGACTGCAGAAGAAGAAGACAACCCTCTGAGTGTTTCCACTGAAGAAATATCGGGAGAAATACAGATCCCGACAACCCTGGATCCCGTGATCCAGATGATGTTCAAGAGATACCAGCAGGAGAATGACTCCCTCAGAAGACAGCTCAATGAAAGAGGCGAGCATGCACCTGTCTCCAAGCATGCTGAGCCAGCTGGAAAGACTTCCAGTTGGATGGGGGTGGCCTCTCCGGTCCATCCTGCTCAAACTGACAAAGGCAAGGCGCCGAGGCAATATTCTCTACAACAGGCGGCAGCTCAGCCCTCTGCGTCTCAAACGCAGCCAGCCGTGCCTGCTCTGCATACAACAATTATGACAACCCCTTTCAGCCGGCAGCGGGCACGCTTCTTCCCGGAGCCCATAGATCCGGATGTGGCTGGCAAGCTGATGATGGAAAAAAACTATTGAAATGAAGTTGTCCGAAAGGACCGGGGATTCCAGTACCTATGATGTTTATAAGGTACCATATCCTACGCATTATGCTGCTAAGAAACTACCACCAGGCGTCAGCAAACCGCCGAAATTTGAAAACATTCAATGGCCAGGGCTCCCCCAAAGAGCATATAGCCTACTATACAACAATTATGGGCAACCTGGCATCTGATGAATCCTACCTCCTAAAATTCTTCAGCTCGTCCCTTACAGGGTTAACCTTTGAATGATACTTTGGCGTACCGGCTAGGTCAGTGACTGATTGGCCCGATATGCAGCAAAAATTCCAGGACAGATTTCATATTACAGAAAGAGAAATCACAATAGCCGAGCTATATGCAACGAAGCAGAAGCAAGATGAGACCGCTCTGGATTATATAAAAAGATGGGGGAATCTCACCATGAGATGCAGGCGGCCTCCGCATCAGGAGGACGCCATCCAAATTTGCAAGAAAAGTCTTTGGCGGGAGACTCTCGAAAGAATGATTGGAATGGAGATAAGGTCGTTTGACCGACCAAACAATGCTGTGGTGGAGGTCGACGCCTTCCCCTCCAGTGGTCCTTCAATTACTACTGTTGTATGCCATAAAGCTAGATCGGCTGATAGACGGCCCACGCCTGCAGAAGTCAGTACAATAGACTTCAAGATGTTTGAGCAACAAAAAGATAAAGAAAAAAGGCGTTGCCCGCCCTCCTCCCGCCGAAACGGCTGATCAGAAGGATGGCCCCGCTCTGCGAGCCAGGATGAGCAAGCCTTATTCCTTTCCTAAGGAAAAGACTTGGCTCCTGTTTAAATGGGCCGCCCAATTTGACAAAATTGTCCTTCCAGATCCAAAGAGACCTGATGATGTCAAAAGAAAAGATGACCCCCGCTTCTGCCCATACCACCAGGCGTTGGGTCATCCCATTGAAGATTGCTATGAATTCAAAGATGTTATTGAAAGAATGATTAAGAAAGGGGAACTACATCTGGGTGAATACAGAGTGGACCCGCCACCCCCGCATGAGCTGCCTGAGCTGAAAAGAGCAGTCGATGTGATATCCCTATACCGGCAGTTGCCTAAAGTGACGTCAAAAGCCTGTACAGAAAGCACCGATGGACCTGTCCTGCGGGAGCATGTCAAATCCCCAGGCCTGATGAAGAAAATGAAAAGTGAATCAAAAGTGCCAGATGTGCTAAATGACCCCTTAGGGGGTACAGATGCTGACTGCCAAAAGGAAGGAAAAGCGGATGCGAAGAAATACGAGGAGGGACAACGTCTGCTCCTGTAACATGTTGTCGATCTCGCCCGGCAATTGCCAGACTCTCAAAGAAGATGATGAAGAGATATGCTCCGCACCAGTAAGGTTAGAGCAAGCAAAAGCTTCAGTCTCCCGTCATGATGATAAAACCCGGGAGAAGTATGGGCACCTCCCGCCGCCAAAAGAAGAAGCATGCTACCCCACTCCTCCTCTGTATGAAGGCATAAGGGCAAAGATGTCGATCTCTGAAAGCCTGGGCGCATCTTGCATCTTTAATAGAACACCGCCAGTCCCTCCTAAGATGAGGACAGGGGGCAATGTTCTTGGCCTTGCCATGATGACAGAACTATATGAAAAACTACAAGAAGTTGAAGGGCCGCAGAGCAAGCGAAATGAAATGGGCTGGCGTCTGCCTGGTTTGCACTCAAACTCACTAGCTCTAGTAGTGATGGATAGACCCGATATGAAACAAACAATGGGAACCGAGTCTGCCAAGGAAGAAAGCACTAAGGCAGAATTGTACGAAATTAAACAAAGGGCCGATGAATCTGCTCTGGATTATATCTACTGATGAAAGGACCTCTGCGCCGGATGTCGGCACTCGCCAAGCCATGAAGAGGCTGTCCTGATATGCAAGCACAACCCGAAGATAGAAATCTTAACAAGGTTGATTGGCATCGAAGTCAAGTCCCTCGATCCCCTGAATGAGATTGTGGCTGATCTTGAGGCCTTTCTGGTGAAATATTGCCCGACCGCTACTTCCCTAAGTCAAAAGAACAAGCCTACCGGTGAACAACTGATGCATAAAGATATTCACATTGCCGATTTTCAGGCCTTCGAGAAACAAAGGAAGAAGGCAAAGAAGGCAACTAGCTCTTCGTCGGCAAAGACCGGTGAGCTGGGCCATTCCCTAAGAAGCAAAATGACTAAACCCTACTCCTTTCCTAAGGAAAAGACTTGGGCCCTGTTCGAGTAGGTCACCCACTACAACAAGGATACATTCCCTGCCCCAAAGAAGCCCGGTGATGCTACAAGAAAAGATGACACCCCGCTCTGGGGCAGATATATACCAAAAAATGGGGGGAAGAGAAAGAAAAATGATGATGGTGAAGGATGCCAATGATACCCCTTCCTTGGGGGCAGATGTCCACGCATAAAAAAAAATGATGAGGGGTACAGATGATGCCCCGTCCTGAGGGCAGATGTATTAACAAAAAAAATGATGATGAAAGGTATGCATGATGCCCCGTCCTGGGGCACATGGGAATAAAAATGATGATAAAAAAATGATGATGAAATAAAAAATATATATATATATATAAATGGTACTCCCATTTGAGGGGTGATGCACATCAAAGATGAAAAAAAAATGAGAAAGATGATGAAATGATGGAAGATACAGATGATACCCCATTTTAAGGAGGGGGATGCATATCAAAAAAAAAAGAAGAAGAAAAGAAGAAAGAAGAAGAAAATAGAAAAAAAAATGATGATTATGAGATGATGAAAGTTCCAAATGGTACCCCATCCCGGGGGCAGATGTACACCAAACAATGAGAAATATTGACGGGTTCCCGTTCTTGGGACCAATGTATGCCAAAAGAATGATGGAAGACACACATGGTTCCCCATTCTAGGGGTAAATGTATGAGATGTCAATGGCGGCATGCATGGCCGTTGCTGGATATGCTCACCCCTTTAAAGGGGTAATGATCACTTATGGCAATGATGAATAAAATTGGAGCATTGACCTTTCAAGGGCCATCCTGTCGCAGACTCTTACACTGCACGTCTGCTGCTGATGTCAGGGACTATCCAAATGATGGAATCCCAGATGACAATGAACAATGAATGATGGATCAATGAAGAATGATGGAAGTTTTCCTAACCATCGGCGTTCAAGTTGATAGATGCCTGATGAGCCTCCAGAGTGCCAGAGATGTCTAACCATCAGCATTCGAGATGACAGATGCTCACAAACATGGATTGCCAGTATGGCCAGCTAAGAGAAATCAAAATTCTAGCTATCGGTGCCCAGGCTGACAGATATTCTGCCCATCAAGCCTCGCCGACCTAGGCCAATAAACCTTTTCCCTCTTGCTCAAGGCACCCCGCCTTGGTCGAGCTCTCAGATGTTAATCCCTAGCCCCACCGGCGCTATAACAACATAGTCAAATCCATCAATAGTCCCACCGGACAACACAGCCTGCACTATGGACTGGTCTGTACCAGGAGTACTTTTGGAGGGTACCATTCTTAGCCCTCGCCAGTCGGCTAAGTTTTAACCTTGGCCTAGAGCCCACGTCTTCGCTGAGTTGCTTGATTTCGGCATTCTGTCGAGCCAATGCCCATTTATATATCCTGCCCTTGTTTCAGGCCTCCCGTCTGAGCAAGGTTTGTTGATTCCGACATCTCATCGGGTCGACGTCTATATTTTGCCCTTATCCCAGACATGCCGTCCGAGCAGGGTTTGTCAGCTCTGACATATTGTCAGGTTGGCATCAAGATTCTACCTTTGGCACAGATCTCCCGTCTGGGTCAGATGCATGGGTTGTCTTCGACAGTCCGTCAAGGCAACATCAATTCCAGATTGCTTCCAAGTCCGACATCCTACCCGGATCTGCTATCCTATCTTCTGGCCTTTGACATCCAGTCAAAGCCAGCTATCCTTGTTGGCGAGCCCAACACCCTATCATGTATTTCAAGTATCTCATTTTTCGGCTCAGCCATCCCGGCCAAAGCCGCTATTACAATTCTTCAGCTATCTCCTCTTTCGGTTCAGCCCTCTTGGCTAAAGCTGCTATCATGATTTGTCAGTTATCCCATCCTCTGGCTCCCGTAGCCTGCTATCCCTGGCTTCTACGGCTTGCTATCTTGGCTCTTATAGCCTGTTACCTCTGGCTCTCGTATCCTGCTATTCCTGGCTTCTACAGCCTGCTATCCTGGCTCTTATAGCCTGCTACTTCTTGGCTCTCGCAGCCTGCTATCCTGGCTCTTATAGCCTGCTACCTCTGGCTCCCGTAGCCTGCTATCCCTGGCTTCTACAGCCTGCTATCCTGGCTCTTATAGCCTACTACCTCTGGCTCCCGTAGCCTGCTATCCCTGGCTTCTACAGCCTGCTATCTTGGCTCTTATAACCTGCTGTCTCTGGCTCACGTAGCCTGCTATGCCTGGCTTCTACAGCTAGCTATTCTGGCTCTTATAGCCTGCTGTCTCCGGCTCCCGTAGCCTGCTACCTCTGGCTTCTACAGCCTGCTATCCTGGCTCTTACAGCCTGCCATCTCTGCTACTTCTTGGCTCTCATAGCCTGCTATATCTAGCTCTCGCAGCTCGCTATCTCTGGCTCTCGCAGCCTGCTATCCTGGCTCTAATCACCTGCTGTCTCTGGCCCCCGTAGCCTGCTATCCCTGGCTTCTACGGCTTGCTATCTTGGCTCTTATAGCCTGCTACCTCTAGCTTCTACAGCCTGCTATCCTGGCTCTTACAGCCTGCTATCTCTGCTACTTCTTGGCTCTAGTAGCCTGCTATATCTAGCTCTCGCGGCTCGCTATCTCTGGCTCTCGTAGCATGCTACTCCTGGCTGGTACAGCCTACTATCCTGGCTCTTGCAGCTTGCTATTCTGGCTCTTATAGCCTGCTACCTCTGGCTCCCGTAGCCTGCTATCCCTAGCTTCTACGGCTTGCTATCGTGGCTCTTATAGCCTGCTACCTCCGGCTCCCGCAGCCTGCTATCCTGGCTCTCGTAGCCTACTATCCCTGGTTTCTACGGCCTACTATCCTGGCTCTTATAGCCTGTTACCTCTGGCTCTCGTAGCCTGCTATTCCTGGCTTCTACAGCCTGCTATCCTGGCTCTTATAGCCTGCTACTTCCTAGCTCTCGCAGCTCGCTATCTCTGGCTCTCGTAGCATGCTACTCCTGGCTGTTACAGCCTGCTATCCTGGCTCTTGCAGCTTGCTATTCTGGCTCTTATAGCCTGCTACCTCCGGCTCCCACAGCCTGCTATCCCTGGCTTCTACGGCCTACTATCTTGGCTCTAATCGCCTACTGTCTCTGGCTCTCATAGCCTGCTATTCCTGGCTTCTGTAGCCTGCTATCCTAGCTTTTTGTAGCCTGCTGTCTCTGGCTCTCGTGACCTGTTATTCTTGACTTATGTAGCCTGCTATCCTGGCTCTTATAGCCTGCTGTCTCTGTCTCTCGTAGCCTGCTATTCCCAGCTTCTATGTCCTACTATTCCTGGCTTCTACGGCCTACTATCTTGGCTCTAATAGCCTACTGTCTCTGGCTCTCATAGCCTGCTATTCCTGGTTTCTACGGCCTGCTATTCTGGTTCTTAAAGCCTGCTGTTATTGGCTCCTATATCCTGCTATTTTTGGCTCATTAGTTTTATGTTTCCAAACCTTATAGTCTGTGATCCTAACTTTACAGCTTGCTACCTCTGGCTTATTTAACCTGCTACCTTGGCCCCCACAGCCTACTATCATCACTTTCCTGGATCCTGTTACCTCGGCCTTTATGGCTTGCTACCCTGCTATACCAACTTTTACGGTCTATTAGCCTGCTACCTTGGCTTGTACAGCCTGCTATCTCACCATCTCCTGGTCCTTGCGACCTGCTATTCTATGATCTTTCACTACACATGAAATTCTCGGCCTTGACATACCGTCAAAAGCCCGCTGTCTCACTACCCTTGTGGCTTAAGCCTACTTCAACAATGACCATCATGTCCCACCGTGATGATTGCTACAACGCAATGACTTGGGCTCCCCTTGAAGCATGCTTCCCTCCTACCGCTAGATGATAAAACTCTATTCTTCTTTGCGTTGGTGTTAACCCCACATCAATGATAAAACCCACCTTTTTCGGCGAACGGCTTCATGCCTAAGCCGCTATACACCAACATCGGTTTAGACCTTCCGTCTGGATCAGATGATGAAACCTTATTCCGCTTTGCATTGATGTTTGTCCCCACATCAATGATAAAATCCACATTTTCGGCGAACGGCTTTAGGCCTAAGCCGCTATACACCAACATTGGTTCAGACCTTCCGTCTGGATCCGATGATGAAACTCTATTCTTCTTTGCATTGGTGTTAACCCCACATCAATGATAAAACCCACCTTTTTCGGCGAACGGCTTCAGGCCTAAGCCGCTATACACCAACATCGGTTCAGACCTTCCGTCTGGATCAGATGATGAAACCTTATTCTGCTTTGCATTGGTGTTAACCCCGCATAAATGATAAAACCCACCTTTTTCGGTGAACGGCTTCAGGCCCAAGCTGCTACCAATCAGCATCGGTTCAGACCTTCCGTCTGGATCTGATGATGAAACTCTATTCTTCTTTGCGTTGGTGTTAACCCCACATCAATGATAAAACCCACATTTTCGGCGAACGGTTTCAGGCCTAAGTTGCTATACACCAACATCGATCCAGATCTTCCATCCGGATTAGATGATGAAACCCTATTCTTCTTTGCATTGATGTTTATCCCCACATCAGTGATAAAACTCATCCACCTTTTCGGCGAACGGTTCAGGCCTAAGTTGCTATACACCAACATCGATCCAGATCTTCCATCCGGATTAGATGATGAAATCCTATCCTCTTTGCATTAGTGTTTACCTCACATCAACGATAAAATCCGCTCACCTTTTCGGCGAAGGGCTTTAGGCCCGAGCTGCTACATACCAATATCAGTCCAGATCTCCCATCCGAATGAGATAATAAGACCTTATTCTTCCTTATGTCAATAAAAAAAAGAAGAAATAAGAAAGAAGAAAAGAAGAAAAATGGGGCTTAAAATAGAGGTGCCCCGCCAGACTTGTCCAAGATATCTTGGACGAGTGCAAAAATGTCAAACAACCCGGCTGTGGCAAAAACCCGAAAGGGCGCTGCGGGTAAAATTGGGTACCCCGCCACGTGAAAACCCGAAAGGGCGCGTGGGCAAAAGCAAGATGGGGCTGGCTTCGGTGAAAACCCAAAAGGGCATTTAAGCCAGTAATATGGAAATTTAAAGTTCCCTTTTTCACCCTTCCTAATAAACTCCGAGAAGGACGATCATCATAAAGTCCCACCGGAAATCCTGTCCAACTATCTTTCGGCCCTTGTCATCGTTAACAAGATCGGTCGGCTTACTCCTTTAGCTTGGACCCTTCATCCCTGTTAAATGAATCTACCCCTCCGGCAAACGGCTTCGTGCCCAAGCTGCTACCAATCAGCATCGGTTCAGACCCTCCGTCTGGGCTGCATGAGGAAATATCACCCTTCTTTACGTTGATGTCTACCCCACATCAACGATAAAACTTATGTACACATTTCTCAGTGAACGGCCCCAGGCCTGAGCTGCTACACACCAACGTCACTCAGACCCTCCGGCCGAGTAGACGATGAAACCACTCTCCTTTGCGTTGATGTCCCCCCCCCCCCACATCAATGAATGGCATTCCGCCCTCGATGAGCTCTACCATAAACTTGGTGTAGTGGCACTCCGCCCTAGCCGAGCTATCCTTTTCTTGGCCTAGCGGCACTCCGCCCTAGCCGAGCTATCCCTTTCCTTGGTCTAGCGGCACTCCGCCCTAACCGAGCTACCCTCTCCTTGGTCTAGCGGCACTCCGCCCTAGCCAAGCTACCCATTCCTTGGTCTAGCGGCACTCCGCCCTAGCCAAGCTACCCTCTCTTCGTCTAGCGGCGCTCCGCCCTAGCCGAGCTACCCATTCCTTGGTCTAGCGGCATTCTGCCCTAACTAAGCTACCATTTTCCTCGGCTTAGTGCCACTCCGCCCTAGCCGAGCTACCTCTTTCTTGGTCTAATGGCACTCCGCCCTAGCCAAGCTACCCTTATCCTGATCTAGTGGCATTCTGACCTGTCACCCTCTAAAAAAAAAAGAGAAGACAGGAAGGACAAAGAAAGAATAAAAGAAAGTAAGGGAAAAAAATGGGGCTTAAAATAGAGGTGCCCCGCCAGACTTGTTCAAGCATTCTGAACAAGGGCAAAAATGGCCAAAACCCAGCTGTGGTGAAAACCCGAAAGGGCGCTGTAGGCAAAATCGGGTACCCCGCCACGTGAAAACCCGAAAGGGCACGTGGGCAAAAGCAAGAGGGGGCTGGCTCCGGTGAAAACCCGAAAGGGCGCTTGGGTCAGTAATATGGTAATATAAAAGGTTCACTTCATGAATCTCCTTCGGCAGCACATCCACCGCATGTCCCACCGATGATGAAACCCCGTTGGTCATGAGGCATATCGTCTCGATCAATGCTAAAGCCCATCTTGGAGTAGACCTTCCGTCTGTTCCGATAAAACCCTTCCACTTCCTGCCCGATCAATGATAAAACCTGTCCGACTTAGACTTTGCGTCTATCCCGATGAAACCTATGAAATCCTTGCATTGGTATAAACCCAATACCGATGATGAAACCTGCTGTTGATCGATTGGCACACTGCCCGATCAACGATGAAACCTATCCGGCTTAGACCTTACATCTATCCCGATGAAACCGATAGAAATCCTTGCATTGGTATAAACCCAATACCGGTGATGAAATCAGCTACCAATGGAGTGGCACACTGCTTGATCGATACTGAAACCCATCCAGAGTAGACCTTCCGTCTGCTCTGATAAAGACACAACATATCTCCCCAAATCAATCTGGATCTTCCGTCCAGATAAATAATGAAATACTATTCCTTTGCGTTAATGTAAAACCCCACATTAACGATGAAATCTACATCCATAGTGAACGGCTTCGTGCCCAAGCTGCTACACACATTTCTTTAAGTCAATCCGGACCTTTCGTCTGGATAGATGATGAAATATTATTCCTTTGCGTTAATGTAAAACCCCACATTAATGATAAAACCTGCATCTCCAGCAAACGGCTTCGTGCTTAAGCTGCTACACACATCCTCGAGTCAATCTAGACCTTCCGTCTGGATAAATGATGAAATCATATTCCTTTGCGTTAATGTAAAACCCCACATTAATGATAAAACCTGCATCTCCAGCAAACGGCTTCGTGCTTAAGCTGCTACACACATCCTCGAGTCAATCTAGACCTTCCGTCTGGATAAATGATGAAATCATATTCCTTTGCGTTAATGTTAATCTCCACGTTAACAATTACAGTCATGCTCCCGGCGAATGGCTTCGCGCCTAAGCCACGGAGCACACTCAAGTCGACCCAGGCCTTCTGCCTGGGTGAACGATGAAACCCCATACCCCTTGCGTTGATGTTAACACCCACATCAATGATGAAGCATACACAAGTTGAGCACGTGGTTTGACAATATGCAAAGCCAAAGTCCTAGTGCAACAAAAAAAGAAAAAGGAAAAGAGAAAAAGAAAGATAATATGGGGCTAAAAAAATAGAGATGCTCTGCCAGACTTGTTCATGCATTCTGAACAAGGGCAAAAATGGCCCAAAACCCAGCTGTGGGGAAAACTCGAAAGGGCACTGCAGGTAAAATCGGGTACCCCGCCACGTGAAAACCCGAAAGGGCGCGTGGGTAAAAGCAAGAGGGGGCTGGCTCCGGTGAAAACCCGAAAGGGCACTTGGGTCAGTAATGTGGTAATTCAAAAGTTCCATGCCAACCGGCACGCTGCCTTTGTTGCATCCCTATGGTTTTGATGATGTCCCACACTATAAATCAATCTTCTATCTCTAGATTAATGCTGTTTCATCATGTGAGTAAGTACAGTTCAATGGCTGTCAGATATCATGCTTTACCTTAATTCTGCCTACACTCTGTCTGCACAGTTTTCACACCAGTGTGTCAACTCAGTGTGCTAATGCGTCGACCCTTCAGTCATTGTATGTCTCTGTTCTCACACCAGTGCGTCAACTCAGTGTACTGATGCGTAGACTCTTCTGTTCAGGTTCTTCATTTGATTAAGTCTATACATCATCAGTTGAACGTAAAAGTAATACGTTGCAGCATCAACTCATTGGGCTGTAGCGTCAACTCAGCATGTTTGCACTTCGCCTTCAGACTTTCAAGTCTATACACCCTATACTCATTCAAGTCTGTTCAGCCGTTTGCATCTCATAAAGTCTATACATTCGGTTCCTTGGGCAAAGTCTACACATCGCCTAGTCTGCCCATTGCCTTCAGCCCAAGTGCTCAAAGCCAAGTCTATACAACGCCAACCCAACACATTGAACAGTTCTCCAAGTCTATACACTAGACTTCATTTCTCTAAGTCTATACATTGTTGTTTGCACTGCAAAGTCCATACACTGGAAGCTCTTCGTTTGATATCAACAAGTCTGTACATTGGGTTCAACTCTCCAAGTCTGTACAGCCTGTTTGTCTTCATGTGTGAAGTCTATACAATGCATGCTCACATAACTAACTCTATACACTCGATTGTTAGATCTTCAACTATATACATTGGTTGAGTCTTTACACTGAGATCTCATGAAGATTTGCAAGTCTATACACTCGTTGTTAGAGACCTAGACTGCTAAGTCTATACACTCCCTCACTATGTACACACTTGCTATATTGATCTCTGAAGTCTATACAATGCTTCACGTTAACACTAAGTCTATACACTTCATTATTGTTGCTGAAGGGAACAGGGTCGACGCCTGAAGCTTAAAGCGTCCACGCATCAGTAGATGAAGCTTTCATGATTTCTTCTATTACGTCAACGCCACAAGCAAGCAGCGTCGACGCAGCAATTAAAGTAGCAGAGACTCTTACAAGCGATGAAGCCTTCACGAAATCTTCCACTGCGTCAACGCCATCAACAAGCAGCGTCGACGCAGCGGCTTAAGAGATGCCAGTATAGAAATGTACACGTTCGTGCGTCAACGCCACCAACTGGCAGCGTCGACACAGCAGTCCAAGAAAGGGACGACTTATCTCTGGCTGCCTTCAATACGTCAACGCAATATGCTGATAACGTCGACGTAGCACGCCTATCTGTTGAAGACTTGATCACTGGACTGTTGATACCGTTGCATCAACGCAGCAGGCTGATGGAGTCGACGCAGCGGTTAAAAAGGTTGAAGATCTATGATGGCTGCGTCAACCCTTTGGAGCAAGTGAGTTGACGCCATCTAACTCCAGTTGCTGAGCGTACTGGTGCTGGGCACGTGATCCGAGGATAAGGAGAGTGCCCAGATGAGGACACGTGTTCTGACAGCCTGCTGGATGCTGCCACGTGGTCCGAATTCTTAAGGCGGGAACCTGGCAGCCACACGCCATTATCTGCTATAAATATAGAGCTTCATCCTTCAGTAGAAGCTCGATCGTGAAAAGAAAAAGCAGAAGCCATTGGTGAGAGTCTGCACGATCCAGAAAAGAAAAAGAGCAGAGAGTTCCATATCTGAGAGGAGATTGTTCGAGAGAGAGAGTGTGTGTGGATTGATGAATTGCTTCATTTGAAGCTACATGTGTATTGGGTTTCAGAACCGATTTCTTCTTCATTGTTTTTGTTTCTACTTTGCTTTCGTTTATTTTCGTTCTTCCATTCTGATTTGAATTGGTCTCCCTCCTTGTGTGGAGGAAGGGAGTACTACTCCAATTTCCCTCTGAGTTGCAGAGGAAGAGAGATCGGTGATCTCTGGTGTTGTTAGTGACAGGTTGTCATTAACAGTTTTCCTCCGTGTGTGGAGGAAGGGAGAGGATTCTCCTGTTGTGTTCTAGCTGGGAGCTAGAATAGGTTTCAAGTTCTGTGGGTGGCAGAACTTGGTTGAGGGATTTGTTTCCCTTGGTGTTCAAGCTGTGTGGCAGCATGTTGTTCGCAGACTGAGTCTGCATTGATCTAGCATCGTCTAGTGGAATCCTCATTCTAGTTGGAGTGAGGGGTGGATGTAGATTGCGGACTGCAATCGAACCACCTAAAAAACCGAGTGCCTCCTCTGTGGTTTGCTATTGATTTCTGTGCTCTTCATATGCTTGTCTCTTTGCCTTCAAGTGATCAGTTCTTCACTCTCATCTACTTTTCTCTGTGTACGGGTTAAGGAGGTGCGTTAGCAGCAGAATCTATTTTCCGCCTGAGTTTCTGCAAATTGGGAGTGATCTATTCATCCCCCCCTTCTATATCACTCTTGCTGCGCTAACAATTGGTATCAGAGCAGGTTTACGCCATGTGGACGAACGGGGCCGAAGGTCAATCCATTAGTCGCCCTCCTTATTTCGATGGTAGTAACTATCTGTTTTGGAAGAACAGGATGGAAGTGTTCATCAGAGCTCAGAGTCATAAATTGTGGAGAGTAATCACGGTGGGGCCATATGAGCTGCCACCAAACGAGGATGCTTGGACAGATGATCATGTGAAGCTCTCGTCACTCAACTGGACGGCGCTGAACATAATCCAGTGTGCTGTTCATCCAGAGGAATATGCTCGTATATCTGCATACAGAACTGCCAAGCGAATGTGGGATGAGCTGCAATTGATCTATGAAGGTACAGCTCAAGTGAAAGCCTCGAAGGTAAACCTCTACACTTCTAAGTATGAAATGTTTAAGATGAATGCAGATGAGAATATAACCGAAATGTATGCCAGGTTATCCTTGATCACTAACACTCTTAAAGGGCTAGGGAAGGATCTTGCTGAGGCAGATATAGTCAGGAAAATCCTTAGATCTTTATCCCCGGCATGGCACACTAAGGCCATTGTGATTGAGGAGTCAAAAGATTTGACTGTCTTAACTGTGAATGAACTCATAGGATCCCTGATGACCTATGAGATGAATTTCCAAGGAGGTGGAGAAGGAAGTGAGAGGAAGGGTAAAAATGTAGCTCTAAGAGCTTCCCGCAACAAGGGTAGTAACAGTGGGAGCAGCAGCAGTAGCCCCGAGTCTGAGTCCGAGCTTGAAGGTTTATCAAATCTCGACCAGGAGGAGCAGGCAATGCTCACTAGACAGTTCAGAAAATTTTTGAAGAAAAAGGGAAAGACCTTTAGGAAGAAGAAGCCACAACCCTTTAACAAGAATGCTGAATTTACCAGTTACAGGGATAGAAATCCTAAGAAACTGACTTGTTTTAATTGTAACAAACAGGGACACATGAGAGGCGAATGCCCAGACCTCCAGAAGAAGGGTCCCTATCTTCAGAAGAAAAACATAAAGGTGCAGAGGAAGAAGAAGCCACAGGCGATGGTCTGCACATGGAGCGAAGAAGAAGAAGACCCCGAAGATGCTTCCTCAGAAGAATATGAAGATGGAATTTGCCTTATGGCAAACAGTGAAGAGGAGGTAATAAACGTCTTTGAAAATTTCTCAATTGATGACTGGGAGGATGCTTATGGTGATTTGCTAGATAAATTTAATTCTCTTAGCAAAGAGCACAGAGTTCTGAAAAGAAAATTTAACACAAATATTGAAGAACAAACTCTGGTCTGTGAGGAAAATGAAAAGCTAAAAGAACAACTAGAAGAAATGACCTCACTAAGGAAAGAGAATGATAAGCTTAAGGGAGAAATTCAAGAAAGTCAAAAACAGCTCAATGAATTCAAAACTAAAATTGAAGAAAGCATGAATGAAATTAGAGTGAATTCAGAGAAATATGAAGCTGTGAAGAAAGTAAATGCTGAACTCCTAAAGAATTCTGAGTCTCTTCAAAAGGAGCTGGAAGACAAACAGAAAATCTTAGAAAAGTTTGTCCAAGGAAAGACTAGCCTAGATGCTATACTAGGGACTAGGGTCAATTTCAATAAGGAAGGTCTAGGCTATGACCCAACCAACAAGAGACCCTTGCAATTCAAGACCATCACCTTCTGTCCAGAGAAGGGAAAAGAAAAGCTGGACACACCATCCAGCTCAAACAGCTCTAAGGGAACTCAAAGTCCCAAAGAAAACACAAAAATCAGTACTGGACAACCATTTAAGATTGGAATGAACTTTATGAAGAATAACATTAAGTCCACTCACCAGAACACAAATGGTAGCTGGACCAAGAAAATAAATCAGAATAAGAGCTGGAATTATAACAATCAGATGGGTCCAAACAAGACCTACTGGAGAAATAACTTTCATGGTCAAAGATATGCTAATCAACAAGCCTACAGGAAATTTCCTAGGAATAGGAAGACTAATGAATGGAATAGAACTCACTTCTCCAGTTCAGCTGGATTCAACTTTAATAAACCAGAAAGGAAGGTGCCAGAGAAAACCATGCTGAAACAAATCTGGATACCTAAACACTTGATCAGAGATTTGAACAATGTCCTTGGACCCAACTCATCCTGGGTTCCAAATCAATCTGCTTGATATATTTGTGTAGGTCGGCCTGGCAGCTGAAGACAACAAGTGGTACCTCGACAGTGGCTGCTCCAGGCATATGACAGGAGACCGATCCAAGTTCAGCAAGATAGAGATGAAGCCAGGGGGTATGGTCAAGTTTGGAGGAAAGAACAAAGGTAAAATAATTGGAGTTGGCACAGTAGGTAAGTCTTCCACAAATTCCATTGAAAAAGTATTACTTGTGGAAGGGCTTCAACACAACCTGATTAGCATTAGCCAATTATGTGACAGGGGTCACAGGGTTGTATTTGATGATAGTTCATGTAAAATCCTTGAAACAAATTCTGACATGGTTAAATTTGTAGCCAACAGGATTAATAATGTCTACATTGTAGACTTAGATGAGAATTCTGAATCTACTATTTGCTTATCTGCCAATTCTGAAAATGATGCCTTTGAATGGCATAGACGTCTAGGTCATGCTAGCTTTTCAACTTTAAATAAATTGGTCAAGCATGATTTAGTTAGAGGCATGCCTAGAATTAAATTCAACTCAATATCAAAAGCATGTGATGCCTGTGCTCTAGGCAAACAGACCAGAAATTCTTTAAATTAAGATCTGAGCCATTGTCTTCTAGACCAATGGAACTTCTTCATATGGACCTTTTCGGTCCAACTAGAACTCAGAGTCTTAATGGAAACAGGTTTGGCTATGTCATCATAGATGACTTCTCCAGATATTCATGGATATTTTTCTTAGCAAATAAGAGTGATGCATTTCAAAAGTTTAATCTGTTTTTCAATAAGGTCAAACAAGAAGGGAAGTACAAGGTTAGTTCTATTCAATCTGACCATGGAGGTGAGTTTGAAAACTCCATGTTTACTGAACTTTGTGACAAAGAAGGACTAACTCACAGGTTTTCTTCTCCCAGGACACCTGAACAAAATGGGATTGTGGAGAGAAGAAATAGAACAGTGGTGGAGATGGCCCGAACCATGTTGATTGAAAGCAAATTACCTAGAAGGTTTTGGGCAGAAGCGGCCAATACAGCAACCTACATAATCAACAGGGCCATGGTAAGACCCATACACAAGAAAACACCCTATGAGCTTCTAAAAGGTAAGAAACCAAACTTGTTTCATTTCAGAATTTTTGGAGCAAAATGTTTTATTCATAACAATGATAAGAAAGATTTAGACAAGTTTGAAGCCAAGAGTTCACCTGGAATATTCTTGGGTTACTCTGAAGTGTCAAGGGCATATAGGGTATTTAACATATCAGATCAGAAAGTGGAAGAATCTCCACACATCCTTTTTAGTGAAAAGAAAGATGTCTCTAATGTTGAAAATCTTGACAGGGATTCCAATCATGGTGGAGACTTTCTAGAAGACCAACAGGAAGAAGAGAAGACTCAGCCAAATGGAGAAACAAATTCCCCCAATCAGGAAGGGCCAAGAGAAACAGGTGAGTCTTCAACAAATATCAGATTTCTTAAAGACCATCCTTTAGATAAAGTCATAGGCAATCTGAAGATCCTCTTCGGACTAGGTCTCATTTTAGAAATGTGAATAATGATGACTTAATTGCTTTAGTCTCACAAATTGAACCCAAAACAGTAGAAGAGGCCTTAGCTGATCAAGCTTGGGTCAATGCTATGAGTGAGGAATTAGGTCAGTTTGAAAGGAATAATGTCTGGGAGCTTGTCCCAAGACCAGATGGTATTAATGTCATAGGAACCAAGTGGGTGTTCAAAAATAAGATGAATGAAGATGGAATTATCTCGAGGAATAAGCCAGACTAGTAGCCAAAGGCTACTGTCAGGAATTCGGTGTAGACTTTGATGAATCCTATGCACCTGTTGCTAGGATGGAAGCTATAAGACTGTTGCTTGCCTTTGCATGCTCAAAGAACATAAAACTCCAACAAATGGATGTTAAAAGTGCCTTTTTAAATGGAGTCATTAAAGAAGAAGTTTTTGTTGAACAACCTCCTGGATTTCAATATTCTCCTCAACCTAACCAAGTTTTCAGGTTAAACAAAGCCTTGTATGGTCTAAAGCAGGCTCCAAGAGCTTGGTATGAAAGATTATCTGAATTTCTGATCAGCAAGGGCTACAAAAGAGGTAAAGTTGATCAGACTTTATTTACCAAGGGCATGAATAAAGATCTCATCATAGTTCAGGTATATGTAGATGACATTGTATTTGGATCAACTAAGCATGAACTATGTGATGAATTTTCTACCATGATGTCTGCTGAATTTGAAATGAGCTTGGTTGGTGAACTAAAATATTTTCTTGGATTGCAGGTGCAGCAGCTAGAAGATGGGTGCTTCATCAACCAAACCAAATACACAATGGAACTGTTCAAAAGGTTTGGCATGGAAAACTTAAAGCACATTACTACACCCATGGGCACCAATACTTCATTGGATGCAGATGAGACAGGTAAAGAAGTAAATGCCAAACTTTATAGAGGTATGATTGGATCACTACTTTACTTGACAGCCTCTAGACCTGATATACAATTCAGTGTAGGAATGTGTGCAAGGTATCAGTCTAGACCTACTGAACTACACTTAGCTGCAGTTAAAAGAATCTTCAGATATTTGTCAGCTAGTCACTCTCTTGGTTTATGGTTTCCTGCATCTCACACACTTAACCTAGTAGCATACACAGATGCTGACTATGCAGGCTGTAAACTAGACAGGAAAAGCACAAGTGGCCATTGTGAATTCTTGGGTGGGTGTTTAGTGTCTTGGGGCTCCAAGAAACAACATTCTGTGGCCCTCTCCACTGCAGAAGCTGAATATGTGGCTGCAGGGAGTTGTGGAACACAAGTCATATGGATTAAACACCAGCTTCAGGACTACCAAGTAGACCTGGGGTGCACACCTATTTACTGTGATAATACTAGTGCCATCAATCTTGCTAAAAATCCTGTTTTGCATTCACGAACCAAACACATAGAGATAAGACATCATTTTATAAGAGATGAGGTGTCTAAGAATAATTTTGAACTGATTCATGTAGGCACAGATAATCAGATTGCTGACATATTCACAAAACCTCTGGATAATGAAAAATTTTCCACATTGAGAAGAGAATTGGGCTTATACAAATTGTCTTAATTATGAAGCCTGGTCTTGTTGTGAGGGGGAGTTGTGTCTATCTGATGTTTAGCCTTCTTGCATGCTGGTTTAAGGGGGAGTTCAGAATGCTTATTGGTTAGCTGTCAGGAATGCTCTAAATAAAGGGGAAGCCTTGAGTTTTTGCTGGAATATTTCATTGAGGAATGCTATGTCTTAGGGGGAGCTGAGTTGTAATGTGAGAAGAGAAGTTCTTTGACAGATTCAAAAGGGCTATCCAGATGTGTACCTTTGCTGGTCTTGCATGACTGATTTAGTGTGGTTCTCTCAGAAAGTAGAGTGTCACTTATCTCTTAAGTCTATAAGTCAGTGACTCTAATCTCCAAATTAGAATCTTTCCTTTGGTACTCCTTCAGAGATCTGGACTAATTGCATAAAGTATATCTTCCTACATTGTCATTGATTATGGTTCAGGCCAAAAACTTGTATGTCTTGATATCTGACCCAATCAACTTGAAATCTAGACTTCAAGACTCAATTCAAGAAAAGTCCTTTTTGGTATTGTCTTCAATCATTCTATCTCTTTAACTCAAGGGCTTAACTGAACAAACATGTTCTGTTTTGATCACTGAGAAACTGGGAGCTTCATCAATGAAATGAATATTTCTCCCAAGTCATGAGGTGTCAAATGCTTAAAATAAATGAAAAGTCATGACAGAGCAATGGTGGCTTGCTGGTGAGTAACTGGGGACTCTGGCCTCTAATCAAGGTGTTTCCTCATGTCAAAAGCCACAGTTACTAACTCTGTTCCTTAATAAAAAAAAAGGAAGGAAGTAATGAGGTACTCACTCTGAGTAACTGGGGATTCAGGCCTCTAATCAAGGTGTCTCCCTAATGTCAAAGGAAGTGAACTACCAACTTACTCATTGATCTTCTTGAAAATCATCTCCAACAAAAATTCCTTGTTGTTATGCAACTAATGGATTGCTTGTCTTCAATACCTTGAGAACACCTCTCTGATTTAGTCTCTTGCTGTCTTGTGGAATAGTTGAATGATCAGCTATATCTGGCCATACTTGTGAACTCCTGCTCTCAATCATCCACAATGTATGCTGATAAACTTGTCTATCATTCTACTTCTCTATTGTGTACTGAAGTCTAAAGGATCCTCTCTTGAGATTAGAAACTCACTTATTCTCTTAAGACCTACTCGTGACTTTCTGCACTAAGAAGTAATTGCCCTTAGTCCTCATATTTCTAGCACTGTCACACATTCTGTAGTTCTTTTTGCTGAAGTCAAAGGGGGAGAGAAGCTTGCAATGTCTGCAATTTCAGTGAGAAGTTTGCAATATCAGTGAGTATTGGTTTTGTCTTGAGCTTTGAGGGGAGTCATGTTGCTTCATGGAAGAAATGGTTATGAGTTGTGGGGGAGATGAGAGTGTGCTGTAGGGAATGCTGTAGGGAATGTTTAATTCATTTGCATGAGCATGCCTTGAATTTATTCTGCTTGATGCAGCTGGTATTAACTTTTTGTTGAAACTTGATATTACTTGATTCATAGTGTTGTCATCATCAAAAAGGGAGATATTGTTGCATCCCTATGGTTTTGATGATGTCCCACACTATAAATCAATCTTCTATCTCTAGATTAATGCTGTTTCATCATGTGAGTGAGTACAGTTCAATGGTTGTCAGATATCATGCTTTACCTTAATTCTGCCTACACTCTGTCTGCACAGTTTTCACACCAGTGTGTCAACTCAGTGTGCTGATGCGTCGACCCTTCAGTCATTGTATGTCTCTGTTCTCACACCAGTGCGTCAACTCAGTGTGCTGATGCGTAGACTCTTCTGTTCAGGTTCTTCATTTGATTAAGTCTATACATCATCAGTTGAACGTAAAAGTAATACGTTGCAGCGTCAACTCATTGGGCTGCAGCGTCAACTCAGCATGTTTGCACTTTGCCTTCAGACTTTCAAGTCTATACACCCTATACTCATTCAAGTCTGTTCAGCCGTTTGCATCTCATAAAGTCTATACATTCGGTTCCTTGGGCAAAGTCTACACATCGCCTAGTCTGCCCATTGCCTTCAGCCCAAGTGCTCAAAGCCAAGTCTATACAATGCCAACCCAACACATTGAACAGTTTTTCAAGTCTATACACTAGACTTCATTTCTCTAAGTCTATACGTTGTTGTTTGCACTGCAAAGTCCATACACTGGAAGCTCTTCGTTTGATATCAACAAGTCTGTACATTGGGTTCAACTCTCCAAGTCTGTACAGCCTGTTTATCTTCATGTGTAAAGTCTATACAATGCATGCTCACATAACTAACTCTATACACTAGATTGTTAGATCTTCAACTATATACATTGGTTGAGTCTTTACACTGAGATCTCATGAAGATTTGCAAGTCTATACACTCGTTGTTAGAGACCTAGACTGCTAAGTCTATACACTCCCTCACTATGTACACACTTGCTATATTGATCTCTGAAGTCTATACAATGCTTCACGTTAACACTAAGTCTATACACTTCATTATTGTTGCTGAAGGGAACAGGGTCGACGCCTGAAGCTTAAAGCGTCCACGCATCAGTAGACGAAGCTTTCACGATTTCTTCTATTGCGTCAACGCCACAAGCAAGCAGCGTCGACGCAGCAGTTAAAGTAGCAGAGACTCTTACAAGCGATGAAGCCTTCACGAAATCTTCCACTGCGTCAACGCCATCAACAAGCAGCGTCGACGCAGCGGCTTAAGAGATGCCAGTATAGAAATGTACACGTTCGTGCGTCAATGCCACCAACTGGCAGCGTAGACGTAGCAGTCCAAGAAAGGGACGACTTATCTCTGGCTGCCTTCAATACGTCAATGCAATATGCTGATAACGTCGACGCAGCACGCCTATCTGTTGAAGACTTGATCACTGGACTGCTGATACCGTTGCGTCAACGCAGCAGGCTGATGGAGTCAGCGCAGCGGTTAAAAAGGTTGAAGATCTATGATGGTTGCGTCAACCCTTTGGAGCAAGTGAGTTGACGTCATCTAACTCCAGTTGCTGAGCGTACTGGTGCTGGGCACGTGATCCGAGGATAAGGAGAGTGCCCAGATGAGGACACGTGTTCTGACAGCCTACTGGATGCTGCCACGTGGTCCGAATTCTTAAGGCGGGAACCTGGCAGCCACACGCCATTATCTGCTATAAATATAGAGCTTCATCCTTCAGTAGAAGCTCGATCGTGAAAAGAAAAAGCAGAAGCCATTGGTGAGAGTCTGCACGATCCAGAAAAGAAAAAGAGCAGAGAGTTCCATATCTGAGAGGAGATTGTTCGAGAGAGAGAGTGTGTGTGGATTGATGAATTGCTTCATTTGAAGCTACATGTGTATTGGGTTTCAGAACCGATTTCTTCTTCATTATTTTTGTTTCTACTTTGCTTTCGTTTATTTTCGTTCTTCCATTCTGATTTGAATTGGTCTCCCTCCGTGTGTGGAGGAAGGGAGTACTACTCCAGTTTCCCTCTGAGTTGTAGAGGAAGAGAGATCGGTGATCTCTGGTGTTGTTAGTGACAGGTTGTCATTAACAGTTTTCCTCCGTGTGTGGAGGAAGGGAGAGGATTCTCCTGTTGTGTTCTAGCTGGGAGCTAGAATAGGTTTCAAGTTCTGTGGGTGGCAGAACTTGGTTGAAGGATTTGTTTCCTTTGGTGTTCAAGCTGTGTGGCAGCATGTTGTTCGCAGACTGAGTATGCATTGATCTAGCATCGTCTAGTGGAATCCTCATTCTAGTTGGAGTGAGGGGTGGATGTAGATTGCGGACTGCAATCGAACCACCTAAAAAATCGAGTGCCTCCTCTGTGATTTGCTATTGATTTCTGTGCTCTTCATCTGCTTGTCTCTTTGCCTTCAAGTGATCAGTTCTTCACTCTCATCTACTTTTCTCTGTGTACGGGTTAAGGAGGTGCGTTAGCAGCAGAATCTATTTTCCGCCTGAGTTTCTGCAAATTGGGAGTGATCTATTCATCCCCCCCTTCTATATCACTCTTGCTGCGCTAACAGCCTTTACCTCCCTTTCACTGATAAAGCCTTCCGTCGGTCAACTGGCTCCACGCCCCACCGATGATAAAACCTTTCCGGGGTAGACCTTACGTTTATCCTGATGAAATCTACATACCCTCTTTCAAATGTCCCACCGACTATAAAACCCATCACCATTCTGATAAAGCCTGTCCAGCTTAGACCTCACGTCTGTCCTGATGAAACCTACGTATTTCTTGGCGAAGTCCCACCCGCAATAAAACATATTGGAATAGACCTTACGTCTATCCTGACGAGACCTACATCCCACCTTTAATCGACCAGCACCTCGCCCGATCAATGATGAAACCCTACCAGTTTAGACCTTTCGTCTATTCTGATGAGACTTATAAAACTTTCTTTGCTTCGATATAAGCCCAATATCGATGATGAAACCAACTGTTGATCGACAGGCATCTCACCCGATCAGTGATGAAACCCTGCTAGTTTAGACCTTTCGTCTATTCTGATGAAACTTATAGCACTTTCTTTGCGTCGATATAAACCCAATATCGATGATGAAACCAACTGTTGATCGACCGGCACCTCGCCCGATCAATGATGAAACCCTGCCAGTTTAGACCTTTCGTCTATTCTGATGAAACTTATAACACTTTCTTTGCGTCGATATAAACCCAATATCGATGATGAAACCAACTATTGATCGACCGGCACCTCGCCCGATCAATGATGAAACCCTGCCAGTTTAGACCTTTCGTCTATTCTGATAAAACTTATAACACTTTCTTTGCTTCGATATAAGCCCAATATCGATGATGAAACCAACTGTTGATCGACCGGCATCTCGCCCGATCAGTGATGAAACCCTGCCAGTTTAGACCTTTCGTCTATTCTGATGAAACTTATAGCACTTTCTTTGTGTCGATATAAACCCAATATCGATGATGAAACCAACTGTTGATCGACCGGCACCTCGCTCTATCAATGATGAAACCTTGCCAGTTTAGACCTTTCGTCTATTCTGATGAAACTTATAACACTTTCTTTGCGTCGATATAAACCCAATATCGTTGATGAAACTAACTGTTGATCGACCGGCACCTCGCCCGATCAATGATGAAACCCTGCCAGTTTAGACCTTTCGTCTATTCTGATGAAACTTATAACACTTTCTTTGCGTCGATATAAACCCAATATCGATGATGAAACCAACTGTTGATCGACCGGCACCTCGCCCGATCAATGATGAAACCCTGCCAATTTAGACCTTTCGTCTATTCTGATGAAACTTATAACACTTTCTTTGCGTCGATATAAACCCAATATCGATGATGAAACCAACTGTTGATCGACCGGCACCTCGCCCGATCAATGATGAAACCCTGCCAGTTCAGACCTTTCATCTATTCTGATGAAACTTAGACTCTTCTTTGCATCGATATAAACCCAATATCGATGATGAAACCAACTGTTGATCGGCCGGCACCTTGCCCGATCAATGATGAAACCCTACTGGGATAGGCCTTACGTCTGTTCTGATGAAACTGCATATCCTTTCATGTCCCACCTGCGATGAATCTATCAGCTTAAACTCCTTTGCATCGACATAAACCCAATGTCGACGATGGAACCATGTATCGGTCGGTCGGCACATCGCCACGGCCGGCTTTGAGGAACAGACCTCTCATCTGTTCCAGATGCTCCTCTAGAACCCCTCTCGTCTGCACTCCCGCATGATGTTGTGGCCTAAAAGCATGTCTTCCGTTAACCAACAAGTCCAGCAAAGGCAGTCTCACCAGATACCGACACGCGGTGGAGCGAGTCCCCCATTCTCTCCCTGAGAGGATGGACGCTCTCCTGCTAAGCACGGGTCATCTGCGTAAAGACTACTGAGACTGCCACTCTTCCACATGAAGGAAATAACAGCACATGAAGTAAGGTGTTCAGCCAATCAGGGCTTCAAGCCGACAGATGCAAGATGCTCAGCCAATCGGGGCCTAAAGCCGACAGAAGTCAAATATGTAGCCAATCCGGGCTCAAAATCGACAGATGTCAGATGTGCCAGTTGATCAGGGCTCAAGCCGATAGATGTTCAGCTGATCGAGGCTCAAGCCAAGAAGATCGTGCCAGGATGAAATCCCAGCATGGGGATACTGCCAAACTATAACTGAAAGAATGAGTCAATAGCATTGAGCTAAAGATGCACCCACAGACACCGTGCCGCTTATTCTGCACTTACGCCGTCCACAGGTGGGGGGCATTTGTTGCCATATAAAATATGAACAAAGATAAAGATGAGACCAGACCAGCAATGAAGACTGGAAGATTTCTGCAAAGTCAGTATTGAGGGAGAGCCCTCACCACCAACTACTTGCCCGGCCAGGACCTTTTCAGGCCTGGCTGATGTCCGGTGTTGTCATCATCCGAATGGCAATATTGATGAAACTCCGGTCTGTTGACTGATGAGAAACCTCTAGATTATTCAGAGGATGATGCATACAAGAGGCCTTCGTCAGCTCTGATGTAATTAAAGGAATCAATATGGCTAAAGATGATATGGGTTTTAAAAGAAAAGAGTCTTGAATGGGCCTATCAAAGGGGCCTCTGAAGATGGGTTGAAACCCCTCATGCCGAGAACCCCTCTCCATGGGGGCGCGCCGGGAAACCCCTCGAATGGGCGCGCCGGGAACTAGTGCTGCAGGTGCGTCGAGTCCATTTGCTGCGAACAGGGTTCTATAAAACCCATTACTTTGCCCACATGAAGATCTCTCCCGGAGGGGGGCGCAAAAAGGGACGATAGGAGAAGAAGCAGAAAAGAGAGAAGAGAAAAAGAGAAGAGAGAATAGAAAAAAGAGAGAAGAGACCAACAGAGAGAGAGAGCCTCCTCCGCTGAGAGAAGAAAAGAAGAGATCAATCTGAAGAGAAAGAGAAGAAGAAGAAGCTCCAGGTGGGCAGGCGGCTGGGGAGGGAGAGGAGTCAATGCTCCGCCCTCCCCCATGTTTCTTTTCTTTTCTCTTTATGAATTCCTACGAGTTTTATCTCGATCCATTGGATGTAACCGGGATATCCCGGCCTCTGTTCATCTCCCTTTCCCTCACTCCCTACTTGTGATTGATGTGAGTCTTGGAATGATGTAATGAAATGAAATGCTACAATGGCCCATTTGGGTGTTGGATGATCGAAATATCTGCCATCTATCTCTCCATCTGATGTTGTGTTTTTCCTTTATAAGTTTTCATTTTTAGCTCGACTGAAGCGCGCCTGATTCTTTGATGTGTCTTCGGACTCAATTGTGTTCAGCAGAATAAATGTAGCTCTAGTTATACCGATGTTCCTCGCCGTCCGGCGTCGCTTGCATAGAGTCTCCCAGGCTTGCCCCAGGACCAGAGACAGACTATCTCTTGGCTTCTGGGGCAGTCTGCTATCGATATTGGCAATGCCTTCAATGGCCGCTGCTAGTGAGATTCTGTAATTCTAGATGTTATGGTTTTGCCTATTGGCACTGTCGAAATCATCCCTGGGTCCAGAGACAGCCATCTCTTGGCTCTCAGGAGGATGAAAGACAACATCAAGCTGTCCCCGGGACTTTGAACAGCAATGGTTAAAGAGGTTCTCTGTGCGGGATTTTTCTTCCCCATTTCCCCTCAGCTCCTGGCCTTCTTTTGAAACATAAACCAAAATCAGTTGAAACCCGATGAATCCATACGTTTTGATTCCACAGAGCCCATCTACCTTGACCTGAATCTCCAGGAAACCCCTGATTCATCGACAAACCCAAAAACAGAGTGCCGTAAAACCCTAAACTCATCTCGGCGCCCTCATCCATCTCGGCTCCACAAACAGTAAAACTGATGAATAGTCCTCGGCGCCTAACTTCTTGCACCGAGAACTTGCCATTAGCGCGCCGGGAAGCCCGTGCCGGGAACTCCTTGGCCTCCTTGCCATTGGCGCCGAGAACTTCCCCTGGCCACCTTATTAGCGCGTCGGGAAGCCCGTGCTGGGAACTCCTTGGCCTCCTTGCCATTGGCGCCGAGAACCCCCCTGGCCACCTTATTAGCGCGCCGGGAAGCCCGTGCCGGGAACTCCTTGGCCTCCTTGCCATTGGCGCCGAGAAGCCCTTCTCTTGGCCTCATCTCCTGTGCGCCAGGAACCCCTAGCCGTTTGGCCGCGCCAAGAACCTACCTCCTGGCCTCCTTGCCATTGGCGCGCTGGGAACCCCTCCTGTTCCTTGCCTTGGCACCGGGAACCTATATGCACATCCAAGCTGCCCCGAGAGCCTGCTTTGCCACTCAGTCGAACCCCCGGCGCCTGGATCAAACCCACCCAGGGATGCCCATGAGTCACCAGACCTGTCCCGGGGATAAATCGAAGGGAGCAAGACTCCCTCATGTTCCGTTGATCCGCACCGAATTCCCGAGCACCCCCCTTTTAGCTAAAGTGAGCGCTGCCAATGCATGAGTGTCACCGGCTTCTATAAGGGAAGAGTCAAACATTGCCCCAGGGCATACATATGCTGCAGTGTGGGAGGTTCGCTCCCTCTTTTTCTCGGCTTTCATCCCGGCACTCCGTGGGTGATAGCCTATTCTCCTCTGGGCATAATCCAGATTATGGGGAGATGCTGCCGAAATGTCGACCGATGTTTAACCCCGATAAGCCCCGGGAAGTACACGTCATGCACCTCCCGTCGGGCCCGATCCTTCGGGGAATATGAACACTGCGAGGCCTTTGGCCGGATGAGAAACGTGAAGGGGGACATGTCCTCGATGACTGTCCGGACCCTGCCTCGTCGCTGCGCGGACGGTGTCCTATCTCTACCCGGCACGACCTACACAGAGGGGTCATGCTGATTTAATAACCTATCGTTTACCCAGTCACCTCCCTAGAATAATAATAGCTTTAATATCATGCACTTCGTTTTTAACCGCCCCGAGCGGCCTCCTATTTCGGCGTTTAATCAAGGGTTGTCCTTCTTAGGAAGGGCGTAATTAACGTCATAGCCTTTATGGTATGACGGACTTTTGGTCCCGACTCGGACTTCACAATCGACTGACCAAGTCAAGTCGAGCGCACAATGAAATCGTCACATATGTGAATGGCACGCCTAATAAATCCAACCAATGAAAACATAAAAACAATCAAATATAATAAGCGCGTCCACAAGAAGCCCTATCCAACTACTCATGAGGCCTTAAACCAACAAAGTCCAACCCACAGCCGAACCATCCCGAGCCTTTAACCCTCATGGGCTTCACGTGAGGGAGTCATGATTCTCTTTAACCCATATACCTATAGAAGGGGACCACACAATGGACCAGGATGATTAGGAACCCAGCCCACTGATTGCCAATGAGCCAAATCACATATAAATATATATATAAATAGATTTATAACTACGTGGGTTGTTTCTTTCTTTTAGCCCAAAACAAATCATGATTTATAAATCTCATCCATATACAATTTAGGCTTTAAATAACTTTAACCCACACACATGTGGTTTGACCAATTGTTAAGCCTTTAGTGGGCCTTTAGCCAAACCAACCACGAAGGGATAAAATGGGATATATAATATATATAAAAAGAACCAGAACCTTCCTCCTTGCATAGGAGAATTGGACTTCGATACTTACTAGGGTTGGCATCGAATGAAGATTTGGAAGGAGGCTTTGAATAAGCAATAGGCAATTGCACGTGGGAAAGGTTTATACCTATTAGGAGATCTACATAAGGAAGCTTTAGATAAAGTAGGATTGTTTTACGTGGAAATTCTTATTCCTAATAGGATTCAAACTCCATCACTCTATAAATAACCTTCATCGACGAGCCGGCTAATGCCGTTGCTCATGTTGTTCCCTACATCAACCATCAACAAATCTCTGCTACATTCATGGAGAAGGGGGGGTCCTGCACCATTGATGCAAAGAAGCTGTTGCTTCTTCTTCCTCTCCTTTTCTACAAACAGGCCTCTCTTGCTACCGTTGCCTTGTACATGTTACGGCTACTATTATTATTGTGAAGAAGAAGAGTTCTTCTTCCCCTTCTTCATCCTGCTGATTGTAGTTATAGAGGAAGCTGCAGCAGTTGCCGTCATCATCATCCTTCTTCTTCTTTTATTTGTCTGTCAGAACATCAACGCAATGTGGTAGGCAATCTCCCAAGTCAAATCCGATTAATCATCCTGCATGTTTTTATACGTTTGATGCCATGACTTCCTGCATGCTCTAAGTAGAAAATCATTAAGTGAATCGAAGTAAATCATGATTAAATATTTTATAATCATGTAATCATATAATTAAAATTCTAGAAAAATATATCTTTGAAATCCCCAAAAATTTACTGTAAATTTTCATGTGATTATATGGTGTGTTAACTTGTTAATGATTAACCTTATTAAATATATGAATTTCTAATAGTTACACGGCGAATTGCAATGGTTACCGTAGTACCATAGTTATATATTTTTACGTTGATGGCCTGTTTGGGGGAGCCACAGTGTCCTTTGGCCATGAAATTTTATGGGTGTGTTATTGGAGAGGTGACCGAGGTAGTAAGAGTGGTTACACCGTTTTTCATGCCTCCTATCTCAAGATCTCCCATTTCTCAACGAAAAATTATTTTGAACACCCGGTTAGGTAAAATTTTTCGAGCCCGTCATTTCGATATATAGAACGCGTGATTCCGACGTGTGTACGTCGAGACCCGGAGGTTTGAAGAAGTTAGAATTTATATTTTTGAAATGACGACATTGAGAATGTCGTTGATTCATTTTGATGACATTTTGCAATGTCGTCATATTTTTAATATGTATATATATATATATATATATATATATATATATATATATATATATATATATATTTGTAACTATATCTTTGATAATTCATATCTATTAAGATATGTAACAGAAAATTATAAAAAAATTATATATTTGGAATCCTTGAATTTTTCTCCTAATTATCATATATTCTATTTCTCTAAATTATTTTATATAAATAAATGTGTCTTTGAATGTATGTTTTAAAATTATTCAATTAAATAGATATTGACGTGAATTATTGTTAAATAAATTAAGTTAAAAATCATAGAATTAACGTCCCTCCAAGAGGATGCTAATTAATAAATGACACTACTCACAGACGTCAATTAATATAAATTTATTTAATTATAGTTAATTATAGAATTGGATGGACATAAATTCTATAATTAACGCATTCATGTTCTCGCCGTTTTCTTCCGGTTATGACCCATACCTTCGGTCTTTTGGCACTCTCATCTCACGTCTATAGATGGAGTCCATGTTTCATGATTGGTTCACGTTATACACCTCAACTCTCGGTGACATACGAGCCCTCCGTTGGATATTCCATTCCTTCGGACTGGCAAGTTAGTCATTGGGACCTCCGTAAGTCTCCTCGCAGTCTTGGATTTCCGCAAGGCCGACTGAGCTGGTTGTACCTAATCACCCAGATTTCCAGAATGTCATGGTTTTCATATGGTTTATTGATATATCATCCTTATTACAAGTTCTATCCTTGAACTATATGTTCCATGAAATCTATCTTAATGTTCTTACATGCTTGATCCTTGAAATTCTTGGCCATTAATATGGAATTAGTCTAGACTAAATGTCAGGGGCTATGGGTCCCACTAATGTGATGTCCCGAGTTTTTTGGATCCTTCTTTTTGGGTCCCAGATCTGGTTTCTCGGAGCGTCTGGCTCCGTTGTGTCCAAAATTTCATTTCGGATATCTTTCGTGTTCGGATCGGTGCGATCCGGAGTTGTTTCGAAGGCCCGGAGTGTGTCCGCGACTTTCCGCGCGTGTTTTCCGATTGCCGGTGTGTGTTTTGGTAATCCCTTCGGAACCTCGTTGCGGGTGAACCGGGTCGTTCACCTAGGCGAGAGTGGTACCGTTGCGATCGATGCGTCCTGAGGATCGAGAATATGTATTTTTCTATTTTTTTGTATTTTTGGTGTTTTCTAGATTTTCTATTTATAGCCCTTTTCTTTTTCCTTTTTCTTCTCCTTTTCTTCTTTCTTCTTTCTTCCTTCCTCCCCGTGAGCGCAACGGTCACCTCCTCCCCCTTCTTGCCCGTTGGACCTCGTGGCGCCCCTTCCTCCTCCGGCGACGGGTGGCGGACGACGGCGACGGCGCGGTGACGACGGCGGTGGCGAGAGGATCGCGACGGTGCCCTCTTCGTGGTGCGTGGGTGGAGTTCGTGTTCGAGCTAGATTTGAAGATCGGTGACTTCCCGGTAGATTTCAAGCTTCATTGAGGTAGGGGGACGGATCTTTGCCCTCTTTACAGCGTTCCCCATGATTTCTAGGCCGTGGAGAGGCCGAGAGGGTCTAGATTCATGCCGGGAGGGTTATTTCCATGCTTGGAGTTTGAGCACCGTATCTAATGATTTTTGGGGTTTTTTGATCATTTTGGGGCTCTAGATGCATGGTAGGACGTCTGGGGGATGATTCCCCTTTGTTTTCCCTTCACCAGGGGGGGTGAATGGGCGTGGCTTTCAGATTTCCGGACATATTTCGCGAACCAGGCTCGGCCCGTTGTCACGCTAGGTACCAGGGGCGCGTTCCATTGGAACGCGCTGTGTCATCCGAGCGCGTTCGTCCGAGAAGACGAACAGTATGGCGGTTCATGTTGCACCTGGGGTAGGTAGAACGCGCTAACCTTTCCTAGCGCGTTCTTGATGAACGCGCTAGCTTCGGCTAGCACCTTCTTGGAGAACGCGCTAGCTTCTGCTAGCGCGTTCTTCAGGGGTCACGCTAGGGGACCATAGCGCGACAGTGTCGCGCCCTGGGTCCCTAGCACGTTAATCCCCCTCCCCGAGCCGCGTTTCCTTTCGGTAATTGTACCTCCGGTGGAGCGAGTCTCGGATCCGGTTGTGGCGTTTGGCCCGAGGGTTGCCGTGGGCACCCAGTGAGAGCCACAGGGGCGCCCAGGGGTCCCCGGAGAATTAGTTACCTTGGTAGGGGTGCCGCGTGACTTGAGGGACAGTCGGACCTCGTGCGTGTCCCCGGCATCCGTACCTACCGTTTGGTTACCGAGAGTCTGTGTTAGTGTGTCAGTCGGTGGTTTCTGTGAGTCGAGTCTCACCTCCGGTGACACGTCCACTAGTCGTAGCCTTCTTACGACACGCGGTGCTAACCCACCCGGGAGTGATGGAGCAGCTGACCTGAGAGAAACGGTGAGTAGGTTGGTTACCGTAGGGCCCCCGCGTACAGCCGAGTCCGGGCTTAGGGGGAATTACCAGCTAGAGGACATGCCTAGGGCGTATGGTCTGAGTGTGCACACGGTGGCTGAGGGTTTCGGACCTGCGCTGACGAGCGCGACCTTAGCTAGTCCTTGTTTTGTGGTACTGGTTACTGTGTGTGTCTGAGCCTCGCGCCCGGGGCGTTGTAGCTGGACACTTGTGACGCTGTGTAAGACATCAGGAGACGCATCTGGTCGTTCTTCTAGTGGGTGGTGCTCCTGTTTGCTGACAGGTATAGAATCGAGTTTTGTCGGACCGAGGTTTTGTGGTACGGTACTGTAGGGCAGGCGGCTTTTTCCATTTAGCTGCGTCAGCGTGTAGTTCTACCGTACTTCTACTAGGTGGTGTTACCTTCCGTGGTTGCTCGCGCCTTACAACCATTTTTCTCGTTGTGCGGTGGGGGTCCGGGGGATCCCTACTGGGCCAATGAAATGAGGCTCACCCCTACTTTTTAGGTGAGGCGGGGTCGTCGAGAGGTGCGGCCGAGTTTCAGCGTGGTTCTTCTAGCCAGGGTTAGTCGCAAGTCTGCCAGAGCCGGGGGATGCCCCGTGTAGTTGTACGCCGGGGCATGCCCCGTGTAGTTGTACTTTTTCTTTCTGTTGACTGTACTCTATTTGGACATGAGACTCTGTGGACCTTGTAGCAGTTTATTTCCTTATATTATGCTGTGCATTTTATTTTAGATTATTGTGCTATCTCTATAGTTGCTTCAGCTTCTCTTGTGCTCCCACACCATCCCTTTTTACCCTTCCGAGTCTTCGAGCTCGTGGGTTGGCGGACCGAGATTCGAGACGCGCCGGTTCCTTTCCGGTACTCGGATCCCGGGTCGTCACAATTGGTATCAGAGCGTAGGTTGCGGAGGTACATCAAAACTTGAAACGATTGCAGTGGTCCAAAGGTCCATGAATGTCCTGTACAGTTGGCGACTAGCGTCGGGCTCCGCGTGTTTTTGTTAACATCGTTGGTTATTTTGTTAACAGGTGTTATGGCGCACAGGAGAGCGACTCGTTCCTAGCAGGGAGAGTCGGGTGGGGGCCAGGAAGGGCAGAGCAGAGCAGAGCTCCCAGCAGATGCAACTGAGGGGGCGAGAGTTCCCGGACTAGAGGAGTTCTTCCAGGGTATGTACCAGTATGTTATTCTGCAGCCTACCCAGTTCCAGCGTCAGGGTTCAGTGAGTGGTTCTTAGGGCGGGTGTCCTCGATGCGGCGATTCTCATCCAGGCAGGCAGTGCACGTCGCCCATGATTTACTTTAGGTGTGACCAGCCAGGGCACATGGCACGTGACTGTCCGCAGAGACCGCGTCAGCCACACGAGTTCCAGCAGCAGCAGCAGTTTCAGCCCCAGCAGATGTCGTCGCAGCCGCAGCAGTACCAGCAGCAGGGTCAGTATCCTCAGTTGACTCGGTCTGCTACCACAGGGAGGCAGAGAGCCCGAGGCAGAGTTACCTACATTACCAGAGCAGAGGCTGAGGTGTCCCAGTTGGTGGAAGGTACTATTCCGATTCTTGGTTGTGCGGCTCGAGTTTTGTTCGATTCTGGTGCATCTCATTCATTTATTTCGGAGGAGTTTACTCAGAGTGCCGAGGAGTCGGCGACTGAGGTGTCCTATGATATGGCAGTGGAGTTACCTACAGGTGACTTCTTGCTCACCCCGTACTTCTTCGAGAAGGTGCCTGTGTAGGTGGATGGGCGGAACTTACCGGCCAGGCTTTATGCGTTACCGCTTCAGGACTTTGATGTGATTTTGAGCATGGATTGGCTCGAGGCCCATCATGCCTTGGTGGATTGCGGCTCGAAGAGGGTCTACTTCCGATAGCTTCGTGGACCCACCTTTTATTTTCAAGGTATCCGGTCTTCCTCCTCCCGTTTTCTTATTTCGGCTATTAGGGCTCGTAGACTGCTTGACACGGGTTGTCAAGGTTTTCTCGCTTCTATGGTTTTGGTCGATCGGCAGTGTCCGGACGCGGAGGACATCCCGGTTATGTGCAAGTTTTCTGATGTTTTTCCCGAGGAGTTGCCAGGGTTGCCACCACAGCGAGAGATTGACTTCGTGATTGAGGTGGTACCTGGTACGTCGCCTATGTCGAAGGCCCCTTACCGTATGGCACCGGCGGAGTTAAGAGAGCTGAGGGCGCAGTTGCAGGAGTTGCTAGCCAAGGGGTACATTCGTCCTAGCTTATCCCCTTGGGGTGCGCTGGTGTTGTTTGTAAAGAAGAAGGATGATAGTTTGAGGCTGTGCATCGACTACCGACAGTTGAACCAGGCGACTGTTAAGAACAAGTATCCGTTGCCTCGGATTGATGACTTGTTTGATCAGCTTCAGTCAGCCCGGGTGCTTTCACGGATTGATTTGAGATCGGGTTATCACCAGCTGCGGATTCGAGAGTCTGATGTGGAGAAGACGGCGTTTCGCTTGAGGTATGGGCATTATGAGTTCTTGGTGATGCCTTTTGGGCTCACCAATGCCCCCGCGGCATTTATGGATTTGATGCATAGTGTGTTCCGTTCATATCTAGACCAGTTCGTGGTCATGTTTGTGGACGATATCCTTGTGTATTCGCGGTCTGCCGAGGAGCATGTGCATCATTTGAGAGTGGTGTTGCAGACCCTTCATGATCACCAGTTGTATGCCAAGCTTAGCAAGTGTGAGTTTTGGCTCCGTGAGGTGCACTTTTTGGGGCACGTGATTTCTGGTGATGGTGTTTCCGTGGACCCGGTTAAGGTCGAGGCTGTGGTGCAGTGGTCGAGGCCGAGTTCTGTCACGGAGATTCGGAGCTTTTTGGGGCTCGCAGGCTATTATCAGAGGTTCATCCAGCATTTTTCTCGTATTGCGGCTCCGATGACCAGGCTTACGTGGAAGGATGTGCCATTCGTCTGGACGGAGGAGTGTGAGCAGAGCTTCATGGATCTGAAGAGATTGCTCACGACTGCTCCGGTGTTGGTGTTGCCTTCGGGATCGGGAGGCTTTGTGGTGTGTACAGACCCTTCCAGGGTAGGTTTGGGTGCTGTGCTGATGCAGCTCGGTGGAGTTGTGGCGTATGCATCTCGGCAGTTGAAGCCACATGAAGAGAACTACCCTACTCATGATCTTGAGTTGGCGGCAGTGATTTTCGCTCTGAAGATCTGGAGGCACTATCTGTATGGTGAGAAGTTTGAGATGTTTACTGACCATCAGAGTTTGAGGTACGTGTTTACCCAGAAGGATCTTAACCTCAGGCAGAGGAGGTGGATGGAGTACATGAAGGATTATGCTTTTACTCTGTCGTATCAGCCTGGCAGGATGAATGTCGTGGCTGATGCCTTGAGCAGGAAGGTGATGGTCAGTCAGATGTTGTTGAGGAAGTGGAGGTTATGGGAGCAGGTCCCGGCCATGACTTTTAGGCTCAAGATCTCTCGGGATCAGGGTTTGACTGTTCTTGCGAGCTTGACTGTCACACCAGCTATTCGTCGTCAGGTGACTGAGGCTCAGCATGCGGACCCCGAGCTACCCCGGATTTTATCGTTGGCCGAGGTGGAGTTTGGTGAGGATGGAGCCGTGAGGTTCTGAGGTAGGTTGTACGTCCCAGCCGAGGAGCAGACGAGACGCGCGGTGTTGCGAGAGGCTCATGGGAGCCGATATGCCGTGCACCCCGGATCGGCGAAGATGTACAAGAACCTGAAGAGGCATTTTTGGTGGCCTGGTATGAAGAGAGATGTGGCGGAGTTCGTGGCTAGGTGCCTGATCTGTCAGCATGTGAAGGCTGAGCACCAGCGACCAGGGGGTACACTTCAGCCCTTGGATATTCCTGCGTGGAAGTGGGACCACGTGACCACTAATTTCGTGGTGGGGTTGCCGAGGACATCCAGCGGGCATGATAGTATCTGGGTGCTGGTGGATAGACTGACGAAGACGGCGCGGTTGCTACCGATCAAGGGCAGTTGGAGCGTGCATCGTTTGGGTTGTTTGTATGTGGAGTGGATCATTCCGTTGTATGGAGTTCCCATCTCCATTGTGTCTGATCGTGATCCCCGCTTCACTTCTAGATTCTGGAGGAGCTTCCAGAAGGCTCTAGGCACCGATTTGGCATTTAGCTCGGCGTATCATCCCCAGTCGGACGGTCAGTCTGAGAGGACCATCCAGACTTTGGAGGACATGTTGAGGTCGTGTTGCCTAGAGTGGCAAGGGAGTTGGATCCACCACTTACTGTTAGTGGAGTTTGCCTACAACAATGGTTATCATTCGAGCATTGGTATGGCACCATACGAGGCGTTGTATGGGCGACCTTGTCAGACTTCGCTTGATTGGTTCGAGGTGGGAGAGCGTGTCCTGACAGGACCGGATTTGGTGCAGCAGTGCATTGAGGTGGTGCATCTGATCCGGCAGAAGATGTTGGCTGCGTAGAGCCGATAGAAGAGTTATGCCGATCGGAGGAGGCGACCCCTCAGTTTTACTGTAGGTGATCAGGTGTTTTTGCGAGTTTCTCCCATGAAGGGTGTGATGCGCTTCGGCAGGCATGGGAAGCTGAGTCTCCGCTACATTGGTCCTTTCCTCATTGTCGAGCGTATCGGTGAGGTTGCCTATCGGTTGCAGTTACCCCCGGAGCTATCTTCTATGCATGATGTGTTTCGCGTGTCTATGCTTCGGAGGTATATGCATGATGATTAACATGTTCTGGAGGATGCCGTTTGGCCTTAGGTGACCCCAGACTTGTCCCTTCCAGAGTACCCTGTCTGTATTGAGAATCAGCGTGATCAGCGCCTGCGGAGCAAGGTTATTCCTCTGGTTAAGGTGGTCTGGCAGCGTCACTCTGGTGGTGAGGCATCTTGGGAGCGTGAGGATGAGATGCGGCAGCTGTATCCTTATTTGTTCGGGTGAGTCTTCTCTCATGTCCCTGTGCCCTGTCCTTAATTTCGAGGATGAAATTCATTTAAGGGGGGAGGGCTGTGATGTTTCGAGTTTTTCGGATCCTTCTTTTTGGGTCTCGTATCTGGTTTCTCAAGGCGTCTGGCTCCGTTGTGTCCGAAATTTCATTTCAAACATCTTTCGTGTTCGGATCGGTGCGATCCGGAGTTGTTTCGCAGGCCCGGAGTGTGTCTGCGGCTTTTCCGCGCGTGTTTTCCGATTACCGGTGTGTGTTTCGGCAATCCCTTCGGAACCTCGTTGTGGGTGAACCGGGTCATTCACCTAGGCGAGAGTGGTACCGTTGCGATCGGTGCGTCCCGCGGATCGAGAATATGTATTTTTCTATTTTTCAATATTTTTGGCATTTTCTGGATTTTCTATTTATAGCCCTTTTCTTTTTCCTTTTTCTTCTCCTTTTCTTCTTTCTTCTTTCTTCCTTCCTCCCCGTGAGTGCAACGGTCACCTCCTCCCCCTTCTTGCCCGTTGGACCTCGCGGCGCCCCTTCCTCCTCCGGCGATGGCTGGCGGACGACGGCGACAGCGCGGTGACGACGGCGGTGGCGAGAGGATCGCGGCGGTGCCCTCTTCGTGGCGCGTGGGTGGAGTTCGTGTTCGAGCTAGATTTGAAGATCAGCGACTTCTCGGTAGATTTCGAGCTTCATTGAGGAAGGGGGACGGATCATTGCCCTCTTTACAGTGTTCCCCGTGATTTCTAGGCCGTGGAGAGGCCGAGAGGGGCTAGATTCATGCCGGGAGGGTTATTTCCATGCTTGGGGTTTGAGCGCCGGATCTAATGATTTTTGGGGTTATTTTGATCGTTTTGGGGCTCTAGATGCATGCTAGGACGTCTGGGGGATGATTCCCCTTTGTTTTCCCTTCACCAGGGGGGGTGAATGGGCGTGGTTTTCATATTTCGGATGTATTTCACAAACCGGGCTCGGCCCGTTGTCGCGCTAGGTACTAGGGGCGCGTTCCGTTGGAACGCGCTGTGTCGTCCGAGCGCGTTTGTCCGAGAAGACGAACAGTATGGCGGTTCATGTCGCGCCTGGGGTAGGTAGCACGTTCTTGGAGAACGTGCTAGCCTTTCCTAGCGGGTTCTTCATGAACGCGCTAGCTTCGGCTAGCACCTTCTTGGAGAACGCGCTAGCAGAAGCTAGCACGTTCTTCAGGGGTCGCGCTAGGGGACCATAGCGCGACAGTGTCACGCCTTGGGTCCCTAGCGCGTTAATCCCCCTCCCCGAGCCGTGTTTCCTTTCGGTAATTGTACCTCCGGTGGAGCGAGTCTCTGATCCGGTTGTGGCGTGTGGCCCAAGGGTTGCCATGGGCACCCAGTGAGAGCCACAGGGGCACCCGGGGGTCCCCGAAGAATAAGTTACCTTGGTAGGGGTGCCGCGTGACTTGAGGGACAGTCGGACCTCGTGCGTGTCCCCGGCATCCGTACCTACCGTTTGGTTACCGAGAGTCTGTGTTAGTGTGTCAGTCGGTGGTTTCCGTGAGTCGAGTCTCACCTCCGGTGACACGTACACTAGTCGTAGCCTTCTTATGGCACGCGGTGCTGACCCACCTGGGAGTGGTGGAGCGGCTGACCCGAGAGAAATGGCGAGTAGGCTGGTTACCGTAGGGCCCCCCCGTATAGCCGAGTCCGGGCTTAGGGGGAATTACCAGCTAGAGGACAGGCCTAGGGCGTATGGTCTGAGTGTGCACACGGTGGCTGATGGTTTCGGACCAGCGCTGACGAGCGTGACCTCAGCTAGTCCTTGTTTTGTGGTACTAGTTACTGTGTGTGTCTGAGCCTCGCGCCCGGGGCGTTGTAGCTAGACACTTGTGACGCGGTGTAAGACGTCAGGGGACGCATCCGGTCGTTCTTCTAGTGGGTGGTGCTCCTGTTTGTTGGCAGGTATAGACTCGAGTTTTATCGGACCGAGGTTTTATGGTATGGTACTGTAGGGCAGGCGGCTTTTTCCATTTAGCTGCGTCAGCGTGTAGTTCTACCGTACTTCTGCTAGGTGGTGTTACCTTCCGTGGTTGCTCGCGCCTTACAGCCATTTTTCTCGTTGTGCGGTGGGGGTCCGGGGGATCCCTACTGGGCCAATGAAATGAGGCTCACCCCTGCTTTTCAGGTGAGGTGGGGTCGTCGAGAGGTGCGGCCGAGTTTCAGCGTGGTTCTTCTAGCCAGGGTTAGTTGCCAGTCTGCCAGAGCCGGGGGATGCCCCATGTAGTTGTACGCCGGGGGATGCCCCGTGTAGTTGTACTTTTTCTTTCTGTTGACAGTACTCTATTTGGACATGAGACTCTGTGGACCTTGTAGCAGTTTATTTCCTTATATTATCCTGTGCATTTTATTTTAGATTATTATGCTATCTCTGTAGTTGCTTCAGCTTCTCTTGTGCTCCCACACCATCCCTTTTTACCCTTCCGAGTCTGCGGGCTCGTGGGTTGGCGGACCGAGATTTGAGATGCGCGGTTCCTTTCCGGTACTCGGATCCCGGGTCGTCACAACTAAAATGACATTTTAAATGCTACGGGTCCTGATCTGACCCTATTGGGCGAGGCAAAGTCCAAACGTTACCGGTATACGATAATCGGGTGCTGGCATTCACCAACTCGGTTATTGGCATTTCGGGGCAATCATACAGTCGTGAGAACTCCTAAGTGTGCGACCAAATACTACCTAGTGCTATTTCCATGAGGGGTGGTCATATCGTCGTAATTTTCCCCTTAGTGCATTGGCCAATCCTATGTAGTGCTAGATGTGCAAACGCTCTCATGATAGTGATGATCGAGAGTAATTGCCATCATAGTACATAATCCTATGTAGTGCTAGATGTGCAAACGCTTTTGTGATAGTGATGATCGAGAGTAATTGCCATCATAGTGCATCTTTCCACAACTTATTGTTCATCATGAAAAGATCTTGAATTGCCTTATTGGAGGGGTTATCATATCGTCGTGATATTCCCTTAGTGTCTTGGCAATCCTTCACAGAGCTAGCTACATGAAAGTTCTCATGATAATGTCATCATAGAGAGAATATTGTGCTAGTTTCATTAACCGCCCTCGTGATATTGTTTGTCATAGAGGGATGATTTTTATTGTTTCCTCATTATGAGAAGTACTTGATGTTCTGACCTGAAAGTTCTTGCTATACTCTCTTGATTGTCATTGTCCTTACTCTTTATGAGTGTATCTAGCATCTTGCTTACTCATTTTTTTTATATAGTTCTTGAATTTATCTCGTGTCATTATAGTTCTCGATTTCTATATCTTGCATGACCTGCATGCGCATGTGAAACTGTAATTGACTTAAAGCTAGCTTGGAGCATGAGATATTAAGTCCTACTGAGCGTTCGCTCACCCTGCATTTTCCAATGTTTTTCAGGTAATGACCTTAGTGACGACGAGACCGAACATGATGGGTAAGGGCAAGAGTGAAGAGAACTCTGACATCTAGATGAACCGTCTAGTCTGGTTATCTTGCGTCTTATGTCTCCTTGTAGTTTTTCTTTATTGAGTCTTTTCAGAACTTATATTTGAAATGAAATTTATTATTTGTCCAAATTGTGTTTTGTGGAAATGACTATGCTCTGATTGACATGACTGTTTAACTGCCACGTTCCGAGCAAACGACATGTTCCGCTGCTATCGGTTCGGGGCGTGACAACAGGAATTTGAAGAAGAAGGTTAACTCTATTTTGAATGATAAAACAATGTCTGATAAACTTGCCTGTCTACAATCTGAAAATGATAGGTTAAAAAATTCTTGTTCTGAATTTGATGAACTGAAGCATGCTTTGATTGAATATAGAAAAGAAAATGAAATGTTGAAAAATGTTATTGATGATTTGAAACTGACATTGCAAAAATATGAAAATGAAATGAAGATTGTTGATGAAAAGTATAAAGCTATTATATGTGTCAACAATGAATTAAAAAATTCAATCGAACAGCTAGAAAAAGGAAATCCTGACAAAGTGAAAGTAATTGAGAATATGACCCAAGGATCTGATAATCTGAATGCTTTGTTAGGGTCAAATGTCAATTTCAGGAAGGAGGGTCTCGGGTATAATCCTACTGCAAAGAAAAGCTTTAATGTCAAGACAATTTCATTTGTAGCAGAAAAGGAGAAGAGATCTCTTATCAAAATGAATAATGAAAATTCTGTCGCTAATGCTGTTAATCTCAAAATGTCCAGTGCTAAGGACAAAGGTAAGCAGAAGGTTGGTGAGCCTAGCACACCCTGCTCTACACCTAAGGGTAAGTCTAAGGTCAAGGGTCAGTCTACTTGCACACCCAAACCCTAGAGCAAGGCCACCAAGTCTCCACCACCACCAGCAACCAAGGAGAATGTTGGGTTAGATGGACGCAGTCTATCTCCACTAAGTGTGGATCTAGAGGGGGGTGAATAGATCAACTTGCCTAATTTAAAACTACTGTAAGTTCTAAAGCGGAATTTAGGCAAACATCAATTAAGCTAAAGGAAGAATGCTAAGCAAAAGGTCAACCCATGAAAGCTATTCACCATATCTATATATCGAAAGCTAGACATGAGCATAAGCGATGCAACCAAATAAGCTAAGCAAGAATTCCCATCGCACACAGATCACACAAAAACACAAACACACTGCACACACAATTTTTAGGTGGTTCGTGTTGGGTTCGGTGCAGTATTCAGAGGGGGGGTGAATGAATATAGCCCTTTAAAAATTCTTCCGCCCAATTAAAATATGATGCTCACTAGAATTACTAGTTCGCAAACTAGACAAGCTTAAATGCTAATGGGCAGATGCGGAACTAAACAAACACACATTAAGATCACTAGAGTGCTAACAAGACAAATTTAGACAAAATATAGCTCAACTAGAATTTCGCTCTCTTGACAAATTAAAACACTCTAAGAAGACTAATTAACTCTTCTGCTCAACCAGAAGCCAAACACATGGAGCGCCCCTATGCATTCATCTAGCGGAAGCACAATAGAACAAAACAAACCACAATACACAAGGGGTTTTTAGGTGGTTCGGTCCAGCAGACCTACATCCACCCCACACTCAACCCGAGTGTGGATTACTGCTGTGCAACACAGCTTACGTCCGCTGGGCAATACAGCTTAGCCTACAACCGCTGGGCCTCACAGCTTTCCGTCCAGTGGAATCCACCACTGCAACCGCTGGGGATTACAGCTTACCCGTCCAGTGGAAACCTCCACTGCCCGCTGAGCAACACAGCTTGTTGTCCAGAGGAGTCCTCCTCTGCAAACCGCTGACTAACAGCTTGAAAGAAAGTGTAAAAAGGAAAACGAAAGACAAGATAACAGCAGTCGGAAAGCTGTAAACGTAAAGCACAATGTGGCTCTTAAAGAGCTGACTGGCCTGGATTTGATCCACGGTCCAGTGAAGACAGATCTTCAAACAACCTCTCTCAGTCTCTTCTTCTCACGATCTCTTTCTTTCCTTTTCTTTCTCTCTGCACTTCTCTTCTTCTTTCGCTAATCTCTCACTCTCTGCTCTTCTCTTCTCTCTCTTTTCTTTCCTCTCTTGTGCTGGATCGACAGCTTCTTTTCACTCTACCTTTTTCTTTCTCTCTGCTGCTTCTCTTCTCTTCTTTTGCTCACACTCTCAGATTTCTTCGCTAGAGAGCTTCTTCTTCTTCTGTGGAGAGTTAACCCTTTTCGAGAGGATGATGGGGTGCTTTTATATCAGAAACAGAGCCTCCGAAGGTTGAGTAGAAAATGCCCTAGTGACCACTGATTGGTCCACTTGGCGGGGTAGCACCCCTTATCTAACACGTGTCAGCATCCTGCCCCTTTTTCCCATCGGATCACGTGCCCCCTCGAATGGTTGGAGGCATCCTCAGACTTGAACGAAAGTTCCTTCCTCGTGGCAGGGTAGCAGTCAGTGGCTTACACGTGTCTGGCCCGTAGGATTCTGTTTCTGGAGACTGACCGCGTTGACGCACTGCCATCACTGCGTCTACTCTTTGCTTGTACACATTTGAATTTGCCCCACTGCGTCGACCCTGCTGTGGATAGCGTTGACGCGTTGAAGACAGCCAGAGATAAGTCGCCCCCTTCTTGAACTGCTGCGTCGACGCTGCCAGTTGGTGGCGTTGACGCATTGATGCGTTCCAGTGAGCAACCAGCCTATCCTTTTTAACTATTGCATCGACGCTGCTCCACTACTGCGTTGACGCGTTGGAGTATTTCTGAAAAGGCCTTTGCTTCTTGAGTGGCTGAGTTGACGCAGCCTTTGCGTAGAGTTAACGCTGTGAAGAGTATCCGTGGATGCATCTTCACTGGTGCGTGGACGCATTGAACTCCCAGCGTCGACCATGTTCTTCATTGTTGTCATCATCTGAAGACAGTGTATAGACTTTATCAGCAGCAGATGAGCAAGTGTGAGCACTGAGTGAGTGTATAGACTTTGTAAGCATTCAGCTCGTGTAATGTATATACTTCATGCAATGTACAGACTTCGTGAGACTTCAATGAAAACAGAAGATGTATAGACTTCATGACTGAGGCACGATACAGACTCGTCCAATGTATATACTTGCTCAATGTTCAATCTTCACGAATGATGTACAGACTACCAATGTGTAGAATTGCCAAGACAAATGAACGATGTACAGACTTGAGCAAGGCAAGGTCTGTAGAGGCTTTGAGGTTCACAATGTATGGACTTGGCAACCCACCGGCTGTACAGACTTCCACTCAACAACGTTGTATAGACTTGGAAATCTGAACGGGAGGATGTATAGACTTGCACAAACCAAAGTCTGTACAGACTTGAAAAGAAACCCAATGTATAGACTTCGTGAGCGCCTGGAGGATGTACAGACTTAGTGACTGTACAGACTTGGAAGGCTCAGCGAAGGCAGTACAGACTTCAACGAAGAGATGCACAATGTACAGACATCATTCAAAGGCCAGTGTGAAGACTTCACGATGCATAGACTTTCCAAGTGAAAGGCTGTATAGACTTGAGCACAGAAGCTCTGTACAAACTTGATCAAGACAAGGCAGTCGAGTGTATAGACTCTGAGTCCAAACCCAACGGCTGTACAGACTTAGAATGTGAAGACTGATGTACAGACTTCAAGACTAATGTATGCAATGTATGGACTTCAAATAATCATTGACGATGTACATACTTAGCCTAAGACAATGTGAAGACATGACAACCGACAGGCCATGTGTAGACTTTACGAACAACATGCACCAGACTGTATAGACTATATGAATTGACTCTGCATGAGACACTCAGATGGACAGTGTTTAGACTAATGCATGAAGCAAAGCAAGAGCTCTTTCAAAACAATTCCAATGCATCAACGCATTGAGTCCACTGCGTCGACGCACCAGTTGACACATTTTATAGACTAGCTCTGGGACAGACCAGTGAGTTGACACAATGATCCCATGCGTCAACGCATCATGCAATGCTCATGCAAACTCATGCATTCAATGTTGTATATCAGACACAGTCATATGCAATCATATCAGCAGCCATATTCAAAACACAATATCATAATGCACTGACTGTGTTGCAATCATCAAAACAAATCAGCATGCTTGTGCCTAAGAGGCACAACATTCTCCCCCTTTTTGATGATGGCAACACAATGTGACAGTGAGTCACACACAAGATTTTCTCCCCCTTTGACATGATCAAAAAGAGAAAAACAGTAAAAATAAGAGTGCAAAGTGCATTATGCATGCAAATTCCTCTAGAACATTCTCCCCCTGAATGTAAGACTCCCCTGAATTATTTCTCCCCCTAAATAAATGCTCCCCCTTTGAGAAGGAATATGAACAGATAAACAAGGTAGAGAAGGTAGGAGGGTCACTTGACAACAGCTGAATCAAGGTTCAGAAAGGAAGCATGGTTATAAACAACTGTTAAAGTATAAGAATCAGCAACATACAATTTTCAAAAAATTCAGGTTTAACAGTGATAAATCTAGAGTAAAACACCTGACCCCTGAAAAAGAGTTTATAGACTCCATTTATAGCAATGAATCTAGGGCACATGGTATTAATAGATAAGTCAGAAATAATACCCTTTTGTGATTAAACATGGAAATTCAAGAGAGGCAACTTGAACATGTATTGATAAAAATAATTTTCACTCATTGACTTTTGATTTTTCGAAAGGTTACAACAGTTTGATTTTCACTTTTGAATTCTTTAGAACCTGAACTAAGTAAATAGATCAGTGGCATTTATGCTGTTGACATTAGGTGTACACCTTGATCAGAGACAGGTACCCCCAGTTACTAGGCATAAACTACTAGACCTATTTCAGATCAAAACCCACAAAGAATAGTCTTCACTTTTGACATTAAGGGTACACCTTGATTAGAGGCCAGTACCCTCAGTTACTTGGTGAGGACTCCTCCTATAGATTTGACCCTATGAACAGAGATATTCTGAATCACCTCATGACATGTGAATTCTCCTGCTTCTTTGGAGGAGTTCACAGTTTCTCAGTGCAATCAGCCATTGCTCTGTCACTATGTTCAGTTCATAGCATTTATGATCTTATTTACTGCTGCCCTTAATTTTTTTTGGAGTGATTGTTTAAAAACTCAGTACACACTCTTGTTAACCTGTTCTAGACATATCCAGTTCAACACATTTGGACATTACAAAAACTTTTTCTATTTTAGCCATGAGACAAAGATTAAGAGCTATAAAAGTTTTCTTTTATCTCAAATTCTGAAGTGCAGACACTTAACTCTCCAATTTATAAAGGTTAAACCTTTAGTTCCTTTAAATTTGTAAGTGTGATTCTTATAAGTGAATAATTGCAATAATCACCATTCAATGTACTAAACCAGATGTAAAGCTGTTGTTTAGTGAAAATGATGGGGAAAGGATGGCAATTGGCAATATGAATCATTTGAATGAGAACACTGAGAAGTGAATAGGATTCAATGAATTGATTAGAACTCTCAGCTCCCCCTGACATCATGATGCAAGAGATATGCTATGCAACATATTGTCCTACATACAGATTATGCACCAAGGATATATGAGACAAGTATGCAATCAATTCAGATTTATGCATCCAAGTTATAAGCATTTTCATCTTTTTTCAGATTTTTCAGCATATGATGCAGTGCAAATCAGCCCTATTATGCATTGAAAAACATGCAGTCTACGACAATAGGCAAATGACAATCATGCAAATCAGTTCTATATGCATTGAACAACTTCAAAGTCAGTCATGCAAATAATGTGTGCAGACATTAGACACATGCAATGACTCTATACACTGAAGAACTATTCACAATCAGTAAGTTATGCATTCAACAACAAGCATGCAGTCCATTTATTCAGTGCAATAATCGGTGAGAGAAGAGCATCAGATATATGCAAAGTAAAACTCAGTACATGAAGAGATCATCAACGATCAATCAAGCAAATCAACATGAAACTCACAATTTTCATGCTCACAATTTCAGATAATGGAATTTAAAACAGATTTCAGAACTGACCTGAATTGAGTCCTGGGGTTTTCTTTTTGAGTGCCTTTGTTAACCCCTTTTTATTTCTCCCTCCAAGGCACACCTGCAACATATCAATCAATATGATCTTGCAGGGATCCAAGCAGTCTTGGGTCCTCACTACCCCTATCAGGTGTTCTAAACATTCTTTTTGCAACATTATCATCAAATTCCATAAATGAACAATCAGACATAGAATGTCCAAAATTTTCACAATAATGACATGAAACAACAGATTGTTTGGTTCTATGATGCTTATCAAAAGAAGCATGAGACCTATGAGATTGAGCATGAGTTGTTCTGTTGTTTATATGAACATTCTGTTTCTTATTCTTCTTCATCCAGCATTCAGCAAATTTGTGACCTGATTTATCACAATTAAAGTATGAAAAGTTCACAGGTCGTTTTGCAGAGAATTTAAAAACTTTGTCATTAACATGACTTACTCGGGCATGCCAACAGTCCTTGACTGTATGACCATGCCTCCCACATTCGAAGCATTTAATATGCTTGCTTCTAGATTCATTTTTATCCCAATGATTTCCTGACCAGTACTCAATAGCCTTGTGCCCAGGCTTATTGCAAGTGAAACAAATGATATGCTGATTAAATTTGAGTTTGTTTCTTTTGTGCTCATGATGATTTGGGGTGTATCTGGCATGCATTCTGTCATCAGATTTCAAAGCATAGCACTCATTCATTAAATGACCATACCTACCACAATAATAGCATGAAGCATTAGATTTCCTGAAGGCATGGTTTCTTCCAGATAGATTCCTAGAGTGCATTGTTTTATTTGCATGCTCATCCTCTTTTAATATTCTGCAATCATCCATGATATGCCCATGCTTACCACAGTAATAGCAAGAAGCATCAGATTTCCTAGGGGCATGGTTTCTATCAGATGAATTCACAGATGCATGTGAATGAGTACAAGAAGCATGAGCATTTTGCATTGACCCATCAGATTCAGCAGAGCTAACAAATTTCAGAGTATAACCAGAATTATTCTTTGCTTTCTTTGTTTGACTTTTCTTTTTCAATTTCTGATTATTATCAACAGGTTTTGTTTGCTTTTCAATTTTCTGAGCTTTGAACTGAAAGACAGATTTTGAAGGTGACTTCTGATTTTCATTTTGTTTTGGGGATTGCTTTGAAGTACCAGCTACATCAGTGCTTTGGACAAAAGTGGTATATAGCTGGTTTTTAGTGATTTTCTTAACATCAGAACAGCAATTTATTCCCCCTTTTGAGTTATCATCCTTCCTCTTCCTAACAGTTTTCATTTTTCCTTTAATCTTGACAGACTCAATAGCTGAATTTTCCAGATTATGAATTTTATCTTCCAAGCTAGCAATGTGAAGTTCATAACTGGCTATTTCCTGTTCACTGCAATTAACACATTCGCTTATAACCTGGTTTGCAGTTTTATACTTCTCAATTTTTTTTTCTAGACTGTTCAAAATTTCTGAATTTTCATCATAGACATCTTTTCCTTTTTCTGTAGTGAGAAGTCTTTCAGACAAGCCAGTGTTCAACCACTTCAATTTTTCAACTTCAGCTTTTAATTCAGTGTTTTCTTCCTCAAAATTTTTATCCTGAATTTCATTATTAGCACATCTCTCTCTTCCAGACATTAGTTCTAATTTTTCAATTAATTCCTCTTCTCTTTCCTCCACTCCAATTTTCTCAGCCACCAAGTTTTTGTGATCCTTATTAAGTGAGATAATTTGTTTACTCAGCCATTCATTCTCACTATAAAGATCTTCATTTCGTTCTCTTAGAGCTGAGCACATATGGCAGGTTAATTCAGCAGGAGAAGAATGTGAAGTCTCGCCATTGATTTCATTTATTCTACCCATAAGATTTTCAATTTTCTTTTGAAATTCTTCATTCTCAAGTTTCAGTTTATCCAATTCAGAATTAACTTGAGTGAATTCCTGCATGCCTTTTAGATGCTCCTTTTTCTTATCATTCAACTGATTCTCTATTTCTGACATTTTATCCAACCATGTTTGTTTTTCAATTTTTAGAGAATCATTTTGTTTCTTAAGATTCTGAACATCTAGCATGCAAGCATCATAAGACTTTTTCATATTTGGACAGTTTTCACATGACTCTTTCAGATTTATTCTATCACATTTCTTTTTCAATTTTTTATTTTTAGATTTCAATTTCTTGGAAACTTCTAACAAATTTTCATACATCTCTATCAATTTATCATCGGAGTATCCTTCTGCTTCAGAGCTTACCTCGGATGAAGTTTCATCATCAGCATTTCTACGATCAGCCATTAAGCACTTGCTGTGATTGCTGATTAACTTTAGTTTTTCCAAAATGTCTTTGGTAGACCTGCAAGAAGAAATGCATTCAATTAGAGATCTGTCAATTGATTCTCTTAATAAAACTACAGCTCTGGTGTTGACAGAATCTTTCAATTTATCCTTCTCAGTCCATCTAGATTTATCTCTTGATAAGTTGTATGGACCGTGATTCATTACCTTCCAGAGATTAGGATCAATTGATTCCACATACCGATGAACTTTGTCTAACCAAGAATCGAAGTTATCACCTCTGAATATCAGAGGATTAGCCATCGAATCAGATAACAACCAAATTCAAAGCACAAAACAATAGACAACAAAACCAGATAAGCAACACATGGCACTGACTCAGTGAAACTAAATACAGAACACAAGAGGCACACTTATGAAATGCACCAAACAGAAATGCACTAAACCAGATGATCAACGTAAAGTACTAAGACAGTAAATCAAAACGATTCCAAATGACCCACTCTGTAAGGCAAAGGTTGGTGTGTTGAATTTCATCTAAATTTATCATGTAAGTATTATTTATTCTTTTTCCAGAAAATTTGACAATATCAGAATCAGGTTCAAAAACCTTGCAGCATTGAGAATTAAATAAAACATTGTAACCTTTATCACATAACTGGCTGATGCTAAGTAGATTATAGGCTAACCCTTCAACCAGCATAACATCATCAATGCAGCAGGTAGAACACTTACCTACCTTACCTGATCCGATAATCCTACCCTTTGTGTTGCTTCCAAAGGTGACAAGGCCTTCTACTTTCTCAGTCAGTATGCAAAATTTGGCCTTATCTCCTGTCATATGCCTGGAGCAGCCGCTATCCATGTACCACAAGTTGTTCTTGGCTGCCAGGCATACCTGCATACACAATTAGGTAGAGAATTTTGGAACCCAAGACTGATTGGGCTCCAATGTAAATGAACTAGAAGCAAAGCAGGAAAGCATATGTTTCGGAATCCACATTTGTTTAAATGAACTTTGTTCAGTGGATCCTACAGATTCTCTTCTGTTGTTGTTCCTTTTCTTTTTATTGTTCTTTTTCTTATTGGCAGCAGCATGATTATTGACAGTATTGTTATTTCTGTGCCAGTGCCTTAGCCAGGGTGTGTTCACAAAATTTTGGTCATAGTAGTTCCTGGGTTGGCTATAGAAATATTGATTTCTAGATGTCCAGTAACCATACCCATTGACCCAATTTCTACTGTAAGGTCTTTGATATTGAGCACCCTGGTGTGCAAGACCTGTAAACCTACCCTGAGTTCTAGACCAATCTGACCTATTGAAGTAGGTTGGCTGTGCATTGTAGTGGGTCTGAGCTCTGGGTTGATAAAAGTAATTGGGTTGACTCCTAGTAGCATTCTGTCTCCCCTGTACTTTGGACCCTGCTGACCTATACACAGGTTTGTATTGGGTCTTCTTCAGAGGTGGAGTTGATGGTGGAGACTTGGTTACCTTGACCTGGGGTTTACTGGACTGTGTAGGTTGACCCCTAACCTGAGTCTGAGCCCTAGGATTTTGCTTAGATGTGCTAGCTCTACTAGGCTCACTGAGTTTTTGTTTACCCTTCTCCTCAGCACTGGTCTTTTTCAGATTAGCAGTTTTGTTCATTAAATTTGTTGAGTTCATGCTAATTAGAGGTCCCTTTTCCTTTTGAGCAACAAATGAAATTATTTTCATCCCAAATGTTTTTGTTGCACTAGAATTAAATCCTAGGTCCTCTTTTCTGAAATTAACCTTTGACCCTAACAAAGCATTTAAGTTATCTGTACCTTGGGTCATTTTCTCAATGGTTTTCATGTTATCCTCATTATCTTTCTGAAGTTCATCAATAGACTTTTTCAGCTCATTGTTGACATTGAGGACAGCTTCATATTTTTCAGAGATGATTTTTACTTCACTTTCACATTTTTGAATCTTCAGCTTTCATTCATCAATTTCATTTTCAAGCCTTAGATTCTCTTCCCTAGAAACCTTTAACTCAATTTTGATGTCCTCTACTTCAGAGCATGTGAGTTTTAGTTTATCATTTTCAGATTCCAAACATGCAATTTTATCAGATAGAGTTTTATCATTTTGCATGGAATTGATTTTTCTTCTAAAATGTCTATTCTCTTTTCTAATATCATCAGCTCTATCAGCTATGTCATGATAAGCATCTACCCAATCAGCAATTGTGAAGTTTTCAAATCTAGTGATTACCTCATCTGTGTCCTCCTCTCTATCTTCAGAGCTTGTTGCCATAAGGCAAATGGGCTGTTCAGATTCGGCTTCACTATCTGAGCTGCTGCTGAAAGAGCCTTCATCTTCATCACTCCATGTGCTGATCATAGCTCTTCCCTTCTTGGTTTTCTTCTTTGACCTGTCCTTATGTTTCTGATTGTCTGGACAGTCAGCTTTCAGATGCCCTGGTTTCCTGCATTGATAACAGACATTAGCTTCATTTTTCTTTGTAGATTTAGATTTATACCTTTTATCCTTTCGGCCACCATTGTATTTCTTCTGGCCGAACTGTCCTGCTCCCTTTCTGAGAAATCGCCTGAACTCTCTAGTCATCATGGCTATCTCAGATCGAGTCACATCTTCTTCTTCATTTAGGCTCTCCTCTGATGATGAAGAGCTGCTGGAGCTGGATTTTGTTGATTTGCTGGAACTAGCCTTCAGCGCTATCAGCTTCTTCTTCCTCTCGACTTCATCTGTCCTTGGCATGTTTATCTCATATGCCATTAGTGAGCCAATCAGCTCATCAGCTTTAGTATTACGCAAGTCCCTTGACTCCTCCATCACTGTTGCTTTGGTGTGCCAAATGGGAGTCAGGGAGCGCAGAATTTTCCTCACTACATCATACTCTGTCTGAGGTTTCCCAAAACCTCTGAGGCCATTGGTTATGACAGTCAGCCGAGCGTACATTTTGCTGATGGACTCGTTCTGCTTCATCTTGAAGGCTTCATACTCAGATACAAGAAGATTGGCCTTCTGCTCTCTTACTTGAGATGTACCTTCATGAATTACTTCCAGCGCATCCCACATCTCCTTAGCTGATTTGTAAGCACACACACGGGAGAATTCTGAAGGATGCAGAGCGCACTGGATAGCATTTATAGCACTCCAATTCAGCGTGGACCTTCTGATCTCCTCCTTGGTCCATACATCTTCATTCGGGGATAGCTCATAAGGTCCCTTGCTGACAATCTTCCAAATCTCATAATCCTTAGCCCTGAGGAACACTTGCATACGGTTCTTCCAGTATGCGTAGTTTGATCCATCAAAGAATGGGGGCTTCGTTGTTGAGTGACATTCGGCAATCATCCCTCGAGCATCCATCTCTGCCTATTCTCTTCGGGCGATGAGTCCCTGCAGAAGAGTTAGGCTCTCATACCAAGTGTTGGGTTAGATGGACGCAGTCTATCTCCACTAAGTGTGGATCTAGAGGGGGGTGAATAGATCAACTTGCCTAATTTAAAACTACTATAAGTTCTAAAGCGGAATTTAGGCAAACATCAGTTAAGCTAAAGAAAGAATGCTAAGAAAAAGGTCAACCCATGAAAGCCATTCACCATATCTATATATCGAAAGCTAGACATGAGCATAAGCGATGCAACCAAATAAGCTAAGCAAGAATTCCCATCGCACACAAATCACACAAAAACACAAACACACTGCACACATAATTTTTAGGTGGTTCGGTCAACGACCTACGTCCACCCCACACTCAACCGAGTATGGCTTCCTGCTGCGCAGCACAGCTTGCGTCCGCTGGGCTTTACAGCTTGCCCAAACAACCCGCTGATACACAGCTTCGCTGGGCACTACAGCTTGCCGACCAGAGGATCTGATCCTCTGCAACCACTGGGGAAATACAGCTTAACCCGTCCAGTGGAGACTACCACTGCAAGACCGCTGACACATAGCTTGAGGAAATAATATTCGAATTGAAAGACAGAATCAAAATGAAAAAGCAAAACCCAAAAGCAATGTAGCTCTAAAGAGCAAAGCTCAGCTCTGGTTTTGAACCACGAGACTGAGATACAAACTCTCTCACTCTCACTCTCAATCAGCTCTCTCTCAACTCAATCTCTCTCGATCTCTTCCTCTCTCTTTTCTTCTTCTTCTCTATTTCTTCTTCTTCTTCTCTGTATCTTCTTCTTCTCTCTTTTCTCTCTGTGGATCGAAGGAGCCTTGCTGTGGCTGTATAGACTTTCTCCTTCTGTCTTCGATCTGTCTTCTTCTGTGGAAGAAGGCTTGTTTATATAGCAGCAACAGCAGCAGGCGTGTGCTCTCCACGTTTCCCGCCCAGCAATTTGACCACGTGGCAGCATCCAATGGAGTGTCAGAACACGTGTCCTCATCTGGATACCTTGTTCTTCTCGGATCACGAGCCAGGTACCTCGGATCACGTGCCCTTCATTTGTCTCTGCATTCCCTGTCAGACAGATAAGAACATATTCAGTTTAACTATAAACCCTGTACAGGCTTTGCAACCACGAATGCAATGCAAAGTATGCACAACGCAGTGTATAGACTCAATGATCGTAAAGGCTTCTTGAGAAGGAAAGCAGTGTATAGACTTAGTAAATATAAAGGCTTCATAAGAAGGAAAACTAGTGTACAGACTTGCCCAAAGTATAGACTTTATATGAGGAGGCAACGGCTATACATACTTTCTATATGAAGCAGCCACTGTACATACTCAAGGTGAAGACCGATGCTAATGTATAGACTTTACTGAAGATAACGGACTCGAGTGCAGTGTACAGACTTGACTATGCTCACTCAAAACCAATGTATATACTTGATGCTCAAAGAGTGGCTGTACAGACTTGATAACGATGCAGAGCGAATGGATGTACAGACTTCATGTGAAAACCCAATGTACAGACATTGAAGAACAAGCAGCTGCAGTCCAATGTGTGGACTTGTCGTTCACTGGTGAGTGTATAGACTTCGAATGAAAACCAATGTGTAGACTTACCACCGACCATTGTGTAGACTTGAAGAATGTGAGACGATGGCTAAGACACTGCACAATCAGATGTATAGACTTTACTTAACACAGTCCGATGTACAGACTTGGAATTTCAACTGAAGGGTGTATAGACTTGACCAAACAGTCCAGTGAATAGACTTGAATAGCTGAGGCCAGTGTACAGACTTGCCACCGACCATTGTGTAGACTTGATCAGCATAAGGCACAGTATAGACATCAACTCTGCACATCGAATGTATAGACTTCAAGTGTGAAGACCATTGAATAGACTTTGGATTTGAAGACAATGTGCATACTTTGCGTTTGAAGACCAATGTCCAGACTTCAAGTAACACTGTGGATGTACAGACTTGATGGAGCGAAGCGATGTGTAGACTTGAAGCTCCTGAAGCAATGTACAGACTTCAAAGATCACTGTGGATGTACAGACTTCATGGAGCGAAGCGATGTGTAGACTTGAAGCTCCTGAAGTAATGTACAGACTTCAAAGATCACTGTGGATGTACAGACTTCATGGAGCGAAGCGATGTGTAGACTTGAAGCTCCTGAAGCAATGTACAGACTTAATGTGTAGCTGAAGCCTTGAACGTAGGAATAGGCTGGAGTGTATAGACTTCAGGCTTTAGAACTGAATGTTCAGACTTCGCCTAAGAAACGTAGGGAAAGTCCCCAGTGTATAGACATTGCCTTGAGCGAAAGGTAAGTGATGAATGTATAGACTTTCACGATGTGTAGACTTGAATATGTGAAAGCTACAGTGAAAGAGTGTACACACTTGACCAATCAAGGCAATTCGGATGTACAGACTCTGAGGTTCAAAGCCAACGGCTGTACAGACTTAGAATATTAAGACTGATGTACAGACTTCATGCGTTGACGCTGTACACACTTAGCGAGTTGACGCTGTACACACATCCAATGAAGTGCGTTGACGCTGTAACATGAGCCAGTGAGATGCGTTGACGCTGTACACACTTAACCAATTCAAATGAAATGCAGTGTGTGGACTTTATCTGAAATGGACGATGTATAGACTCAATCGATATGAGAGCTTCTAGTGTATAGACTCAGTCTAAACAAGTCTGCTGGAGGAGTCGACCCATCCTCTGATGTGTCGACCCATGACAGTGAGAAATGCAGACAGCAGTGTATTAAATGCAAAGAACACATAGTCAATCTGATAGAGCAATTTCATCAAATCAAAAGCAGTTGCCAATCAATCAAAACAATGGTGTTGCCAATGAAATAAAGCAAGTGTCAACATCATCAACATAGAGGGGTCACAACAATCTCCCCCTTTTTGATGATGGCAACCCCATATGAAGTAGAATAGCAACATCCTGTCATATAGATATATGTTTGATGAAAGACATGATGTGTTATGCAGATTGACATGCAGATGCTATGAATGCATGCAACTCACTGCCTCAAACTCTCCCTTGGAATGAATTCAGATGAATTCAGAATTCAGACAGATATGTATTCTCCCCCTAGACATCCCCTAGACAATATTCTCCCCCTTTGCCATCAACAAAGAGGAGGGAAAAATTAAATACAATGGAGGAATCAAGAGAAGAACTGACTGGCATTCTGAACAGGTAGTTCATGAATAAGCATTCTAAAGCATAGAGTCTTCAGTCATATGAAATTAGAAACTGCTGTCAGAAAGAGTTCTGGTTTAAGGATGATAAAATTTGGAGTTCATGCACTACAAGCAATAGATAAGTTCACTGTGCATGATAAAATAATAAACCAGAATCACATTTGCATGAAAGATTCAGTTTCATAATATCTTACTTTCATAGTCTCATAAAAAATATTGAGAGAAACCAAGTCATGTATTGAAACTAAACAAATTGACACTCATGAACTTTTCTTTTGAAGGAGCAGCATTATCAATATTAGATCATTTTGAGCATTCAGGTACCATAAGTCTTTCTGCGTAAGGGTATACGTTTATAAGACGCCAATACTCTTAGATACTCAACAAGATGGACCATTCTGCCTATGATCAAATTCAACAGAACTGAGTTACACCTTTTTGTGTGAGGGTACACGTTTATCAGACGCCAGTTACCCCCAGGTACTCAGTGAAACCAGCCTGCTGTTTTGAACATTTTAAACAGAGATAGCTGATACACTTCATGACATGAGTGTTGTCCACTTCTTTGATGGATCACTCAGTTTCTCAGTGATTTACCAGTCATTGCTCTGCCAATATTAATTTTCAATGATTTTCAATGTTTTTCAATATCTTTCTTAGCTGTCCTTTTTATGTTTCAGAATGACTTGTTTAAGAACAATACACATACTTAACCTCTCTAACATGATTTCAGATGAGTTTTCAGATTTCAGATATGATTAGCTTTGTCTGACATGAAATAAGAAAGAGGTTGAGAGTTTTATCAATTTTCAACTTACTTATATACTGATTGCAATCTTTAAACTCCAACCATTATAAGATTTAAACCATTACATCAGTCTTTGAACAATTCAAATTCTTATAAATGAAGAAGTCCATTTTCTACTGCTTAGAAATCAGAACTGACCAACAGATTGCCATAATGTCAGAGACAAGTATTCAGAGTTAAAGGTTGAATGACTTCAAGAAAGTTGAAACCACTCTGAATTTCTAGCAATACTCCCCCTGTCTATATGCATGCAATTTGCTAATGAAAGGCAAGAATTAATTGAGAGAGAGCTTATGCATAGGTCATGAATGAATGATATGTAAAGACATGCAAATACTCGACAAGCTCCCCCTGAATATATGCAATGTTTTCTTTGAATGCTGAACAAAGTATTTTGAAATTCATGCTCATTCAGATACCATGGTTATGTAGAGAAATGCAATGCAGGACAGTTCTACATGCATGTTCAGTAATGATTATGAATCTGTTTCAATATTTACATCCACATGAATTATCCAAGCAATCAAATGCAAGTCCACATCAGAAATTTTATTCACAGCAGTTAAACAATCATTCATCATGCTGAAATTTACATAAGCCAAGTTCTCTTCTAAGAAACTTAAAATTTTCATTCCAAGAGGTTTAGTAAAAATATCAGCAATTTGTTTTTCAGTTTCTATGAAATTCATGTCAATCTCATTTTTATTTACAGCATCTCTAAGAAAATAATGTTTTATCTCTATATGCTTAGTCCTAGAATGGTGAACAGGATTTTTAGCAAGACATATAGCACTAGTATTATCACATAAAAGTGGAATGCATCCCAGATTTATCTGATAATCAGCCAGTTGGTGCTTAATCCAAAGTACTTGGGCTGCACAATTACATGCTGCAACATACTCAGCTTCAGCTGTGGATAATGCTACAGTGTGTTGCTTCTTAGATGCCCAAGACACTAGACAGCCACCAAGGAATTGACAGTAGCCACTGGTGCTTTTTCTATCTACTCGACACCCAGCATAGTCTGCATCAGTGTAGGCTAGAAGCTCTAACTCACACTTAGCAGGATACCAGAGACCTAGTTCTTGGGTGCCTAGTAAATACCTAAAAATCCTTTTCACAGCTTTAAAGTGAGTTTCTTTAGGACTGGCCTGAAATCTAGAGCATAAACACACAGCAAATTGTATATCAGGCCTAGATGCTGTAAGATAGAGAAGAGATCCGATCATACCTCTGTATAGCCTTTGGTCCACAGGTTTACCTTTAGAATCTTCATCCAAACTGGTTGAGGTACACATTGGAGTAGCTATTTCCTTGAGGTTGTCCATTTTGTACTTCTTCAATAAGTTCTTTACATACTTGGACTGAGAGATGAAGGTGCCATCTTCTGTTTGTGTAACCTGCAGTCCAAGAAATAGTTTGAGCTCACCCATTGAGCTCATTTCAAATTCATCAGTCATTATTTGAGAGAATTCCTCACACAATTTGGGGTTAGTTGACCCAAACACAATGTCATCCACATAAATCTGAATGATAAGAATATCTGGATGGCTTACCTTGGTAAACAATGTTTGATCAACTATACCTCTTGTGAAGTTCTTGTCGGTGAGGAATTTGCTCAACCTGTCATACCAAGCTCTAGGAGCTTGCTTTAAACCATAGAGAGCTTTATTGAGCTTGTAAACATGATTAGGGAAATCTAAACATTCAAACCCAGGAGGCTGTCTCACATATACATCCTCATTAATTTCCCCATTTAGAAAAGCAGATTTCACATCCATCTGCTGAAGATTTATTCCTAGGGAACATGCATAAGCCAATAAAATTCTTATTGCTTCTAACCTAGCTACAGGGGCAAAAGACTCTTCAAAGTCTATTCCAAATTCCTGATTGTACCCCTGAGCTACAAGTCTGGCTTTATTTTTAGTAACATTCCCTGCTTCATCAGTTTTGTTTCTAAATACCCATTTAGTCCTATGACTGTTTCATGATCAGGAGGTGGAACCAAAAACCACACCTTATTCCTGTCAAATTGATTGAGCTCCTCATGCATGGCATTAATCCAATGCACATCTTGGAGAGCACAGTCAATGGACTTGGGTTCTGTGTTTGATACAAAAGCATAAGCATTCAGTTCATGTTGAATTCTTAAGTGGCCTCTAGTCCTAGGAGGGTCATGCAGATTTCCAATAACATTATCTACAGGATGATCCTTGAGATATCTAATATTTGCAATTGGACTATCATGAACTTGATTTACCTCCCCCTGAACTGTAGGCTCCTCTTCATTAAGCTCTTTATGTCCTTCTTCATCCTCGGATTTGTCTGCAGGATCTCCTTCCTTCAGAATTTCACCATTGTTTTCATTCCTGCATTGACCAACATTAGAATTTACCAAGGATTCATCAAAAACTATGTGTGGAGATTCTTCAACAGTCTTAGAGTTCAGATTGTACACTCTGTATGCTCGGGTGTTTTCAGAATAGCCAAGAAAAATTCCTGGTTCTCCTTTAGGTTCAAATTTATCAAGGTCCTTCTTATCATTTATGTGAATGAAACATTTACAACCAAAGACCTTGAAGTGAGCAATAGAAGGTTTCTTACCTTTTAAGATCTCATATGGTGTTTGCTGGGTAGAAGGTCTTACCATGGCTCTGTTAATTACATAACAGGCAGTGTTCACTGCTTCAGCCCAAAATTTCCTTGGTAGACCACCTTCGACAAGGAGTGTACGACCCATTTCCACTAGGGTTCTGTTCCTTCTCTCCACAACTCCATTCTGCTCAGGTGTCCTTGGTGAGGAGTACCTGTGGTTGATTCCATTTGACCTGCAGAATTCATCAAATTGTGAGTTTTCAAACTCACCTCCATGATCAGACAAAATGTTTTCAATTTTCTGATTTGTTTTATCATAAAACTCTTGAAATTCAGAGAAAGCATCACTCTTATTAGATAAGAAATAAACCCAAGTATACCTAGAAAAGTCATCTACCATGACAAACCCATACCTCCTCCCTGATAGGCTGACAGATCTAGTTGGCCCAAAAAGGTCCATATGTATCAGCTCATAGGGTTTGGAAGACAGATTTTCAGTTCTAGACTTAAATGACTTTCTAGTTATCTTTGATTGAGTGCATGCATCACAGATTTTATTTTCTTTCTTGAATGAGACTTCAGGAAGTCCTCTAACCATGCCATGCTTATTTAATTTGTGCAAAACAGTGTAGCTAGCATGACCTAACCTACGATGCCATAAAAATGCTATGTCTTCTCTACTGGCAGTAAGGCAAAGGTTAGTGTGTTGAATTTCATCTAAATTTATCATGTAAGTATTATTTATTCTTTTTCCAGAAAATTTGACAATATCAGAATCAGGTTCAAAAACCTTGCAGCATTGAGAATTAAATAAAACATTGTAACCTTTATCACATAACTGGCTGATGCTAAGTAGATTATAGGCTAACCCTTCAACCAGCATAACATCATCAATGCAGCAGGTAGAACACTTACCTACCTTACCTGATCCGATAATCCTACCCTTTGTGTTGCTTCCAAAGGTGACAAGGCCTTCTACTTTCTCAGTCAGCATGCAAAATTTGGCCTTATCTCCTGTCATATGCCTGGAGCAGCCGCTATCCATGTACCACAAGTTGTTCTTGGCTGCCAGGCATACCTGCATACACAATTAGGTAGAGAAGTTTGGAACCCAAGACTGATTGGGCTCCAATGTAAATGAACTAGAAGCAAAGCAGGAAAGCAGATGTTTCAGAATCCACATTTGTTTAAATGAACTTTGTTCAGTGGATCCTACAGATTTTCTTCTGTTGTTGTTCCTTTTCTTTTTATTGTTCTTTTTCTTATTGGCAGCAGCATGATTATTGACAGTATTGTTATTTCTGTGCCAGTGCCTTGGCCAGGGTGTGTTCACAAAATTTTGGCCATAGTAGTTCCTGGGCTGGCTATGAAATATTGGTTTCTAGATGTCCAGTAACCATACCCATTGACCCAATTTCTACTGTAAGGTCTTTGATATTGAGCACCCTGGTGTGCAAGACCTGTAAACCTACCCTGAGTTCTAGACCAATCTGACCTATTGAAGTAGGTTGGCTGTGCATTGTAGTGGGTCTGAGCTCTGGGTTGATAAAAATAATTGGGTTGACTCCTAGCAGCACTCTATCTCCCCTGTACTTTGGACCCTGCTGACCTATACACAGGTTTGTATTGGGTCTTCTTCAGAGGTGGAGTTGATGGTGGAGACTTGGTTACCTTGACCTGGGGTTTACTGGACTGTGTAGGTTGACCCCTAACCTGAGTCTGAGCCCTAGGATTCTGCTTGGATGTGCTGGCTCTACTAGGCTCATTAACCTTTTGTTTGCCCTTCTCCTCAGCACTGGGCTTTTTCAGATTAGCAGTTTTGTTCATCAAATTTGTTGAGTTCATGCTAATTAGAGGTCCCTTTTCCTTTTGAGCAACAAATGAAATTGTTTTCATCCCGAATGTTTTTGTTGCACTAGAACTAAATCCTAGGCCCTCTTTTCTGAAATTAACCTTTGACCCTAACAAAGCATTTAAGTTATCTGTTCCTTGGGTCATTTTCTCAATGGTTTTCATTTTATCCTCATTATCTTTCTGAAGTTCATCAATAGACTTTTTCAGCTCATTGTTGACATTGAGGACAGCTTCATATTTTTCAGAGATGATTTTTACTTCACTTTCACATTTTGAATCTTCAGCTTCCATTCATCAATTTCATTTTCAAGCCTTAGATTCTCTTCCTAGAAACCTTTAACTCATTTTTGATTTCATCTACTTCAGAGCATGTGAGTTTCAGTTTATCATTTCAGATTCCAAACATGCAATTTTATCAGATAGAGTTTTATCATTTTGCATGGAATTGATTTTTCTTCTAAGATGCCTATTCTCTTTTCTAATATCATCAGCTCTATCAGCTATGTCATGATAAGCATCTACCCAATCAGCAATTGTGAAGTTTTCAAATCTAGTGATTACCTCATCTGTGTCCTCCTCTCTATCTTCGGAGCTTGTTGCCATAAGGCAAATGGGCTGTTCAGATTCGGCTTCACTATCTGAGCTGCTGCTGAAAGAGCCTTCATCTTCATCACTCCATGTGCTGATCATAGCTCTTCCCTTCTTGGTTTTCTTCTTTGACCTGTCCTTATGTTTCTGATTGTCTGGACAGTCAGCTTTCAGATGCCCTGGTTTCCTGCATTGATAACAGACATTAGCTTCATTTTTCTTTGCAGATTTAGATTTATACCTTTTATCCTTTCGGCCACCATTGTATTTCTTCTGGCCGAACCGTCCTGCTCCCTTTCTGAGAAATCGCCTGAACTCTCTAGTCATCATGGCTATCTCAGATCGAGTCACATCTTCTTCTTCATTTAGGCTCTCCTCTGATGATGAAGAGCTGCTGGAGCTGGATTTTGTTGATTTGCTGGAACTAGCCTTCAGCGCTATCGGCTTCTTCTTCCTCTCGGCTTCATCTGTCCTTGGCATGTTTATCTCATATGCCATTAGTGAGCCAATCAGCTCATCAGCTTTAGTATTACGCAAGTCCCTTGACTCCTCCATCACTGTTGCTTTGGTGTGCCAAATGGGAGTCAGGGAGCGCAGAATTTTCCTCACTACATCATACTCTGTCTGAGGTTTCCCAAAACCTCTGAGGCCATTGGTTATGACAGTCAGCCGAGCGTACATTTCGCTGATGGACTCGTTCTGCTTCATCTTGAAGGCTTCATACTCAGATACAAGAAGATTGGCCTTCTGCTCTCTTACTTGAGATGTACCTTCATGAATTACTTCCAGCGCATCCCACATCTCCTTAGCTGATTTGCAAGCAGACACACGGGAGAATTCTGTAGGATGCAGAGCGCACTGGATAGCATTAATAGCACTCCAATTCAGCGTGGACCTTCTGATCTCCTCCTTGGTCCATACATCTTCATTCGGGGACAGCTCATAAGGTCCCTTGCTGACAATCTTCCAAATCTCATAATCCTTAGCCCTGAGGAACACTTGCATACGGTTCTTCCAGTATGCGTAGTTTGATCCATCAAAGAATGGGGGCTTCGTTGTTGAGTGACCTTCGGCAATCATCCCTCGAGCATCCATCTCTGCCTATTCTCTTCGGGCGATGAGTCCCTGCAGAAGAGTTAGGCTCTGATACCAAGTGTTGGGTTAGATGGACGCAGTCTATCTCCACTAAGTGTGGATCTAGAGGGGGGTGAATAGATCAACTTGCCTAATTTAAAACTACTGTAAGTTCTAAAGCGGAATTTAGGCAAACATCAGTTAAGCTAAAGGAAGAATGCTAAGCAAAGGGTCGACCATGAAGCCATTCACCATATCTTATATCGAAAGCTAGACATGAGCATGAGCGATGAAACCAAATAAGCTAAGCAAGAATTCCCATCGCACACAGATCACACAAAAACACAAACACACTGCACACAAATTTTTAGGTGGTTCGGTCAACGACCTACGTCCACCCCACACTCAACCGAGTATGGCTTCCTGCTGCGCAGCACAGCTTGCGTCCGCTGGGCTTTACAGCTTGGCCAAACAATCCGCTGATACACAGCTTCGCTGGGCACTACAGCTTGCCGACCAGAGGATCTGATCCTCTGCAACCGCTGGGGAAATACAGCTTAACCCGTCCAGTGGAGACTACCACTGCAAGACCGCTGACACACAGCTTGAAGAAACAATATTCGAAATGAAAGACAGAATCAAAATGAAAAAGAAAACCCAAAAGCAATGTAGCTCTAAAGAGCAAAGCTCAGCTCTGGTTTTGAACCACGAGACTGAGATACAAACTCTCTCACTCTCACTCTCAATCAGCTCTCTCTCACTCAATCTCTCTCGATCTCTTCCTCTCTCTTTTTCTTCTTCTTCTCTATTTCTTCTTCTTCTCTGTATCTTCTTCTTCTCTCTTTTCTCTCTGTGGATCGAAGGAGCCTTGCTGTGGCTGTATAGACTTTCTCCCTTCTGTCTTCGATCTGCTTCTTCTGTAGAAGAAGGGCCATATATATATAGCAGCAACAGCAGCAGCAGGCGTGTGCTCTCCACGTTTCCCGCCTAAGCATTTGACCACGTGGCAGCATCCAATGGAGTGTCAGAACACGTGTCCTCATCTGGATACCTTGTTCTTCTCGATCACGAGCCAGGTACCTCGGATCACGTGCCCTTCATTTTCTCTGCATTCCCTGTCAGACAGATAAGAACATTTCAGTTTAACTGTAAACCCTGTACAGGCTTTGCAACCACGAATGCAATGCAAAGTATGCACAACGCAGTGTATAGACTCAATGATCGTAAAGGCTTCTTGAGAAGGAAAGCAGTGTATAGACTTAGTAAATATAAAGGCTTCATAAGAAGGAAAACCTAGTGTACAGACTTGCCCAAAGTATAGACTTTATATGAAGAGGCAACGGCTGTACATACTTCTATATGAAGCAGCCACTGTACATACTCAAGGTGAAGACCGATGCCAATGTATAGACTTTACTGAAGACAACGGACTCGAGTGCAGTGTACAGACTTGACTATGCTCACTCAAAACCAATGTATAGACTTGATGATCGAAGAGTGGCTGTACAAACTTGATAACGATGCAGAGCGAATGGATGTACAGACTTCATGTGAAACCCAATGTACAGACATTGAAGAACAAGCAGCTACAGTCCAATGTGTGGACTTGTCGTTCACTGGTGAGTGTATAGACTTCGAATGAAAACCAATGTGTAGACTTACCACCGACCATTGTGTAGACTTGAAGAAGTGAGACGATGTCTAAGACACTGTACAATCGGATGTATAGACTTTACTTAACACAGTCCGATGTACAGACTTGGAATTTCAACTGAAGGGTGTATAGACTTGACCAAACAGTCCAGTGAATAGACTTGAATAGCTGAGGCCAGTGTACAGATTTGCCACCGACCAATGTGTAGACTCGATCAGCATAAGGCATAGTATAGACATCAACTCTGCACATCGAATGTATAGACTTCAAGTGTGAAGACCATTGTATAGACTTTGGATTCGAAGACTAATGTGCAGACTTTGGATTTGAAGACCAATGTGCAGATTTCAAGTTTCACTGTGGATGTATAGACTTCAGGAAATCAAGCGATATGTAGACTTGAAGCTCCACGATGGATGTATAGACTTCAAATATCACTGTGGATGTATAGACTTCAGGAAATCAAGCGATGTACAAACTTCAAAGAAGTTGGCGAGTCAATGTACAGACTTGATGAAGCGAAAGCCAATGTACAGACTTAATGTGTAGCTGAAGCTTTGAACGTAGGAATAGGCTGGAGTGTATAGACTTCAGGCTTCGGAACCGAATGTCAGACTTCGCCTAAGAAACGTAGGGAAAAACCCCAGTGTATAGACTTTGCCTTGAGCGAAAGGTAGAGTGAATGTATAGACTTTCACGATGTGTAGACTAGAATATGTGAAAGCTACAGTGAATGAGTGTACACACTTGACCAATTCAAAGGCAATTCGGATGTACAGACTCTGAGGTTTCAAAGCCAACGGCTGTACAGACTTAGAATATTAAGACTGATACAGTAACTCATGTTGACGATGTACACGCTTAGCGAGTTGACGCTGTACACACATCCAATGAAGTGCGTTGACGCTGTAACATGAGCCAGTGAGATGCGTTGCTGTACACACTTAACCAATTCAAATGAAATGCAAGTGTGTGGACTTTATCTGAAATGGACGATGTATAGACTCAATCGATATGAGAGTTTCCAGTGTATAGACTCAGTCTAAACAAGTCTGCTGGAGGAGTCGACCCATCCTCTGATGTGTCGACCCATGACAGTGAGAAATGCAGACAGCAGTGTATTAAATGCAAAGAACACATAGTCAATCTGATAGAGCAATTTCATCAAATCAAAAGTAGTTGCCAATCAATCAAAACAATGGTGTTGCCAATGAAATAAAGCAAGTGTCAACATCATCAACATAGAGGGGTCACAACAATCTCCCCCTTTTTGATGATGGCAACCCCATATGAAGTAGAATAGCAACATCCTGCCATATAGATATATGTTTGTTGGAAGACATGATGTGTTATGCAGATTGACATGCAGATGATATGAATGCATGCAACTCACTGCCTCAAACTCTCCCTTGGAATGAATTCAGAATTGAATTCAGAATTCAGACAGATATGTATTCTCCCCCTAGACATCCCCTAGACAAATATTCTCCCCCTTTGCCATCAACAAAGAGGAGGGAAAAATTAAATACAATGGAGGAATCAAGAGAAGAACTGGCTGGCATTCTGAACAGGTAGTTCATGAATAAGCATTCTAAAGCATAGAGTCTTCAGTCATATGAATTTAGAAACTGCTCTCAGAAAGAGTTCTGGTTTAAGGATGATAAAATTTGGAGTTCATGCACTACAAGCAATAGATAAGTTCACTGTGCATGATAAAACAATAAACCAGAATCACATTTGCATGAAAGATTCAGTTTCATAATATCTTACTTTCATAGTCTCATAAAAAATATTGAGAGAAACCAAGTCATGTATTGAAACTAAACAAATTGACACTCATGAACTTTTCTTTTGAAGGAGCAGCATTATCAATATTAGATCATTTTGAGCATTCAGGTACCATAAGTCTTTCTGCGTAAGGGTATACGTTTATAAGACGCCAATACCCCTAGATACTCAACAAGATGGACCATTCTGCCTATGATCAAATTCAACAGAACTGAGTTACACCTTTTTGTGTGAGGGTACACGTTTATCAGACGCCAGTTACCCCCAGGTACTCAGTGAAACCAGCCTGCTGTTTTGAACATTTTAAACAGAGATAGCTGATACACTTCATGACATGAGTGTTGTCCACTTCTTTGATGGATCACTCAGTTTCTCAGTGATTTACCAGTCATTGCTCTGCCAATATTAATTTTCAATGATTTTCAATATTTTTCAATATCTTTCTTAGCTGTCCTTTTTATGTTTCAGAATGACTTGTTTAAGAACAATACACATACTTAACTCTCTAACATGATTTCAGATGAGTTTTCAGATTTCAGATATGATTAGCTTTGTCTGACATGAAATAAGAAAGAGGTTGAGAGTTTTATCAATTTTCAACTTACTTATATACTGATTGCAATCTTTAAACTCCAACCATTATAAGATTTAAACCATTACATCAGTCTTTGAACAATTCAAATTCTTATAAATGAAGAAGTCCATTTTCTACTGCTTAGAAATCAGAACTGACCAACAGATTGCCATAATGTCAGAGACAAGTATTCAGAGTTAAAGGTTGAATGACTTCAAGAGAGTTGAAACCACTCTGAATTTCTAGCAATACTCCCCCTGTCTATATGCATGCAATTTGCTAATGAAAGGCAAGAATTAATTGAGAGAGAGCTTATGCATAGGTCATGAATGAATGATATGCAAAGACATGTAAATACTCGACAAACTCCCCCTGAATATATGCAATGTTTTCTTTGAACACTGAACAAAGTATTTTGATTAGAGAAATGCAATGCAGGACAGTTCTACATGCATGTTCAGTAATGATTATGAGTCTGTTTCAATATTCACATCCACATAAATTATCCAAGCAATCAAATGCAAGTCCACATCAGAAATTTTATTCACAGTAGTTAAATAATTATTCATCATGCTGAAATTTACATAAGCCAAGTTCTCTTCTAAGAAACTTAAATTTTTCATTCCCAAGAGGCTTAGTAAAAATATCAGCAATTTGTTTTTCAGTTTCTATGAAATTCATTTCAATCTCATTTTTATTTACAGCATCTCTAAGAAAATGATGTTTTATCTCTATATGCTTAGTCCTAGAATGGTGAACAGGATTTTTAGCAAGGCATATAGCACTAGTATTATCACATAAAAGTGGAATGCATCCCAGATTTATCTGATAATCAGCCAGTTGGTGCTTAATCCAAAGTACTTGGGCTGCACAATTACATGCTGCAACATACTCAGCTTCAGCTGTGGATAATGCTACAGTGTGTTGCTTCTTAGATGCCCAAGACACTAGACAGCCACCAAGGAATTGACAGTAGCCACTGGTGCTTTTTCTATCTACTCGACACCCAGCATAGTCTGCATCAGTGTAGGCTAGAAGCTCTAACTCACACTTAGCAGGATACCAGAGACCTAGTTCTTGGGTGCCTAGTAAATACCTAAAAATCCTTTTCACAGCTTTAAAGTGAGTTTCTTTAGGACTGGCCTGAAATCTAGAGCATAAACACACAGCAAATTGTATATCAGGCCTAGATGCTGTAAGATAGAGAAGAGATCCGATCATACCTCTGTATAGCCTTTGGTCCACAGGTTTACCTTTAGAATCTTCATCCAAACTGGTTGAGGTACACATTGGAGTAGCTATTTCCTTGAGGTTGTCCATTTTGTACTTCTTCAATAAGTTCTTTACATACTTGGACTGAGAGATGAAGGTGCCATCTTCTGTTTGTGTAACCTGCAGTCCAAGAAATAGTTTGAGCTCACCCATTGAGCTCATTTCAAATTCATCAGTCATTATTTGAGAGAATTCCTCACACAATTTGGGGTTAGTTGACCCAAACACAATGTCATCCACATAAATCTGAATGATAAGAATATCTGGATGGCTTACCTTGGTAAACAATGTTTGATCAACTATACCTCTTGTGAAGTTCTTGTCGGTGAGAATTTGCTCAACCTGTCATACCAAGCTCTAGGAGCTTGCTTTAAACCATAGAGAGCTTTATTGAGCTTGTAAACATGATTAGGGAAATCTAAACATTCAAACCCAGGAGGCTGTCTCACATATACATCCTCATTAATTTCCCCATTTAGAAAAGCAGATTTCACATCCATCTGCTGAAGATTTATTCCTAGGGAACATGCATAAGCCAATAAAATTCTTATTGCTTCTAACCTAGCTACAGGGGCAAAAGACTCTTCAAAGTCTATTCCAAATTCCTGATTGTACCCCTGAGCTACAAGTCTGGCTTTATTTTTAGTAACATTCCCTGCTTCATCAGTTTTGTTTCTAAATACCCATTTAGTCCCTATGACTGTTTCATGATCAGGAGGTGGAACCAAAAACCACACCTTATTCCTGTCAAATTGATTGAGCTCCTCATGCATGGCATTAATCCAATGCACATCTTGGAGAGCACAGTCAATGGACTTGGGTTCTGTGTTTGATACAAAAGCATAAGCATTCAGTTCATGTTGAATTCTTAAGTGGCCTCTAGTCCTAGGAGGGTCATGCAGATTTCCAATAACATTATCTACAGGATGATCCTTGAGATATCTAATATTTGCAATTGGACTATCATGAACTTGATTTACCTCCCCCTGAACTGTAGGCTCCTCTTCATTAAGCTCTTTATGTCTTCTTCATCCTCGGATTTGTCTGCAGGATCTCCTTCCTTCAGAATTTCACCATTGTTTTCATTCCTGCATTGACCAACATTAGAATTTGCCAAGGATTCATCAAAAACTATGTGTGGAGATTCTTCAACAGTCTTAGAGTTCAGATTGTACACTCTGTATGCTCGGGTGTTTTCAGAATAGCCAAGAAAAATTCTGGTTCTCCTTTAGGTTCAAATTTATCAAGGTCCTTCTTATCATTTATGTGAATGAAACATTTACAACCAAAGACCTTGAAGTGAGCAATAGAAGGTTTCTTACCTTTTAATATCTCATATGGTGTTTGCTGGGTAGAAGGTCTTACCATGGCTCTGTTAATTACATAACAGGCAGTGTTCACTGCTTCAGCCCAAAATTTCCTTGGTAGACCACCTTCGACAAGGAGTGTACGACCCATTTCCACTAGGGTTCTGTTCCTTCTCTCCACAACTCCATTCTGCTCAGGTGTCCTTGGTGAGGAGTACCTGTGGTTGATTCCATTTGACCTGCAGAATTCATCAAATTGTGAGTTTTCAAACTCACCTCCATGATCAGACAAAATGTTTTCAATTTTCTGATTTGTTTTATCATAAAACTCTTGAAATTCAGAGAAAGCATCACTCTTATTAGATAAGAAATAAACCCAAGTATACCTAGAAAAGTCATCTACCATGACAAACCCATACCTCCTCCCTGATAGGCTGACAGATCTAGTTGGCCCAAAAAGGTCCATATGTATCAGCTCATAGGGTTTGGAAGACAGATTTTCAGTTCTAGACTTAAATGACTTTCTAGTTATCTTTGATTGAGTGCATGCATCACAGATTTTATTTTCTTTCTTGAATGAGACTTCAGGAAGTCCTCTAACCATGCCATGCTTATTTAATTTGTGCAAAACAGTGTAGCTAGCATGACCTAACCTACGATGCCATAAAAATGCTATGTCTTCTCTACTGGCAGTAAGGCAAAGGTTAGTGTGTTGAATTTCATCTAAATTTATCATGTAAGTATTATTTATTCTTTTTCCAGAAAATTTGACAATATCAGAATCAGGTTCAAAAACCTTGCAGCATTGAGAATTAAATAAAACATTGTAACCTTTATCACATAACTGGCTGATGCTAAGTAGATTATAGGCTAACCCTTCAACCAGCATAACATCATCAATGCAGCAGGTAGAACACTTACCTACCTTACCTGATCCGATAATCCTACCCTTTGTGTTGCTTCCAAAGGTGACAAGGCCTTCTACTTTCTCAGTCAGTATGCAAAATTTGGCCTTATCTCCTGTCATATGCCTGGAGCAGCCGCTATCCATGTACCACAAGTTGTTCTTGGCTGCCAGGCATACCTGCATACACAATTAGGTAGAGAAGTTTGGAACCCAAGACTGATTGGGCTCCAATGTAAATGAACTAGAAGCAAAGCAGGAAAGCAATGTTTCGAATCCACATTTGTTTAAATGAACTTTGTTCAGTGGATCCTACAGATTTTCTTCTGTTGTTGTTCCTTTTCTTTTTATTGTTCTTTTTCTTATTGGCAGCAGCATGATTATTGACAGTATTGTTATTTCTGTGCCAGTGCCTTGGCCAGGGTGTGTTCACAAAATTTTGGCCATAGTAGTTCCTGGGCTGGCTATGACAATATTGATTTCTAGATGTCCAGTAACCATACCCATTGACCCAATTTCTACTGTAAGGTCTTTGATATTGAGCACCCTGGTGTGCAAGACCTGTAAACCTACCCTGAGTTCTAGACCAATCTGACCTATTGAAGTAGGTTGGCTGTGCATTGTAGTGGGTCTGAGCTCTGGGTTGATAAAAATAATTGGGTTGACTTCTAGCAGCACTCTGTCTCCCCTGTACTTTGGACCCTGCTGACCTATACACAGGTTTGTATTGGGTCTTCTTCAGAGGTGGAGTTGATGGTGGAGACTTGGTTACCTTGACCTGGGGTTTACTGGACTGTGTAGGTTGACCCCTAACCTGAGTCTGAGCCCTAGGATTCTGCTTAGATGTGCTAGCTCTACTAGGCTCATTAACCTTTTGTTTGCCCTTCTCCTCAGCACTGGGCTTTTTCAGATTAGCAGTTTTGTTCATTAAATTTGTTGAGTTCATGCTAATTAGAGGTCCCTTTTCCTTTTGAGCAACAAATGAAATTGTTTTCATCCCGAATGTTTTTGTTGCACTAGAATTAAATCCTAGGCCCTCTTTTCTGAAATTAACCTTTGACCCTAACAAAGCATTTAAGTTATCTGTTCCTTGGGTCATTTTCTCAATGGTTTTCATTTTATCCTCATTATCTTTCTGAAGTTCATCAATAGACTTTTTCAGCTCATTGTTGACATTGAGGACAGCTTCATATTTTTCAGAGATGATTTTTACTTCACTTTCACATTTTTGAATCTTCAGCTTCCATTCATCAATTTCATTTTCAAGCCTTAGATTCTCTTCCCTAGAAACCTTTAACTCAATTTTGATGTCCTCTACTTCAGAGCATGTGAGTTTCAGTTTATCATTTTCAGATTCCAAACATGCAATTTTATCAGATAGAGTTTTATCATTTTGCATGGAATTGATTTTTCTTCTAAGATGCCTATTCTCTTTTCTAATATCATCAGCTCTATCAGCTATGTCATGATAAGCATCTACCCAATCAGCAATTGTGAAGTTTTCAAATCTAGTGATTACCTCATCTGTGTCCTCCTCTCTATCTTCGGAGCTTGTTGCCATAAGGCAAATGGGCTGTTCAGATTCGGCTTCACTATCTGAGCTGCTGCTGAAAGAGCCTTCATCTTCATCACTCCATGTGCTGATCATAGCTCTTCCCTTCTTGGTTTTCTTCTTTGACCTGTCCTTATGTTTCTGATTGTCTGGACAGTCAGCTTTCAGATGCCCTGGTTTCCTGCATTGATAACAGACATTAGCTTCATTTTTCTTTGCAGATTTAGATTTATACCTTTTATCCTTTCGGCCACCATTGTATTTCTTCTGGCCGAACCGTCCTGCTCCCTTTCTGAGAAATCGCCTGAACTCTCTAGTCATCATGGCTATCTCAGATCGAGTCACATCTTCTTCTTCATTTAGGCTCTCCTCTGATGATGAAGAGCTGCTGGAGCTGGATTTTGTTGATTTGCTGGAACTAGCCTTCAGCGCTATCGGCTTCTTCTTCCTCTCGGCTTCATCTGTCCTTGGCATGTTTATCTCATATGCCATTAGTGAGCCAATCAGCTCATCAGCTTTAGTATTACGCAAGTCCCTTGACTCCTCCATCACTGTTGCTTTGGTGTGCCAAATGGGAGTCAGGGAGCGCAGAATTTTCCTCACTACATCATACTCTGTCTGAGGTTTCCCAAAACCTCTGAGGCCATTGGTTATGACAGTCAGCCGAGCGTACATTTCGCTGATGGACTCGTTCTGCTTCATCTTGAAGGCTTCATACTCAGATACAAGAAGATTGGCCTTCTGCTCTCTTACTTGAGATGTACCTTCATGAATTACTTCCAGCGCATCCCACATCTCCTTAGCTGATTTGCAAGCAGACACACGGGAGAATTCTGTAGGATGCAGAGCGCACTGGATAGCATTTATAGCACTCCAATTCAGCGTGGACCTTCTGATCTCCTCCTTGGTCCATACATCTTCATTCGGGGACAGCTCATAAGGTCCCTTGCTGACAATCTTCCAAATCTCATAATCCTTAGCCCTGAGGAACACTTGCATACGGTTCTTCCAGTATGCGTAGTTTGATCCATCAAAGAATGGGGGCTTCGTTGTTGAGTGACCTTCGGCAATCATCCCTCGAGCATCCATCTCTGCCTATTCTCTTCGGGCGATGAGTCCCTGCAGAAGAGTTAGGCTCTGATACCAAGTGTTGGGTTAGATGGACGCAGTCTATCTCCACTAAGTGTGGATCTAGAGGGGGGTGAATAGATCAACTTGCCTAATTTAAAACTACTGTAAGTTCTAAAGCGGAATTTAGGCAAACATCAGTTAAGCTAAAGGAAGAATGCTAAGCAAAGGTCGACCCATGAAAGCCATTCACCATATCTATATATCGAAAGCTAGACATGAGCATAAGCGATGCAACCAAATAAGCTAAGCAAGAATTCCCATCGCACACAGATCACACAAAAACACAAACACACTGCACACATAATTTTTAGGTGGTTCGGTCAACGACCTACGTCCACCCCACACTCAACCGAGTATGGCTTCCTGCTGCGCAGCACAGCTTGCGTCCGCTGGGCTTTACAGCTTGGCCAAACAACCCGCTGATACACAGCTTCGCTGGGCACTACAGCTTGCCGACCAGAGGATCTGATCCTCTGCAACCGCTGGGGAAATACAGCTTAACCCGTCCAGTGGAGACTACCACTGCAAGACCGCTGACACACAGCTTGAAGAAACAATATTCGGAAATGAAAGACAGAATCAAAACGAAAAAGAAAACCAAAAGCAATATAGCTCTAAGAGCAAAGCTCAGCTCTGGTTTTGAACCACGAGACTGAGATACAAGCTCCTCTCACTCTCACTCTCAATCAGCTCTCTCTCAGCTCATCTCTCTCGATCTCTTCTCTCTCTTTTTCTTCTTCTCTATTTCTTTCTTCTTCTTCTCTGTATCTTCTTCTTCTCTCTTTTCTCTCTGTGGATCGAAGGCTCACTGCTGCTGAGTGTATAGACTTTCTCTTCTTCTCTTCGATCTGTCTTCTTCTGTGGAAGAAGGCTTGTTTATATAGCAGCAACAGCAGCAGGCGTGTGCTCTCCACGTTTCCCGCCCAGCAATTTGGACCACGTGGCAGCATCCAATGGAGTGTCAGTACACGTGTCCTCATCTGGATACCTTGTCTTCTCGGATCACGAGCCAGGTACCTCGGATCACGTGCCCCTCATTAGCTTCTGCATTCACTGTCAAACAGACAAGAGTGTGTTCAGTTTAAGTGTAAACGCTGTACAGGCTTTGCAAACACGAATGCAGTGTATAGAGTTAATCAACGTAAAGGCTTCAAAGAAGGAAAGCAGTGTATAGACTTAGTAAAGTAAAGGCTTCATAAGAAGGAAAACCAGTGTACAGACTTGCCCAAAGTATAGACTTTATATGAAGAGGCAACGGCTGTACATACTTCCTATATGAAGCAGCCACTGTACATACTCAAGGTGAAGACCGATGCCAATGTATAGACTTTACTGAAGACAACGGACTCGAGTGCAGTGTACAGACTTGACTATGCTCACTCAAAACCAATGTATATACTTGATGCTCAAAGAGTGGCTGTACAGACTTGATAACGATGCAGAACGAACGGATGTACAGACTTCATGTGAAAACCCAATGTACAGACATTGAAGAACAAGCAGCTACAGTCCAATGTGTGGACTTGTCGTTCACTGGTGAGTGTACAGACTTCGAATGAAAACCAATGTGTAGACTTACCACCGACCATTGTGTAGACTTGAAGAATGTGAGACGATGGCTAAGACACTGCACAATCGGATGTATAGACTTTACTTAACACAGTCCGATGTACAGACTTGGAATTTCAACTGAAGGGTGTATAGACTTGACCAAACAGTCCAGTGAATAGACTTGAATAGCTGAGGCCAGTGTACAGACTTGCCACCGACCAATGTGTAGACTCGATCAGCATAAGGCACAGTATAGACATCAACTCTGCACATCGAATGTATAGACTTCAAGTGTGAAGACCATTGTATAGACTTTAGATTCAAAGACAATGTGCAGACTTTGGATTTTAAGACCAATGTGCAGACTTCAAGTTTCACTGTGGATGTAGAGACTTTAGGAAATCAAGCGATGTGTAGACTTGAAGCTCCTGAAGCAATGTACAGACTTCAAAGATCACTATGGATGTATAGACTTCATGGAGCGAAGCAATGTATAGACTTGAAGCTCCACGATGGATGTATAGACTTCAGGGAAGCAAGCGATGCACAAACTTCAAAGAAGTTGGCGAGTCAATGTACAGACTTGATGAAGCGAAAGCCAATGTACAGACTTAATGTGTAGCTGAAGCTTTGAACGTAGGAATAGGCTGGAGTGTATAGACTTCAGGCTTCGGAACCGAATGTCAGACTTCGCCTAAGAAACATAGGGAAAAACCCCAGTGTATAGACTTTGCCTTGAGCGAAAGGTAAGTGATGAATGTATAGACTTTCACGATGTGTAGACTAGAATATGTGAAAGCTACAGTGAATGAGTGTACACACTTGACCAATTCAAAGGCAATTCGGATGTACAGACTCTGAGGTTCAAAGCCAACGGCTGTACAGACTTAGAATATTAAGACTGATGTACAGACTTCATGCGTTGACGCTGTACACACTTAGCGAGTTGACGCTGTACACACATCCAATGAAGTGCGTTGACGCTGTAACATGAGCCAGTGAGATGCGTTGACGCTGTACACACTTAATCAATTCAAATGAAATGCAGTGTGTGGACTTTATCTCAAAAGGACGATGTATAGACTCAATTGATATGAGAGCTTCTAGTGTATAGACTCAGTCTAAACAAGTCTGCTGGAGGAGTCGACCCATCCTCTGATGTGTCGACCCATGACAGTGAGACATGCAGACAGCAGTGTATTAAATGCAAAGAACACATAGTCAATCTGATTGAGCAATTTCATCAAATCAAAAGTAGTTGCCAATCAATCAAAACAATGGTGTTGCCAATGAAATAAAGCAAGTGTCAACATCATCAACATAGAGGGGTCACAATAATCTCCCCCTTTTTGATGATGGCAACCCCATATGAAGTAGAATAGCAACATCCTGTCATATAGATATATGTTTGATGAAAGACATGATGTGTTATGCAGATTGACATGCAGATGCTATGAATGCATGCAACTCACTGCCTCAAACTCTCCCTTGGAATGAATTAGATGAATTCAGAATTCAGACAGATATGTATTCTCCCCCTAGACATCCCCTAGACAATATTCTCCCCCTTTGCCATCAACAAAGAGGAGGGAAAATTAAATACAATGGAGGAAGCAAGAGAAGAACTGACTGGCATTCTGAACAGGCAGTTCATGAATAAGCATTCTAAAGCATAGAGTCTTCAGTCATATGAAATTAGAAACTGCTGTCAGAAAGAGTTCTGGTTTAAGGATGATAAAATTTGGAGTTCATGCACTACAAGCAATAGATAAGTTCACTGTGCATGATAAAACAATAAACCAGAATCACATTTGCATGAAAGATTCAGTTTCATAATATCTTACTTTCATAGTCTCATAAAAAATATTGAGAGAAACCAAGTCATGTATTGAAACTAAACAAATTGACACTCATGAACTTTTCTTTTGAAGGAGCAGCATTATCAATATTAGATCATTTTGAGCATTCAGGTACCATAAGTCTTTCTGCGTAAGGGTATACGTTTATAAGACGCCAATACCCTAGATACTCAACAAGATGGACCATTCTGCCTATGATCAAATTCAACAGAACTGAGTTACACCTTTTTGTGTGAGGGTACACGTTTATCAGACGCCAGTTACCCCCAGGTACTCAGTGAAACCAGCATGCTGTTTTGAACATTTTAAACAGAGATAGCTGATACACTTCTTGACATGAGTGTTGTCCACTTCTTTGATGGATCACTCAGTTTCTCAGTGATTTACAGTCATTGCTCTGCCAATATTAATTTTCAATGATTTTCAATGTTTTTCAATAACTTTCTTAGCTGTCCTTTTTATGTTTCAGAATGACTTGTTTAAGAGCAATACACATACTTAACCTCTCTAACATGATTTCAGATGAGTTTTCAGATTTCAGATATGATTAGCTTTGTCTGACATGAAATAAGAAGGAGGTTGAGAGTTTTATCAATTTTCAACTTACTTATATACTGATTGCAATCTTTAAACTCCAACCATTATAAGGTTTAAACCATTACATCAGTCTTTGAACAATTCAAATTCTTATAAATGAAGAAGTCCATTTTCTACTGCTTAGAAATCAGAACTTACCAACAGATTGCCATAATGTCAGAGACAAGTATTCAGAGTTAATGGTTGAATGACTTCAAGAAAGTTGAAACCACTCTGAATTTCTAGCAATACTCCCCCTGTCTATATGCATGCAATTTTCTAATGAAAGGCAAGAATTAATTGAGAGAGAGCTTATGCATAGGTCATGAATGAATGATATGCAAAGACATGCAAATGCTCGACAAGCTCCCCCTGAATATATGCAATGTTTTCTTTGAACACTGAACAAAGTATTTTGAAATTCATGCTCATTCAGACTCCCCTATCAATCAATATAACCCATATACCACGGTTATGTAGAGAAATGCAATGCAGGACAGTTCTACATGCATGTTCAGTAATGATTATGAATCTGTTTCAATATTTACATCCACATGAATTATCCAAGCAATCAAATGCAAGTCCACATCAGAAATTTTATTCACAGCAGTTAAACAATCATTCATCATGCTGAAATTTACATAAGCCAAGTTCTCTTCTAAGAAACTTAAAATTTTCATTCCCAAGAGGTTTAGTAAAAATATCAGCAATTTGTTTTTCAGTTTCTATGAAATTCATTTCAATCTCATTTTTATTTACAGCATCTCTAAGAAAATAATGTTTTATCTCTATATGCTTAGTCCTAGAATGGTGAACAGGATTTTTAGCAAGGCATATAGCACTAGTATTATCACATAAAAGTGGAATGCATCCCAGATTTATCTGATAATCAGCCAGTTGGTGCTTAATCCAAAGTACTTGGGCTGCACAATTACATGCTGCAACATACTCAGCTTCAGCTGTGGATAATGCTACAGTGTGTTGCTTCTTAGATGCCCAAGGCACTAGACAGCCACCAAGGAATTGACAGTAGCCACTGGTGCTTTTTCTATCTACTCGACACCCAGCATAGTCTGCATCAGTGTAGGCTAGAAGCTCTAACTCACACTTAGCAGGATACCAGAGACCTAGTTCTTGGGTGCCTAGTAAATACCTAAAAATCCTTTTCACAGCTTTAAAGTGAGTTTCTTTAGGACTGGCCTGAAATCTAGAGCATAAACACACAGCAAATTGTATATCAGGCCTAGATGCTGTAAGATAGAGAAGAGATCCGATCATACCTCTGTATAGCCTTTGGTCCACAGGTTTACCTTTAGAATCTTCATCCAAACTGGTTGAGGTACACATTGGAGTAGCTATTTCCTTGAGGTTGTCCATTTTGTACTTCTTCAATAAGTTCTTTACATACTTGGACTGAGAGATGAAGGTGCCATCTTCTGTTTGTGTAACCTGCAGTCCAAGAAATAGTTTGAGCTCACCCATTGAGCTCATTTCAAATTCATCAGTCATTATTTGAGAGAATTCCTCACACAATTTGGGGTTAGTTGACCCAAACACAATGTCATCCACATAAATCTGAATGATAAGAATATCTGGATGGCTTACCTTGGTAAACAATGTTTGATCAACTATACCTCTTGTGAAGTTCTTGTCGGTGAGAATTTGCTCAACCTGTCATACCAAGCTCTAGGAGCTTGCTTTAAACCATAGAGAGCTTTATTGAGCTTGTAAACATGATTAGGGAAATCTAAACATTCAAACCCAGGAGGCTGTCTCACATATACATCCTCATTAATTTCCCCATTTAGAAAAGCAGATTTCACATCCATCTGCTGAAGATTTATTCCTAGGGAACATGCATAAGCCAATAAAATTCTTATTGCTTCTAACCTAGCTACAGGGGCAAAAGACTCTTCAAAGTCTATTCCAAATTCCTGATTGTACCCCTGAGCTACAAGTCTGGCTTTATTTTTAGTAACATTCCCTGCTTCATCAGTTTTGTTTCTAAATACCCATTTAGTCCCTATGACTGTTTCATGATCAGGAGGTGGAACCAAATGCCACACCTTATTCCTGTCAAACTGATTGAGCTCCTCATGCATGGCATTAATCCAATGCACATCTTGGAGAGCACAGTCAATGGACTTGGGTTCTATGTTTGATACAAAAGCATAAGCATTCAGTTCATGTTGAATTCTTAAGTGGCCTCTAGTCCTAGGAGGGTCATGCAGATTTCCAATAACATTATCTACAGGATGATCCTTGAGATATCTAATATTTGCAATTGGACTATCATGAACTTGATTTACCTCCCCCTGAACTGTAGGCTCCTCTTCATTAAGCTCTTTATGTTCTTCTTCATCCTCGGATTTGTCTGCAGGATCTCCTTCCTTCAGAATTTCACCATTGTTTTCATTCCTGCATTGACCAACATTAGAATTTGCCAAGGATTCATCAAAAACTATGTGTGGAGATTCTTCAACAGTTTTAGAGTTCAGATTGTACACTCTGTATGCTCGGGTGTTTTCAGAATAGCCAAGAAAAATTCCTGGTTCTCCTTTAGGTTCAAATTTATCAAGGTCCTTTTTATCATTTATGTGAATGAAACATTTACAACCAAAAACCTTGAAGTGAGCAATAGAAGGTTTCTTACCTTTTAATATCTCATATGGTGTTTGCTGGGTAGAAGGTCTTACCATGGCTCTGTTAATTACATAACAGGCAGTGTTCACTGCTTCAGCCCAAAATTTCCTTGGTAGACCACCTTCGACAAGGAGTGTACGACCCATTTCCACTAGGGTTCTGTTCCTTCTCTCCACAACTCCATTCTGCTCAGGTGTCCTTGGTGAGGAGTACCTGTGGTTGATTCCATTTGACCTGCAGAATTCATCAAATTGTGAGTTTTCAAACTCACCTCCATGATCAGACAATATGTTTTCAATTTTCTGATTTGTTTTAACATAGAACTCCTGAAATTCTGAGAAAGCATCACTCTTATTAGATAAGAAATAAACCCAAGTATACCTAGAAAAGTCATCTACCATGACAAACCCATACCTCCTCCCTGATAGGCTGACAGATCTAGTTGGCCCAAAAAGGTCCATATGTATCAACTCATAGGGTTTGGAAGACAGATTTTCAGTTCTAGACTTAAATGACTTTCTAGTTATCTTTGATTGAGTGCATGCATCACAGATTTTGTTTTCTTTCTTGAATGAGACTTCAGGAAGTCCTCTAACCATGCCATGCTTATTTAATTTGTGCAAAACAGTGTAGCTAGCATGACCTAACCTACGATGCCATAAAAATGCTATGTCTTCTCTACTGGCAGTAAGGCAAAGGTTAGTGTGTTGAATTTCATCTAAATTTATCATGTAAGTATTATTTATTCTTTTTCCAGAAAATTTGACAATATCAGAATCAGGTTCAAAAACCTTGCAGCATTGAGAATTAAATAAAACATTGTAACCTTTATCACATAACTGGCTGATGCTAAGTAGATTATAGGCTAACCCTTCAACCAGCATAACATCATCAATGCAGCAGGTAGAACACTTACCTACCTTACCTGATCCGATAATCCTACCCTTTGTGTTGCTTCCAAAGGTGACAAGGCCTTCTACTTTCTCAGTCAGTATGCAAAATTTGGCCTTATCTCCTGTCATATGCCTGGAGCAGCCGCTATCCATGTACCACAAGTTGTTCTTGGCTGCCAGGCATACCTGCATACACAATTAGGTAGAGAAGTTTGGAACCCAAGACTGATTGGGCTCCAATGTAAATGAACTAGAAGCAAAGCAGGAAAGCATATGTTTCGGAATCCACATTTGTTTAAATGAACTTTGATCAGTGGATCCTACAGATTCTCTTCTGTTGTTGTTCCTTTTCTTTTTATTGTTCTTTTTCTTATTGGCAGCAGCATGATTATTGACAGTATTGTTATTTCTGTGCCAGTGCCTTGGCCAGGGTGTGTTCACAAAATTTTGGTCATAGTAGTTCCTGGGCTGGCTATAGAAATATTGATTTCTAGATGTCCAGTAACCATACCCATTGACCCAATTTCTACTGTAAGGTCTTTGATATTGAGCACCCTGGTGTGCAAGACCTGTAAACCTACACTGAGTTCTAGACCAATCTGACCTATTGAAGTAGGTTGGTTGTGCATTATAGTGGGTCTGAGCTCTGGGTTGATAAAAGTAATTGGGTTGACTCCTAGCAGCATTTTGTCTCCCCTATACTTTGGACCCTGCTGACCTATACACAGGTTTGTATTGGGTCTTCTTCATAGGTGGAGTTGATGGTGGAGACTTGGTTACCTTGACCTGGGGTTTACTGGACTGTGTAGGTTGACCCCTAACCTGAGTCTGAGCCCTAGGATTCTGCTTAGATGTGCTAGCTCTACTAGGCTCACTGAGTTTTTGTTTACCCTTCTCCTCAGCACTGGTCTTTTTCAGATTAGCAGTTTTGTTCATTAAATTTGTTGAGTTCATGCTAATTAGAGGTCCCTTTTCCATTTGAGCAACAAATGAAATTGTTTTCATCCCAAATGTTTTTGTTGCACTAGAATTAAATCCTAGGCCCTCTTTTCTGAAATTAACCTTTGACCCTAACAAAGCATTTAAGTTATCTATTCCTTGGGTCATTTTCTCAATGGTTTTCATTTTATCCTCATTATCTTTCTGAAGTTCATCAATAGACTTTTTCAGCTCATTGTTGACATTGAGGACAGCTTCATATTTTTCAGAGATGATTTTTACTTCACTTTCACATTTTTGAATCTTCAGCTTCCATTCATCAATTTCATTTTCAAGCCTTAGATTCTCTTCCCTAGAAACCTTTAACTCAATTTTGATGTCCTCTACTTCAGAGCATGTGAGTTTCAGTTTATCATTTTCAGATTCCAAACATGCAATTTTATCAGATAGAGTTTTATCATTTTGCATGGAATTGATTTTTCTTCTAAGATGCCTATTCTCTTTTCTAATATCATCAGCTCTATCAGCTATGTCATGATAAGCATCTACCCAATCAGCAATTGTGAAGTTTTCAAATCTAGTGATTACCTCATCTGTGTCCTCCTCTCTATCTTCGGAGCTTGTTGCCATAAGGCAAATGGGCTGTTCAGATTCGGCTTCACTATCTGAGCTGCTGCTGAAAGAGCCTTCATCTTCATCACTCCATGTGCTGATCATAGCTCTTCCCTTCTTGGTTTTCTTCTTTGACCTGTCCTTATGTTTCTGATTGTCTGGACAGTCAGCTTTCAGATGCCCTGGTTTCCTGCATTGATAACAGACATTAGCTTCATTTTTCTTTGTAGATTTAGATTTATACCTTTTATCCTTTCGGCCACCATTGTATTTCTTCTGGCCGAACCGTCCTGCTCCCTTTCTGAGAAATCGCCTGAACTCTCTAGTCATCATGGCTATCTCAGATCGAGTCACATCTTCTTCTTCATTTAGGCTCTCCTCTGATGATGAAGAGCTGCTGGAGCTGGATTTTGTTGATTTGCTGGAACTAGCCTTCAGCGCTATCGGCTTCTTCTTCCTCTCGGCTTCATCTGTCCTTGGCATGTTTATCTCATATGCCATTAGTGAGCCAATCAGCTCATCAGCTTTAGTATTACGCAAGTCCCTTGACTCCTCCATCACTGTTGCTTTGGTGTGCCAAATGGGAGTCAGGGAGCGCAGAATTTTCCTCACTACATCATACTCTGTCTGAGGTTTCCCAAAACCTCTGAGGCCATTGGTTATGACAGTCAGCCGAGCGTACATTTCGCTGATGGACTCGTTCTGCTTCATCTTGAAGGCTTCATACTCAGATACAAGAAGATTGGCCTTCTGCTCTCTTACTTGAGATGTACCTTCATGAATTACTTCCAGCGCATCCCACATCTCCTTAGCTGATTTGCAAGCAGACACACGGGAGAATTCTGTAGGATGCAGAGCGCACTGGATAGCATTTATAGCACTCCAATTCAGCGTGGACCTTCTGATCTCCTCCTTGGTCCATACATCTTCATTCGGGGACAGCTCATAAGGTCCCTTGCTGACAATCTTCCAAATCTCATAATCCTTAGCCCTGAGGAACACTTGCATACGGTTCTTCCAGTATGCGTAGTTTGATCCATCAAAGAATGGGGGCTTCGTTGTTGAGTGACCTTCGGCAATCATCCCTCGAGCATCCATCTCTGCCTATTCTCTTCGGGCGATGAGTCCCTGCAGAAGAGTTAGGCTCTGATACCAAGTGTTGGGTTAGATGGACGCAGTCTATCTCCACTAAGTGTGGATCTAGAGGGGGGTGAATAGATCAACTTGCCTAATTTAAAACTATTGTAAGTTCTAAAGCGGAATTTAGGCAAACATCAGTTAAGCTAAAGGAAGAATGCTAAGCAAAAGGTCAACCCATGAAAGCCATTCACCATATCTATATATCGAAAGCTAGACATGAGCATAAGCGATGCAACCAAATAAGCTAAGCAAGAATTCCCATCGCACACAGATCACACAAAAACACAAACACACTGCACACATAATTTTTAGGTGGTTCGGTCAACGACCTACGTCCACCCCACACTCAACCGAGTATGGCTTCCTGCTGCGCAGCACAGCTTGCGTCTGCTGGGCTTTACAGCTTGCCCAAACAACCCGCTGATACACAGCTTCGCTGGGCACTACAGCTTGCCGACCAGAGGATCTGATCCTCTGCAACCGCTGGGGAAATACAGCTTAACCCGTCCAGTGGAGACTACCACTGCAAGACCGCTGACACACAGCTTGAGGAAACAATATTCGGAATTGAAAAGACAGAATCAAAACGAAAAAGCAAAACCCAAAAGCAATGTAGCTCTTAAAGAGCAAAGCTCAGCTCTGGTTTTGAACCACGAGACTGAGATACAAACTCTCTCACTCTCACTCTCAATCAGCTCTCTCTCAACTCAATCTCTCTCGATCTCTTCCTCTCTCTTTTCCTTCTTCTTCTCTATTTCTTCTTCTTCTTCTCTGTATCTTCTTCTTCTCTCTTTTCTCTCTGTGGATCGAAGGAGCCTTGCTGTGGCTGTATAGACTTTCTCCCTTCTGTCTTCGATCTTTCTTCTTCTGTGGAAGAAGGCTTGTTTATATAGCAGCAACAGCAGCAGGCGTGTGCTCTCCACGTTTCCCGCCCAGCTATTTTGACCACGTGGCAGCATCCAATGGAGTGTCAGTAGACGTGTCCTCATCTGGATACCTTGTCCTTCTCAGATCACTAGCCAGGTACCTTGGATCACGTGCCCCTCATTAGCTTCTGCATTCACTGTCAAACAGACAAGAGTGTGTTCAGTTTAAGTGTAAACGCTGTACAGGCTTTGCAAACACGAATGCAGTGTATAGAGTTAATCAACGTAAAGGCTTCAAAGAAGGAAAGCAGTGTATAGACTTAATGCACGTAAAGGCTTCATGCGAAGGAAAACCAGTGTATAGAGTTAACGCATGTAAAGGCTTCATGCGAAGGAAAACCAGTGTATAGAGTTAACGCATGTAAAGGCTTCATGCGAAGGAAAGCAGTGTACAGACTTGCCCAAAGTATAGACTTTATATGAAGAGGCAACGGCCGTACATACTTCCTATATGAAGCAGCCACTGTACATACTCAAGGTGAAGACCGATGCCAATGTATAGACTTTACTGAAGACAACGGACTCGAGTGCAGTGTACAGACTTGACTATGCTCACTCAAAACCAATGTATATACTTGATGCTCAAAGAGTGGCTGTACATACTTGATAACGATGCAGAACGAACGGATGTACAGACTTCATGTGAAAAACCCAATGTACAGACATTGAAGAACAAGCAGCTACAGTCCAATGTGTGGACGTGTCGTTCACTGGTGAGTGTACAGACTTCGAATGAAAACCAATGTGTAGACTTACCACCGACCATTGTGTAGACTTGAAGAATGTGAGACGATGGCTAAGACACTGCACAATCGGATGTATAGACTTTACTTAACACAGTCCGATGTACAGACTTGGAATTTCAACTGAAGGGTGTATAGACTTTACCAAACAGTCCAGTGAATAGACTTGAATAGCTGAGGCCAGTGTACAGACTTGCCACCGACCATTGTGTAGACTTGATCAGCATAAGGCACAGTATAGACATCAACTCTGCACATCGAATGTATAGACTTCAAGTGTGAAGACCATTGTATAGACTTTAGATTCGAAGACAATGTGCAGACTTTGGATTTGAAGACCAATGTGCAGACTTCAAGTTTCACTGTGGATGTAGAGACTTTAGGAAATCAAGCGATGTGTAGACTTGAAGCTCCTGAAGCAATGTACAGACTTCAAAGATCACTGTGGATGTATAGACTTCATGGAGCGAAGCGATGTATAGACTTGAAGCTCCACGATGGATGTATAGACTTCAGGGAATCAAGCAATGTACAGACTTCAAAGAAGTTGGCGAGTCAATGTACAGACTTGATGAAGCGAAAGCCAATGTACAGACTTAATGTGTAGCTGAAGCTTTGAACGTAGGAATAGGCTGGAGTGTATAGACTTCAGGCTTCAGAACCGAATGTTCAGACTTCGCCTAAGAAACGTAGGGAAAAACCCCAGTGTATAGACTTTGCCTTGAGCGAAAGGTAAGTGATGAATGTATAGACTTTCACGATGTGTAGACTAGAATATGTGAAAGCTACAGTGAATGAGTGTACACACTTGACCAATTCAAAGGCAATTCGGATGTACAGACTCTGAGGTTCAAAGCCAACGGCTGTACAGACTTAGAATATTAAGACTGATGTACATACTTCATGCGTTGACGCTATACACGCTTAGCGCGTTGACGCTGTACACACATCCAATGAAGTGCGTTGACGCTATAACATGAGCCAGTGAGATGCGTTGACGCTGTACACACTTAACCAATTCAAATGAAATGTAGTGTGTGGACTTTATCTGAAATGGATGATGTATAGACTCAATTGATATGAGAGCTTCCAGTGTATAGACTCAGTCTAAACAAGTCTGCTGGAGGAGTCGACCCATCCTCTGATGTGTCGACCCATGACAGTGAGAAATGCAGACAGCAGTGTATTAAATGCAAAGAACACATAGTCAATCTGATAGAGCAATTTCATCAAATCCAAAAGCAATTGCCAATCAATCAAAACAATGGTGTTGCCAATGAAATAAAGCAAGTGTCAACATCATCAACATAGAGGGGTCACAACAGAGAAGACTCAATATACACATATGCATAAGCCAGGTGGGTCAAAGGTGCAAGGGAGAGAATTTTGTCAGAGGTCAACCGAGCCAGTTCTACCAACCCAATGTCCAGACCTACCATTACTGATAGCCACAGCAATCCTATAGGTCTGGATGGAATAAAGGTTGAGGAAGGTCTATGTATCAGTCCTTTCCTACTCAATCTTATATATCTCATGTTAGAAATTGGGTCAGTCAGTCTAGGACGTGGGCTCCTAGTAGACAATCTTTCTTTGGTCAGCCTAGGACCAATTATGGCCACCATTTTCTGAATACTTATTGGCCTAGGCACTGGCACAAAAATGGCAAAGTTGGTAACAACAATAGGGCCAGGACGCAGCACCAGAAAAAGAAGGTTAATTCTGTTGGTGCTGAGAAGAAAAGAAACAATGAAAAGAATGTTTGGAAATCCACCAAGTCAACCATGCTTAAACAAATGTGGATTCCCAAGAGTTTACTGTCTTGTTTAAATTGCTCTTCATATGTTTCGGAGCCCAAACACTTTTGGGTTCCAAAATCTTTTCCCTGATTGTGTTTGCAGGTATGCCTGGAAGCCAAGAACAACATGTGGTACCTGGATAGTGACTGCTCCAGGCATATGACAGGAGACAAGGCCCAGTTTTGCTTGTTGACAGAGAAGAATGGAAGCCTTGTCACCTTCGGCGGTAACACAAAGGGTAAAATCGTTGGATCAGGTAAAGTAGGTAAGTGCACTACATGCTGCATTGAGAAGGTTATGCTGGTTGAGGGCCTTGCTTATAACTTGCTCAGCATTGGCCAGCTATGTGACAAAGGTCATAGAGTAGTTTTTGATTCTCAATGCTGAAGGATTTATGAACCTGATTCCGATATAATAAACTTTTCTGGTAAGAGAGTAAATAACATCTACATGGTAGATTTAGATGATCTCTCTCACTCTAACCTATGCCTCACTGTTAATAAAGATGATCTTGCATTTTTGTGGCATCGTAGGTTAGGCCATGCTAGCTACACTATTTTGCACAAATTAAATAAACATAGCATGGTTAGAGGACTCCCTGAAATATCTTTTAAGAAGGAAAACAAAGTCTGTGATGCATGTACACAGTCCAAGCAAACCAAAAAGTCATTCAAATCTAGAACTGAAGACTTGTCCTCCGAACCTTATGAGCTGGTACATATGGACCTATTTGGACCCACAAGATCTGTCAGCTTATCAGGTAGGAGGTATGGGTATGTTTTAGTGGATGACTTCTCTAGGTTTACTTGGGTGTTTTTCTTGACTCACAAAAATGATGCATTCACAGAGTTTCAGGATTTCTATTTGAAAATAAAACATAAAAATAAATTTTAATTGAGAATATTCTGTCTGATCATGGAGGTGAGTTTGAAAACTCACAATTTTTTAATTTTTACAGGGATAATGGGATTACTCATCGGTTCTCCTCCCCTAGAACACTTGAGCAAGATGGAGTAGTGGAGAGGAGGAATCGGACACTTGTGGAGATGGCTCGTACACTCCTAGTCGAAGGTGGCTTACCAAGAAAATTCTAGGCAGAGACAGTTAACACTGCATGCCATGTAATCAACAGAGCTATGGTAAGATCTTTCACTCAAAAAACTCCTTATGAGCTTCTAAAAGATAAGAAGCCTTCAATTGCTTATTTCAAGGTCTTTGGCTGTTAGTGTTTCATTCATGTTAATGATAAAAGAGACCTTGATAAATTTGAACCTAAAAGTGATCCAGAAATCTTCCTTAGATATTCTGAAAACACTAGAGCATATAGAGTGTACAATATTAATTCTAAAATTGTTGAGGAATCTCCACACATTATCTTTGATGAGTCCCTAAACAAGTCTGATGTTGGTCAATGCAGGAAAGAAGATGATGGAAAATTCTGAAGGAAGGAAAGTCTGCAGACCAATCAGACAATGAGGATGAAGCTGAAGAGAACAATGCAGAAGAGCCTGATGTTCAGGGGAGGTAAATGAAGATCCAGGTAACCAAATCATCAATGTCAGACTTCTTAGAGATCATCCTGTAGATAATGTCATTGGTGATTTACATGAACCCCCTAGGACTAGAGGCTACTTTAGAGCTCAGCATGTATTAAATGCATATGCATTAGTTTCTCATATAGAGCCTAAGACCATTGACAGCGCTCTCAAAGATGTGCATTGGATCAATGCCATGCATGAGGAGCTTAATCAATTTGACAGGAACAAGGTGTGGCACCTGGTCCCACCTCCTGTTCATGGGACTGTCATTGGAACTAAATGGGTTTTTAGAAATAAAACTAATGAGCTAGGTAATATAGTGAAGAATAAGGCCAGACTTGTTGCTCAAGGGTACAACCAGGAATTCGAAATTGACTTTGAAGAGTCATTTGCCCCGGTAGCCAGGTTAGAGGTAATTAGAATTCTTCTAGCTTATGCATGTTCTCTTGGAATAACTCTCCAGTAGATGGATGTAAAATCTACTTTCCTCAATGGGGAAATAAAAGAGGATGTCTATGTCTGACAACCTCCCGGTTTTGAATGCTTAGATTTCCCTTCTCATGTTTATAAATTGAATAAAGCTCTTTATGGATTGAAGCAAGTTCCTAGGGCTTGGTATGACAGGCTCAGTAGATTCCTTACCGAGAAGAAATTCACAAGAGGTGAGGTTGACCAAACTTTGTTCACCAAGGTAAGTCACCCTGACATTCTCATTGTTCAGATTTATGTGGATGACATAGTCTTTGGTTCAACTAATCCTAAACTGTGTAAGGAATTTTCTAAACTTATGACAAAAGAATTTGAGATGAGCTCAATGGGTGAGCTAAAACTATTTCTTGGACTGCAGGTGACACAAACCAAAGATGGAACCTTCGTCACTCAATCCAAATACATAAGCGACCTCCTGAAGAAGTTCAAATTTGACAACCTCAAGGACATTGCAGCTCCAATGGGGACTTCAACAAGTCTTGATGAAGATACCAAAAGTAACCCTGTGGATCAAAAGCTGTACAGAGGTATGATCGGATCCCTTTTGTATCTCACTGCATCTAGGCCTGATATTCAATTTGTAGTGTGTTTATGTGCTAGATTTCAGGCTAGTCCAAAAGAATCACACTTTAGTGCAGTGAAAAGGATCTTTAGGTATTTATCAGGCACCCAAGAACTAGGCCTATGGTATCCTGCTAAGTGTGAGAACTGCAGAGGCTGAGTATGTTATTGTAGGGAACTGTGCTACCCAGGTACTCTGGATTAAACACCAGCTCTCAGATTATCAGATAAATCTGGGATGCATTTCACTTCTTTGTGATAACACTAGTGATATCTGCCTAACTAAGAATCCTGTTCACCACTCTAGGACTAAGCACATCGACATTAAACACCACTTTCTTAGAGATGTAGTGAGCAAAAATGAAATTGAATTAGTGTTCGTTGAAATTGAAAAATAGATTGCTGATATTTTTACCAAACCCCTTAGAAATGAAAGATTTAAATATTTAAGAAGAGAATTGGGGCTCTGTAAATTTCAGTAGGAAAATAATGAATGCTTTCATTCTTGAACTATTTGTTGAAGTGCTTTCAGATGTTTGTGTTAGTCTGTTATTTAAAATTTTGAATAAATAATGTTTGATGCTTGAATAATTGTGTTGCACTGAGTACATTAGTTGCTTGATGTCTTGCACATACTATTTCCGATATAGATGCATGAGCAGCACAGAGTCCTTTGTTATTGCACGTACTGCACCAAGTCAATGCATTGCATACTCGCACCTAGCATAAGTCTTTGTAAGACTTGCATTAAGTCCATGCCTTGCATAAGTATTCCAGTGAACATGTCGGTGCATTATCTACATTCTGCACGTTAAGGTTGATGCACTGCATTACTCATGCATAATACGGTCGATGCATCAAGTTGTCAGGGGGAGTTGAGTGATGTCTGATCTGAGTTCTAGTCTTCCCACTCTCTCTCCTCAATCTCATAAGTTCCTATCTCATGACATCTTTTTCATTCGACTGAGAATCCTTTGAGCTGCTCCATGCTTTCATGCTTAACTCTCTCATTCTGATTGAATACTAGTCTTGCTTTTGGTTCATTCAGTTAGCTGCAGTTATTGCAACTCTTCGTCTATAAGAATCACTCTTGCCTCTTGACTGAATAGAAGGTTTAACCTTAATAGACTGAAGTGTTCAGAGACTGTTCATCAGAAAATAAGGTGGTAGGAACTGTTTATAGCTCTTAACCTCTAATTTTCCCATAGCTAGAATAGACAAGGTCTCCACTGTACCTGAACATAATAGACTTAGTGAAGTCTAGATGGAGAAAACTAGAGTCTATATTATCTTTAAACAGTCACTCTAAAAAGTCATAAGGGCAGCAGAAATAAGATCATTAAAAGAAAAGAATTGAACAAAGTGGCAGAGCAATGACTGAATTGCACTGAGAAACTGAGGTCTCCATCAAAGAAATAGAGAATACCTTAAGTCATGAAGTGCTTCAGGATAACTCTGTTCATTTGGTCAGATCTATAGGGGTGGTTTCACTGAGTAACTAGGGGTACTGGCCTCTGATCAAGGTGTACCCTTAACGTCAACAGGTGCAAACTCTCTTTGTAGCTTTAGATCAGAAACATATATAGGAGTTTATGCTTAGTAAATGGGGGTACTGGCCTCTGATCAGGGTGTACACCTAATGTCAACAGCATAAATGAAACTTGTCTGTTCACTAAGTTCAGTTTCTGAAATCAAAAGTGAAAAAGAACTATTGTAACCCCTGGAAACCAAAAGTCATTGAGTGTCATCTGTTTAACCTAAATACAAATTCAAGTGACTTTTCTTGATATTAACTGTTTCTGAAATCAGTAAGGTACTGTCCTCACTTAGTTTATAATGGCTATGTGTTTTAGGTTCATTGCTATAAATAGAGTCTATAGCCTTATTTCAAGAAGTCAATTGCTCTACTCTACCTTCTATAACTGTTAAACCTGAACTTACTCAAGAATGCACATTGTTGACTCTTATATCATAAGGGTTGTTTTATAATTTACTCATTTCCTGAACCATTGCATAGAATGTTATTCAGCCTCCTTCATCATCCCTGATTCTCCATGCATCTCTTCTCTCGTCTTCCTCCTTTTTGCTGAAGTCAAAGGGGGAGAATTGTTTACCTAAATAATTCAAAGGGGGAGAGTCATATTTTCAAGGGAGAGTCATTTTTTTCTCAGGGGGAGTATTTTTATAGATGCATTAGTCTGCATATGCATTGTCCATTGGTGTTGCCATCATCAAAAAGGGGGAGAATGTTGTAAATTTTGTTTTGATGATTGGCAACTTGTTAGATGTTCATCTAAATGTTGCATGCTCAGTTACACCTAGTCCGTGCATTAGATTGACTCGGTGCAACATATGTCTAGTCTACATTGAGTCTGTGCATCCTTAGCTATAGCACGCAACTAAGTCCGAGCAGAGTCTGTGCATCCTTAGCTTGCAAGTCAGTGCATCTTTGCATTAAGCAGACACAAGTCGGTGCACATTCTGTGTCCGTCTTATACTGCATCTCATAAGGCCTAGGTCTGTGCATGTGTCTATTTTATCCTGCGTCGTTTGCCTCATGCTCAGCTTCTAAGTCGGTGCATTCGTTGCTTATAGTGAGTCGGTGCAATATCTGCGCCATGTATATAGAGTCTGTGCATTCCTTCTGAGTTAAGTTAGTGCAATGCCTCTAGTGGCATGTCATCGAGTCGGTGCAATACTTGCACCGTGCGCATTAAGTCTGTGCATCTCTTATACTCGCACACACGGAGTCCATGCAAGGCTGCTCACGACCTGAGCAGGTCTGTGCAATGCTTGCACACTGCATACTCATAGCTAGTGCATCCGTTAGTCCTATGCTGCAATCAAGTCTGTGCATCTGCTAGTGCATGAATGTTAAGACTGTGCAAGTGTGTGTGATCACCACATTGAGTTGGTGCAGTTTAGCTTCTGTCAGAATACCTACTCTGTGCAATCTCTTCTCATCTCGTATAACTGTCTGAAGATGACTTTTTGTCTGATGTCTTGACAGATACCTTTTCGTAAAGATTAAGAATAGCACGTGATCCAAGATTGGAGAAGGTGCCAGGATCGTGACACGTGCAAAGCAGTAAGCTGGGATGCTGCCACGTGGGCCAAGGCGTTTGGGCGCGAATCGTGGAGAGCACACGCCCTACTTCTCTGCTGCTCTATAAATAAGAAGCTTCTCCCTCAAGAGAAGACTGATCGTGCCAGAAGAGCTGAAGCAGAGAGAGCAAGCGCCTGAATGATCTAGAGAGAAAAAGGAAGATAGAGAGAGAGCAGAAAAGAAAGATAGTTCTGTGAAAAATCCCTTGAGAGAATTGAGAGAGAAAGATTGTTCTTTAGTCTCCAGGTTCAGAATCGGAGCTGAATTCGCTCAGTGTAGAGCTATATTCCCTTTGTGGGTTTTTGGTTTTTCGTTGTGTTTTGTTTTTGTTTTAGATACTCGTTTTCAAGCCGTTTGTCAGCGGAGCAAGCTGTGACGCTCAACGGACAGAGGTGTAGTATCTTCTAGACGGGTTAGGCTGTAAGTCCCAGCGGTTGCAGAGGAGGAATCCTCTAGTCGGCATAAGCTGTAAGGCCCAGCGGTCTGTAGGGTTTGTACCCCGAAGCTGTGGATCAGCGGAAGCAGTGCATCAGCGGTGAAACCACACTCTAGTTTGAGTGTGGGGTGGACGTAGATCTCAGGCTTGAGATCGAACCACCTTCAAAATCATTTGTCCACTGTGCGATTGTTTGTGGTTTGGTTTTGTTCTCTATCATTATTCATCGCCCGGTAGATGATTGCTTAGGATCGCGTAAGAGCTAATCTGTTTGATCTGGTCCATTCCTGTTGTGACTGAGTGCCTTTCGATCGTCCTACAGCAGTTTGTTTATTTTCCGCAACTATTTTGCTGTAGTAAGTTTTAAGTGGGTGACCGATCTATTCACCCCCCCCTCTAGATCGTCTATAGATATTCTATCTACAGGCATTAGAGTATCTATCTGTCTCTATCAATTGGTATCAGCGCATACCATCTTTTCTATCAGAAGTATCCCGTCCAGGAGGCTGTGGTCGTTGTACCCCTCACTAGCAAACTGTAGCCCTGATGACTCTAGCACCAACCCCATCACCCCCTCAATCTCTACTCGGTGATGGCCATGTAGGTCCCAAGAAGCTGGACCCAGTGCTCCAACACGGACCCCGAACTGGTCCGCCCTGCTGAAGAAACCCAAGCAATCTACACTGGGAAACTGCCACTGTCTCCAGAAATTTTTCGAGAAGCTCGGGAAGCTGTAGAACGCAACCCCGTGCAGGCTGTCTTTGCCCAGCAAAATAGCCCGCTCCAGCCGGCGGCGCTCTCCAACTACAGAATGGTCTCCGTCTTCCATACCAGTGGGGACAAAGCTCTTCATGAACTCAAGCAGATGCCTATCCAAAGGGAACTCTCTCGGGTAACCTCCGGAGCGGTCATATGTATAAATTACGGTCATCTCAGGAATCATAGCCAGCTCCACAGCTCCGGCTCCACTTGTCCCCTCACCAACGAGACCCTCAGCCACTAGTGAACACCCCAGGTCGAGCTGGCCAATGCTGGCCCCGGTGATGATGGGCAGGCCCAAAGGAGGCAAGGGCCGCCCGGTCCTCCTCACACAGTGATCCTCTTCACGGGCCTCCCACCTTTGAGCCTGGTTGTCTCTACCAAAACTCGCCATAGCTGTATAACAAAGAACGAAAAGGGGGTGAATACATAGTGTTGGAAATACATAAAAAGCTAGCACATGAAGAAAACACATGTACATGAAGTGCATATGAAGTTCTAAATACAACTGCAACGAAGCAAAATGGAGAGCTCACGGGCCGTCCGCCCTCATCCCCGCCTCTGATGCACACCCCATGGGGGACATTTGTTATACCCATATATTTTCCCAACAAAAATAACAAGAAATAAGAGCTCGGGAATTTCCCTTAACACCTTTAAGGCGTTGTTTACCCAGCCCTTTCTACAACACGTCTGGCCCAACCAAGGGTCCTAACCAACTAATCGTGACTCACAGGGAAATCAACAATTGATTGGGGCCACCCCCGATCACCCAGTTTGCGGTTCGGCCCGCCTTTAACTTAGCCACCTAGGTCAACCCGGGGGCGCCCTGACCACAAGCCACGGCACGTGGCACTCAGTAACAAGGCCGGGGTTCTCCTCAAGATGCCTCCCTCCACCCTTCAAAAGTCCAAGAAAGACTTTTCCCAGTCAACTACGGGCCCTGAGAGCCCTTACAACGCCTATACAGTCCGTGCTCGCATATCAGGAATTTCCCAGAGCACCTTGTGGGCGCGTTTGTTCTAGCCACTCTACACCAAGCTGGGGGCCAACCCGCGGCTCGAACACCCTAGCCGTATCCTACAGCAACCCTTCAGCAGGTTGGGGCCACCTCCGACCCTTAGACGCACGGCGTTGAGCCGTTTATCTTCAGCGCCCGGGCCAACCCGAGACTGACCTGTCAACCCGCCATGCAACGCGGCACAACCCACGAAGGTCAGGCCCACTCACCTGAGAGGCTTTCCCTCAGCTCCTACAAGCTCTCACCCTCAGCCATGGCCCAATCTGGGGCCCACAAGCCAACTACCTGAGCCGTTCGACAACCCGAGATGTGTCGGGAATTTTCCCGAACACCTTGCGAGTGGCAATAACAACACCAAGCAATTAACCCCCACGGGACAATCTCAGCAACTCGGAGCCTCGGGTCCTTCAAAGGACAACCCCGAGAAATGAATGAAGACCTTCGGGGCCACCCCCTCAGGGGCAATAGCTCACCCGGGGGAAGTTTGCCCCAGGCGCGGCCACGCCCTGGTAGGGGTGAAGTCCCCTGGGGGCAGCCTCTCCAGCTAGCCCGGTCAACTCCAGCGTGAGTTTGTCCCAGTCCCAGTCCTAGTCCCGTTCGAGATCGACCGGCGTACCAGCATGAAGGCGTTCGCGAAGACGGAGTCTCGAATCTGCACGGGTCAATCTCTTCGTCCAACGTGCACACGTGGCCAGCCAACTAGTCCGAGCCTGTATCCTTGTCCTCTTGCGGTCACATGAAGTCAAAGTGGGCCCAAAAGGATAGAAAACATGGGATTTTATAGGTTGGGGAAAAAAACTCCATCCTGTCACGCATAAACCCCCCTGGGGGGGGCGTTTATGCAGACCAGCCCCCCCCCAGCTGGTCTGCGTAAACCCAAGTCCACTAGCATTAAAATAAAAAAAACTTTTTTAAAGAAAAACAAAAAGAGGGGTTTCTCCCCGCGTAAACCCCCCCAAAGGTGGCGGTTTACGCGGTCCAGCCCACCCCCCTGGGCTGGTCCGCGTAAACCTAGGCCCACACCCATCAAAAAAAAAGGGAAAAGTGGGACTTTCCCGCACAAACTCCCCCAAGGGGGGGGGGGGGGGCTGGTCCGCGTAAACCTCCCTCCCCCTCTCAGAATAAAAAAATGTTTTTATTAATTTTAAGGGGTTTACAGGGACCAGCTCACCCCCTCCAGTCTAGCCCGCGTACACCCCCCTGACCTTTCATATTCCTCAATAAAACCCCCTTAGAAGCTCAAGGGGCAAAGGAGATGCATGCACACAAGGGCACTCAGCTACAAGCACTCGAGGACTCGAGCCCAAAGGTTTCCGACAAGAACGTGAGGAGCTAAGCGTGTGTTGGGTGGCTTGTTGATCGGCTCGTATACGTCGAGGGTATGTCAAACGTACTTCCCTCACATGGCTGTTGACACCCGTTTTATACCCAATAAGTCGGGTCATCTCCTTATTTATTCAATATGATGCTCCGAGTTGTTCACTCTTCATTGAATTCCTTTTTAATCAGTTGAAGCCTGTTTTCTGGGTCTCAATTCCTGGATTAGACCTGGTTCCTGGTGGCACTTCGTTCAAAAGCTTGGCAATCCCTCCATTCTATTTTCTTGAAAATCAATGATAATAACGGTCTAGACTAGGCGCGTCATTTCATAATAACGCATGAAGCCTAGGCCGTTACTCTTTGAAGAGTCCCAAGACTTAGGGCCTCGTTGTCCTTTGATAATAACGGTCTACTCCCTATCCGTTGTTTCCTTATGACGCCCTATGCCCTGGCCGTTACTTACTTGCAGAGTCCTATTGTTTAGATCTTCTTCCCGTCGATCTTATCCTTTGGATAGGGTTGAGAATGACGGTGATTCCTTGGAGCGTTATTTCCAAGTGGCGGTCTATCGTGCAACCGTTACTTCCTTCAGAGAGTCCTGACAGTTCAGGCCTTTTCTCTGCTACTCCGTGGACGAGATAGGGTTTTGGATTGGCATTATCTCCTTCAATTCTAATCCTCAGGACCTCTCGTTTGTTTCTTTGGACTCTTGTTGATATTATCCTCAAGGATTTGCTAAGGATTATCCTCCTTTCTTGGCTGATTTATCTTCAACTCGACCTAAGAGTTTGAGGGAGTCTATAAATAGAACCCTTGATTTCATGACCCAAGGGAGAGGAAGATTTGATTCACGACGAAGTGCTGCCAAATTCAGGAGCCATCTACATCCAGGAGGAGCTGCTTCCCACGTCCATCTTCCAAGTCAAGGGAGTAATTTTGGGTTTTAGCTTGTCAAGATCATCATCATTGCATGCTCAAGTTTCCCTTAGTTTTATCAATCAAAAGCATTGTCCCTCCTCTTCCTCCACGTTTTTCACTGTTGCTAAGCATATACATATCCTCCTAAACTTAAAAAAAAAATGCCCAGAGGGGTTAAAAAACCAACAACTCCCCGGTAATCCCCTCTCCTTTTGATGTTCTTAAGCTTTTTAAGGATTGATGCTATACTTATGTTGAGGGCTAATTGAGGTTGTGTTGTTTTACTTTCTACATCCTTGGCAGGTTTTACAGGATCACTAGCACGAGGACCAAGCCTTCTAGCCGGCTGGAAGGGTTGGAGTTCAAAGAATTCACATCTTTTCACTGCAGGTTATCTGACGGTCAGGTGCAGGAGCGTTATTTCCTTCTGGCGGTCTATCGCACGACCGTTACTTACAAGCGACGCACAGGGTTTGGACCATTATTTGCAAGTTGATCTGCAGGCTTTCCTTGGTTTTCTCTCCTGTGGGCGGGTGTTTCATCCACCTACTTCCAAGGTATATTCGAGTCTTTGACTTGTGTTTACTTTGGTGGCGATCACGACTTTCCTTAGTGTTGGGCACTAGCTGTCTTTTTCATCAAATCTCTTTATTCCCCTTGATTATTCCACCCCTAGCGGTGTGTTTTTATTTATCTTTGCTCCACGCCCCGGCATGTGTTTTTGTTTTTCCCTTAGCGTAATTTGATTGAGATAGCATGCCCATGCTAGAGTTAGATTTGATTGCCTAGGTTCATGTTCACATGTGCATAGGTTGAGCTGATCTTTGGTAGTTTATTTATCATCTCGCCATATCATTTTTCAAAACCCTCACAATCAACAAAAAAAGAAAGAAGATAAGAAGAGATAGGTAAACAAACAATCAACAGATAATTTTTTGGCGATCACGGTGGGACAACTAGTGCCAATCGTGCTTCTGATTCCTGTTTAAACCTGCCATCATCTGTTTGTTCAGTTGTCTTTTGATCCCTTTGTTTTCACCCCTCTTTCTGGTTTCCAAGAATCATATGACGGCCCTGTCTCGGCGCGTTACAGTGTTCTGACGCGGGGACATCAGGCCGTCGCTTGTCTCTGTGGTGTGAGCTTTCACGGGTTTTCCTGTTACTTCAGTTTTTTTTTTGGTTCCCTGGCTCATACGACGGTCTGGAACCCCTGCGTTACATTATTTAGGGCGGTCGGGTCTCTGACCGTTATTTGGCTCTGACGCAGGGGCCTTCGTCCGTCACTCTCCTGGCAGGTACGCATCCGAGGTGCAGTTATTTCCGCAGTTTTTGGCTGTGATTTATTGCTTGGGTGCTGCTTGATTTCTGCCATAATTCCATTCATATCTTCATATCGTTATGCGCACCGTTGTTTGCTAGATTCTAGGCTAGACTTTGCATGCACTCCGGTGCACATAGGGTCATCCATCTTTTCATATATTAGACTGCATTTTCCTACCTTGTTGTGAGGACCTCTCGTCTCCATATTCCTTGGGGCCGACTAGGAAATCACAGCAGGGACCTCCATAAGTCCCCGCGAGCCGTGGATTCCCACACGGACGCCGGGCCGGTTGTACCTTTCCCCCCTTGTGTCTAGGGTTGCATAAGTGAAGGAGTGGTCACACTTAAAGTCAAGCCAAGTCCATATCCACCTCCTATCAGGAACCCATTTGGAGAGAGCACATATCAATCAATTCACTAAAGTTCCAAAGGAGAAACCATAAAGAAACTTTGTTTGCATCATCTTAAGCAACTTGGTTGGCTTTTGAGTGTCTTCATTCCCTATCACTTATATCTTGTTTGAATCACCTAGGTGCGGTTGCTCATTGTGTGTTTGTTGTGTTTGTTGTTTTGCATTTATCAAGGTTGTCCGTTGCATGTGGAGTTATTTTCGTTCGTCCGAATCATCTCCTCGAGTCGCTTCCTCCTTCACATTCTATTCCAATCCCCTCTTAGAATCTACCATGGCATCCTGCAATCCTCCTCGCTCCCAAGAGGATTCCCTTCCTCAAGGGCTCCCTGAGAACCCCCCGAGGGTTATTTCTTTCTCTGCTGGAGAAGGGACCGCCCCTCTCTCATCCTCCACTCCCATAGAAGGTGGTCAGGTCATCCTTCTTTATCCGCT